>OZ026826.1:10896930-11496930 GCA_964023185.1 Macaria liturata | reverse complement strand
ATTAATTTTATTGTTTTGTTTGGTTGCAATAAAAGCATTACATTCTCGTTGTAATAAAAGTGAAACTTTAGCTATAAATATTCTTTGAACTTCGGACTTCAATACACAACTGTTAGTCACTTTGAGGCTTTTTAATGAAAATCTTATTGGACTGACTCAAGTATTAATCTATTGTAAATAGGTACCTTCTAGGTATCTATACTAATATTATAAAGCTGAAGAGTTTGTTTGTTTTGTTTAATCTCTGGAACTACTGGTCCGAATTGAAAAATTATTTTTGTGTTGAAGAGACCATTTATCGAGGAAGGCTTTAGGCTATATAACATCACACTGTAACTAATAGGAGCGAAGAAACAACGGAAAATGTGGAAAAAACGGGGAAAATTATTCATCTTTGAGGGTTTTCCGTTACGTGCGCTGCGAAAATGGTTCAGAAAGTCGTGAGTAACAGCTATAATTTATAAAGCTGAAGAGGTTGTTTGTAAAAATAAATATGATACCCAAAATAACTATTCCACGCGGACGAAGTCGCGAGCACAGCTAGTACATACATATACTCTAGGCTGCAGCATACTGGCTATAGTCAAAAGTAAGTAAGTGTCATAAGACGGGTTGAATACAAACCTAAAAGTTTTTTTTTTACAGAGGTTGACCCTTTTTCACAAACATAGAGTCGTAGATGATGTAATTAACGACTAACCTACTTATATATCAAGTTAATTATGGAAGAAGAATAGTCCTTATTCCACACACTCAGTTCATACAACTTTACCATCGTTTCTTATCAAAGTTCGCGGGAAGTTCGACGTTTATTGCCCGATGTTTTACAAATACGATCATTATCGTTCGTTAGGTGGTTATTATAAATTAACACCTACCGTTGTCGAACCGATATTAGTCTCTTGAGAACTTGGAAGTTTCGTCTTTGTTGTGATTTGTTGAGCTTAACTAAATCTTTATGTTACGTTGTGTTGTGTATAAGATTTCTCGGCATTAAATCTCAGCTACAGCGTTTTCGTAACTACGTCTTCTTTTACTTATATCATTTTGTAATCTACTGATATTTTATAAAACAGACTGCATAAAAAAGAGATTATTATCAATTCGATTAGTTACTGAAAATAATATATTCAGAATTATGTCAGTTTTCTTTCTATCTTTGTGTGCAACTAAAATCTTTATCTACATATATACCTTTTGCTAATTAGAAAACTATCCTTACCTCTCCAGGAAACGTATGCTTGTCAATCTGGTGCTCCGACCCCCTATTGTCTTCCATGCCATAGTGGAAGTAGATCTCTTCGAACTGGTACCGGTATGAGAGCGGTCCGCCGCTGATGTTAACTTGGTGCTTGGAGTCTTTCTCCACGCGGAACACCAGGGACTGGCCAGTGTTCTGGAGGATGCCGCTGACCTGGAAGAGAGAGAATTATGTATTTTTATTTACCACGCTGCCTTCTGGCATTGGGTTGGAGAACTCAGACTATCTTTAGGCTTTTTTAAGTGCCCCTTTTGTTTTCTTATTTAGGCTTTTTTTGTTGTAGTTAGAAGTAGTATGTTTAGTTTTTCTTCCCCTGTTTTAATGTATTATTATTGTAAATAAGTTTTAGAGCAAGTTTCCTGATTTATAGAAACAATGGTGGAACGACAAAAAAACAAAAAGAAGAGCATTATGTTCGTGGAGTTTTTTTTTTTGTAATATGAGTGTCCGACGATGAAGAATTTCAATGTTAAGATTAGGTTAGGCTCTATAGACAGTAAGTATTTTTAAGTCAAGTTCTAAATAGAAAGAAGTCTTAAATTTAACTGATTGTTTTTAGCGAGTTATTAATTAATTAATTTCTAAGATCATTGAAAAGAAATGTTCTAGCTGCTTCTTGAAATAAGTTAAATTTAATTTTTTATTGATGTTTTTTGTGTCGATTTATTGAGCATCGTACAAAACATAACTTAAGCTTTAATAAATAAACTATTTTCACTTTTCTTAGTAACACAAAGCATAGGTATGTACAAAAACAGTAGTCTGATTTTTGAATAAACTACAAATTTTCTTCAGATTTCTGTTCCATCCAGAAATTTACCCACGAAATAATTTAAACCTAAACAAGCAGAGTATCAAGCTTTCAGCACTTGAAGTAACTCTGCCACTCCCATGTTATCTATTACACTAGAACTGCAACTCCTGGATCTGACTGCATTGCAACGAACAATTTGTAAAAAAAACATCACAAAACTAAAAACGTTATTATTAGAAAACAAGGGTGTAAAAAAGAAATATTTGCAACTTTGAAAACTATATGTCAATCGATTAATACAAATATACTGTAGATATAAATTTAGTTGTAATAACCGGCTAGCACTAACGTCAATAATGATGTCGAATTAGCTCGACAAGTTTCGGAACATTGAGAGTTCCATCATCAGGCGGACGAGCAGGTTATTTCAACTGAATTTAATCATGCCTTACGGGAACTATAATACAGTGACTGAAGATATAATTTAAACATTAACAAATTATTAACATACACCAATTATTGTAAAAATATGGTAACTAACTTTCGTCCCTTATATCCAATAGAAACGAACATAATGTTTTTTTTTTGTATTATATAGCGACACACAAGCCCACTTAGTGATAAGCATATGCTGTCAACGTCGATTATGGATAATTTGGCAGATAGGATATATTATACATATTTCTCTTTTGTATGTTTAATTATTTTTTGTAAATATGTAAATACTGTCTCAAAATACAACAAGCTGTTATTTATCCGGCGTATTGAATAAAACTTGATATGAATAAAGATGAAAATATAAAGTTATTGAGTTTGTCTTAATATTTAATTCTCATGCCACTTCCAGCCCCCACAATCCTCGCCAGCTCGCGTGTCTACCGGCGGTATGTCATCTTCAAAGCGCATAAGTTGGCGGCTTTAATCAAGGCGCGGTCATTGATTGATAGCATCTGCCCTGAGGAACCTACCAATTTCTACTGATGTATTGCTGGTCTAATGCTTCGGCAGGGAAGGTATATTGAGTCAAGTTGTTTTGTGTTTAAAGTAGCGTATAAGACTTTCATTACCATCATTAAAAAATGTTATTGTATTTTTTTGCTACGGTTTCCTTCTACCTTCATAGTAAGGACAGCAAGATTATAGGACTCTCTACCTGGAGACCTGTTTCCAGGAAATTATAATCCAGAAATCTTTAAACCCGGAGTAAATATGATTTTTCTAGGCAAGCGTGCTACATATCAGACTACAGTGATGCTTAAAATCAGACAGGCTGTAGTCAAACGTATTCCTATTCCATATTAAAAAAACATGTAGGTAGGTAATGATGCTTTGTGAGAGAACCTATTGTTTATTGAGTCTAAGAAGTTTTTTGTATAAAGTTTAAAGGGATACTCTTTTATAGGAGGTTTTTATTATCTGTATTTTCCGTCCATAACTGGACATAAGCCTCTCGCAGGCTTGTGTATCTAGTTATTATTCAAGAGTGGCTTTAGTTTATTAATACGAAAAAAAAATATTCATGGTTTAAAAAATACAAATAAAAGCGCGAATTAACTCCATTCCAGCAATCCCTAAATGAATTTATCAAATTACACTATACTTGATAATAAATAGTTATATATTACAATTTAATTATACTAAACAATTTAATTAACTTTTAAAACAACGTATAGCGTATTTTTTTCCACGAACAATTCGCTATACCTTCACATACGGTATTCGTTCGATAACACATCACGAGAATTCATTACCATGCATTACCGTTGCATGTAATATGCGCTACCTATATGAATTCTACGCCCCCACGGCTGAATAATTATATACATATTTATTTGACGTCAAACATTTATATATATATATTGAAGTGAAAGTAAGTGAGTAAGTAGTTTTTAGTGTTCCGTACCTAAAAGGTAAAACGGGACCCTATTACTAAGCCGCCGCTGTCTGTATGTCTCCAGGCTGTATCTCATAAACCGTCATAGCTAGAAAGCTGAAATTTTTACATATGATGTATTTCCGTTGCCGCTATAACAACAAATAATAAAAATGAAAAAAAAATGAAAAAAAAAAAAACAATAAACGTGTTTTTTCGTATTTTTTGCTCTATATTAAAAACGGTAACAGCTAGACGCTTCAAATGTTCACAGAATATTCACTTGTACATATATTACCTTTCAAAATAAATAATTAAATATAATAAAATAAATATTAAAAATAGAAGTGAAAGTAAGTAGTTTGTTGGTTATATATATGTCTATATATTGCGCCAGCGCTTCGAATCGACGAGTGATCCGTGTTCCCCACGAACAATAATCCAGTGATCTTCAGAGCGAGAGTCAACCGGTTCTTATAGAAGTGCACGCTTCATTTTCAGTTATTTATCATCAGGAAAATTGTGGCCCAGTGAAAATCTTGTATAGTTTAAAAAACATGATGTATTACAAGCAAGTTAATGATCTATGTATACTATTCTGTATCATAATACTATTATTGCCCTGGATTTAGGAAAAGTCACAGATTAAACTGATATTACACAGCCAGTTGCAATAATAATAGAGCCATAAAATACATAACCTTTAAATTATCACGACATTTTCAACAACTGTCGGTTTGATTTCTATGTAAATATTAGTTTAGTAATAAATATTGTGGATACATATTTTAGTCACATTATTTTATATGGCATCAAGTAAGTTCCAATGAAAGTGGCCAACTCTAGTTTCAGAGTTTTGAAACCGCCTTTGAGATGGTTTCACGACAGAGAGAAGAAACTTTGCTAACCATATACGAATACTCCAGCCAGTTCACGTACGGGCGCGTTTATAAAACTGACTGTATAGTGTATATTTTACTTCTCTATTTCCGTGGAAAGTTAAAATTATGTTCCCAAAAACGATATTATCACATTTACACTGTTCCAAATATCAAATAGCGGGCCTACTTCAACTCAAAATGTAACATTCAAGATGAAAATATAGAAGCACCGAGTGGCATACTTTTCTATGCAGCAGGAATTTGGTTCAACCAAATTATCTAGAAGAGGCGAGGTCGAGAGATGTTTGTAAAGCGAGCATATTTTACAAGGGCGTATTCAAGGTAAAGGAAGGGGTACCTACTGTTATAACTAACTAGCAAACCTGACGAACTCCGTTTCGCCACCAGATGGCTTCGTTTTTTTTTATAAACCTCACGGAGCCTGAGACCTTTCCAACGAATGCAAAACCGTGGAAATCGGTTCGTGCGTTCTGGAGTTATAGCGCCAGGAAGGAAAACCCGACTTATTTTTATATTGTAGATTTTGAAGGTGATTTTATGTGATTGGTAAAGTAAGTAACGGTTGACAGGTCTTCTACTTATTTATTTATTTGTTAATTGCTTTCAACACATTTAAACTAATTTAGAAACTAAATATGTCTAAAAATGACAATAACTAACATAATGTTGACTATCGCATAAAATATATATTTAATTAACCATGCCATTGAAAAGTGCCTAAATAAAAGAAAAAATAATTTATCCTACACCTAATTTTATTTTTAAGAAGAAATAGAAGTTAAAATCTAATGGTGGCTTCCGCTGGTGTAGACCGCTCTAACAGATATTTTATAGTTTTTAGAAGAAGAGCCTTATTTCATGATCTTGTGATACAATTTTGGACTGACTCAATGAAAAATAAAATAATGGCAATAAAGCAACCACGAAAATTTGAAAACATTACTGTATACTTCTGACCCGATTTAAAATCCTGAATCCATCCTAGATATTTTGTATTCCGGTCAAGGGTAGAATCTAGTCCAACAGACGTTCTAAGTAATAATGCAAGCACTAGCTTGCCCCGGATATGACTAATCATTTTAATGGAGAAACAGTTATGTGTTTAATAAAGTAATTAATAAGTAATGTGGAGCGTTATGTTGAATAACGTTGATACATTTCAACTTGATCAAGATAAAATTCGACCAACAGCTCGATGGTCGGATGACATTTCGAAGCAAGTAGGTAGGAGATGGATCAGACAGGCTGGAGACCGCACTATGTGGCACGTTGGAGAGGAGGCCTATACTCAGCAGTGGGTGAACACAGGCTGACGTGATGATGAAGATAAAATTACCTAATATGTTAAATGATATCTGACATGGTGCATTGTCCAAATTATCCAAACATAAGTCTATACAGCACGTTAAAAAACATATCGATGCCTAAACAGTTGCTTGATTGAACCATTATTTGTCTGTTTCAGTCAAACTGTGATAGTTTGGACGAGTAAAGCATATTTACAAAATTATATATAACTGACTGTCTGTTTGTTTTGTTAAAGCACAGTATTTTTCTATTAGCAAGAAGGTAAGTGTTCATAAAACCTGGGTTAAAAGAGTAAGATATTGAGTAATAAAATAAGTACATATAATAAAGCTGAAGAGGGTCGAAACTCTGAACATTGAACATATTAAAAAAAACGTTTGGAGATACTTTGAATTGATAGCAGAACACGTCCCAATAATATCTAGAAATTTTGTCTGTTTATCTGTGTCTCTCTTTATCTGTGTGTCTGTTTATTTAAACGCTCATCACGCATAAAACGGCTGAGCGGATTATCATGATATTTGGTATGTAAGTAGTATGAGGTCTCAGGAGTGTCAGGCTACTTTTAATTCTGAAATAATGCGAGCGAAGCCGCGGGCATCCACTTGTTGAGTAATAAAATTATCAACAATCCTTTAATTTCAATCTTGGTATCAAAATATTATATATCTTAAAACCTCTATACATTTTTAGTAAAAAATTACAATTTTGTATGCATCACTGAGACTGGTAAAACAAACAACATTCGTTCTATGCAGATTTTTCACATATGAAATCGCATTGCAAATTTTGCTTCAGGCGCACCAATATTTATTACTCACATCGCATGCGAAACTAGAATAAAGGCAAGCGTGTGTTTAATCAAACTTAGGTAAGGGTTCTGTTGCTTTTTATATAAAAAAAGGCCATGTAGCTTTATATAATTGCAGATAATCGTGAGGCGTCTAAATTGGTGCTATATTGTTCAAATTGATTGATGAAATTCAACGAGTTCAAACTGTTTGGAAAGAAAGTATTTTATATCATTTTAGTTATACATACTATAAATGTTATGAATAAAAATAAAAATCATAGGTTGCTTAAACGGGTACATTGGATTACAGTTTTATCCTAGCGAATATGATATTATAAAATGTGCATGCATTAGCATGTAAGATTGTAACTTCTGGGGTTTCAATAATTTAACAGTGTAGTTAGTGTACTACTTATGTGAATTCAGTGTGAAAAAATCTATATCAAGCAATGGAACAAAAATGACAGCATGATGATGCTTATCAACTTCACTTCGGTGGTACGATGTAAAACATTTGTACATATGTTAAATTAAGTAAACTCAGTGGTAGAAACCCTACATCGAGCAATTGAACGAAAAAGGGCTGCAGATGATGATGATTCTTAGGGACTTGATATTGTGTGATAAGACATGTATCATAAAATAAGTGCAGTAATAACACGGACCCCCAAAAATCGTGTAGCAGCGAATCCCTATCGCAGTTAGCTTACCATGTTTTAGCATAGGATTAGAGCGCATCGCTTCACCAGAACAGCTGCATAATTTATTCAGTAACTAAGTACGTAACTAGTTACGTAGGTACATAACTGCTAAGTTGCTGGAATGAAGCAGTTTTTGGAGGTGAGTGGAATTTGTATGAGCTGTTTTGGGTGTGAAAAAAGTTTGGTCTTTTTAGGGTTGTTTTATAAACTTTGTAAAGAAGCTGTGATTCTCTTAGCCAAATATAGCTCACGTGACTGCTATGGGACAACTTATCGTATTGATAGGTACATCTGTTTTATACGAAATAATGTATTCAACGTAGAATTTTATAAATATCTACTACTAGTATACATAGTTTTACTTACGATGTTTTGTGACAAAAACCTGACATTTTGTGAACACACAACTAATCTATGCAATTTTTTCAGAAAATGATGTTGTTATTAATATTCACCTTCTCGTTGAATTTTAAATGTTAACATTTTTTAATGCATTGACACATTGTGTCATGGGAAATAGATGATTAGAGAGTGAATCGGTACTTATCGGGTAAGCACGCTCCATCTTAGGCCATAGCCTTTGCTTACTATCAAGCAAACTATGGCCAAAGGGCAAACCCGATCTAGTTAAAAAAAATGTTACCTTATGTTTATCAAACTGTATGTCCCGGAGCCACGGGTCAAAGAGCAGCTTATCGGGCTCCACGTTGACAGGGCTCTGCCGCCGGCCCTTGTTGCACATGCTCCACTGCGGGTTGATCAGACCCCAGAAACCGGGACCTGGGGACAGAATAATAATTACAGTGATTTAAATCCATTAAATAAATAAATATTTCGGGACATTTCACAATGTGCTATCTTGCCCCATACTAAGGAAACACTTGTGTCATGCGAACTAGATAACAAATATTATACTGACATATATATCTCTAGTATATACAACTATAATATATAAACAACCAGATTCAACACATATGTATGTACCCTGTGTGGGAATCGAACCCGCTCAACGTAATTTGTACTATCAGTAGACAATACAATCAACATAGAATCTACTGAAACACTCGCAATATTGAGTGTTTCCACAGATATTAATTACTTGTGTTGAGTCTGGTCGTTTGTATGAATAATAAGTAGGTATTTACAAAAGAAAAGTATATAAGTATTATATCCGTTATCTAGTACCCACGACACAAGCGATTGCTTAGTGTGGGGCTAGATGGCACAGTGTGCAATGCCACGTAATATTTATTTATTTTATTTATTTATATTACTCACTAGGCCTATCGAAATTTAACACATTTTATATTTTTATTGCGTAATTTTATTCGCTTCAGAATTATTGTTTGCAATAAAAGAAATACTACAACCTTACCCACTTCAAACACCCTCTACAAAATCACTCAACTTCAACAACAAACTCGAGTCATTTCATGTGTTTGAAGCTCGTTAGATACTATCTCGGCCATTAAGTACGAATGTCATCGTTTAACATCATGGCATGATATAATGTTGATGTGTGTTAAGTGTTTGGGTCTTCTGGATCTACTTAACGTAAACATTTCAAGATTTAAGTACTTTAATAATTACGTGTTAGTCTTGGCTATTAGTCATAGTGCGGCAGTCGTTTAGACATGTCAGAGGCCCTTAGGGTGGTATGAAAACTCTCAACATCACAGTTGGCCTCTTTCATACGAAGAAGAATAAGAAGTAATACGGATATTGTATCATTTTTATGTTACGTCGTCACATTTGTTGGGTATTTTACAAGTTTTAATGCAATCCAGTACGAATCAAACGATTAAAACTATAAGGAAATCTTAGTTACAATGTTCAAGACAAAATTTTAGAGAAATACCTTTCGCTGTGAAAATTTGAATGTGGGTCGTTTTAGGATGATTTCCACTTCTCACTCGTTCAAAAACGATCTTGTTTTGATACGTTCAAAAACGGACCGCCCAAAAATAATATTTCAAACTGACATTTTGTATTTTAACTAAGTAATTATACTACGACGACGTTACATGCTCGAGATTTCTTTATTAACTATGTAGTCTCACTTCTGTATGTACTAGGCGTCACAATTTTTATTGCTGTGAAAATAAAAACACAAAAAAAAAAAGATAAAACTTTTGAACAAATGTCACTGTCAGTGTAGCGCATGTAGCGCCGTCCTCCTGTCAAACCTCATTCATTTCTTGTGTGCGGGCGTCGCAACATCATAAATTTCGTTGAATTTTACTATTTGAATTTTTCGTGGAAAAAAGTGTTTATTTTATGTGTTCAAGTGGTAAATTAGGAAAAGGAGCATCGGAATTTTAAAATAACGTCAAAAATTCGACGTTTGGTACAAAAACTAAGCAATTCATCAACCAGCTCAAAGGATAAAGGTTAGTGCAACTACTAACTTACCAAGCAATCTTACTGCATTTATTCATCATCGATTTTAATTTTCTTGGTACAATCTTATATATTTTATAAAACTATACCGAATAGATCGTAAATATAGATTTTTTTTCAACAAATGATATAACGATCTTTTTTTGAAATATCCACATTATGGTCATGTAGATCGGAAACAAGACTTTTCTAGCAATGTTTCTGTAACGATCTTTTTTCGATTTACCGAAATATTTGTTGTTTTTGTTACAAATACAATACAACAAAATATGAATTTATATATTACCATTTTTTTACATACATTGTTCTACAGTTTATTCAATGTAAAAAGAACTAGATTTTCTGACCTATAACGGTTATTTTGTTTGTGATTCATATTTATTTGAGCACGGTTGATAACAAACTAGTCTAGTGGCATAACGTGATTATGTACAATGACTTTAAAAGTGTGCTGCTTCATAGCAAATTAGCAAATGTTCAGTTTTGTGGAATACAATACCAACATACAATAAATGTATATATTGGGCGTTGAATAAAGCACGATTGATAAAGAGTTAGTCTAGTGGCGTAACGCGATTACGTACAATAACGAAAGTGTTACTACTTTATAGCAAATAAACAATTATTAAATTGAGTGGCATATATTACCCATATTCAATGTACATTGAGGCGTTATACTCCGTGACATTAGAGCGCGGTTGATAACGAATTAGTCTTGTGGCGTAACGTGATTACGCACAATGACTTTAAAAGCGTTACTGCTTTATAGCAAAGTAACAATCAATAAATTTAGTGGTATAAAGTACCTATATTCAATGTACCCTCGTTATACTCCGTGATATTAGAGCGCGGTTGATAACGAACTAGTCTAGTGGGGTAACGTGAGTACGTACAATGACTTTAAAAGTGTTTCTGCTTCGTAGCAAATTAACCAATATTCAATTTAATGGCAAATAGTGCATCCAATGCAAACCTACATTGAAGCGTTATACTCCGGGACATTGGAGCCCGGTTGATAACGAATTAGTCTAGTAGCGTAACGTGATTAAGTACAATGACTTTAAAATTTTAATGCTTATGACAAATTGTCAAATATACAGCCTATATACAGCGGTATAAGGAGAACACGTATAACGATGATGTGACAAAGTTAGAATACTTTTCTTTCCACAATGATACTAATGATCTTTATATATCTGTTGTAACAAAATATGATTGTTATTACACAAGGTCACGGTCAGGAGACCCAGTGCCAGTGAATTTAAATTCACAAGTGTCAGACAACGATTACCAGATTGGAGCTAACTCAATACTTCCTAACTATCCTGCCAGGTATGTTTGCGAGCAATTTAAATCGAAATGCACTTATAATGCACAAGATGTTTCTTTACCGATGGAAATACGTGAAACGTGGAGGATCCACTTAGAAGAAATATTAGGTCATGACATTATTGAAGAATTATCTTAACTTTGGGGTAAAATCCTAATGGAAGGAATTATTTAAAACTAATATTAAACATTAAGGATAAAGAAAATTTTATTTCCTGAAAATTTCAGGCACTCTAAAGCGCCAAAGCTCAACTTAAAAATGACATCATTTTTATGGAATGTATCAAGCTCCGCTACAATCTATTGGAAACCTATATGCAGTTATTACGCAAATTTAATCCAAAATTGATTACGAGAGAAAACAATGTTTTTAAATAGATATAATCCAATACTTATTGGTAGGTATATGGTTATTTTTGTGAGTTCCTCATGTGTCTTTCTGATAAATTGGACGTGTATTGTAAAGGGAAACGAGTCAGTGGATTTTGAAATGATGCGAAGTACAACAAAGTATTTTTCTACAATTGAAAGCAGCTAAAGGCGGGCAATGTATTGTAAATAAAATCTATATAATACGGTGATCGACATCTTGAGGCATCAGTATACAATACATGTGGTCAGAATAATCTGACAGTGGTGTGATTAAAGAAAATTCTTTAATTCTTGTGTGACATTATACGACTCCTAGATTAAGAGGTCGAAGCATTTAAACATAAATGTTGAGACTACTACTACTAACTTATTATTACATACATATTTGATAAATTTACTAAAATTTTAAGGTTCCTGACATTGGTTTATTTGCCACACGGCTTAAAACAAAATGGAATATAATATAGGCATATTATGCTAGGAATGAGTTTCTGTAGCCTATAATACGGATGCATTTACAATAGACTGGAAGTTACAACTTATTATTTATACGTAATTTTCACCAACGGCATAATGATCGTTTCATTTTTGCCTAGTAAGCCATGATATCTACTTTCATTTCTTTTTCTCTTGGTTAGTTAATCTACTTGAGCCCAGGAATTCCATTATTATTATCGTCTAACAGGACTCTTATTCCGTTTGGGCAACGGTTTACTCTTATATTTTTAATATTTTCTAACAGAAGGTATAAAGACAATCCTTTTTTTATCTAGTGCTGCTATTAATATAACAACATAGGTACTAGCTGAAAGCTCGCTTAAACAATATTATGTTACTGTTAATATATAGTGAGGACTTTGCTGTAAGAAAACATAAGATATATTTTTTATTATAATGCAAGTAATCTTAATCTTAGAGTTTTTGGCTAATGTTCAAGCAGAATCACATTTAAACAAGTTAAATAAATGTATTACTCAAGATGATTGTATCATACGATTCATGAAAGAAGCTTACAGAAACAGATCGTCGTCCTAAAGTATACCACCAATCTGATACCCTACCTACCTACCCATTATAGTAAAGATCAGCATTCAGACCAAATAGTAGCTGTACTGACATTTTTCAACTGCACAGCGGGTGCAGGCAGATGCTATCCTCAATATGTTTAACTGATATTAATGTAAGTGATTTGAGGATAGGCATACATATTAGTGTCTTGATTAAGACATCGGTCCTAAATAGGGTCATACATAAACTTACAAGACTCTTTCCTCATAGAGAGGCAATTTTCCCTGCAAAAGCTTTATGTGTTACTTCACCAAAAAGTAACTATAGAAATTTGCCACCACTGCCACATTTACATGCAGAAGTGAGACTACATAGTTATTAAAGAAATCTCTTCGCATGTAACGTCGTCTCGTATAATTACGGTCGAACTTCACTTAAGGTAAGTTCGTTTAACCATTAATTTTATCGCCAAAGAAGAATCATTGTGCAAATGAGTTTAACTCGGTTAATTGCTTACTAAATAAGAAACATTACATTTAACCCACTTCGCTACATTTTAAATAAAATGCCCAATTAAATTAAAAAAAAAACATTATTATGTACCCTGCAGGTACATACAGACAGAAAAAAGAAGAAAAAGAGGTGTAACAACTTTATATCAACGTCAATTATTTCAATCAATAAATTGAAGTTAACTTATTAAAATAGGTATCGATTGTTAAGCCTCGATTAGTATCTAACTACCCACCTAATTTTAAACGGTAACAAATCATAATAACGGGCCGTAGCTTCACTCAAATGGAAAACTATTCAGAGTATAGTCTATACTATTATAATATGTATAGTGGTATTGAATAGAAATTCGGAACACCGCAAAATTTGGTCATCATGGTGTAGTGAATCGAACTTAATGTGGCGGTAGGGTGACCCTAAGAGCAATGTTGATAGCATGATAGCAGTGACTTTACTCGTGCTCTGTCTAGAATTATTTTTGTTTTTTTTTATACAAAAAAGGAATCGATTTAAATGAGAATGTCAAATATAAAAATCTGACATACAAAATGAAAACATTCTATATATGCATTTTATCGTTTCACTTATTTTTTACCAGTGCTAGTTTATTTTCAGAATAACAGTCACGTTGACCCTCATTAATAAACTGCTGCATGGTGTTTCACAAATTTGGAACGTTTTTACTTGGAAACAAAACATCAATCAAAGTCGTCTAAACTGTAATTTTGTAACTAATGATAGATATCCAAACTATAGTAGTTTTTTTAACACTATATTGGCTTACGGTTGACTATAGTCTGCCTGATGTTAAGCACCACTATAGTTCCAAGGAATCAATTATTGTTTCGTTTCCGAGTGGAAAAGTCCCGAATTTTTTAAAACTGAAAATAGTTGATTGAAAAAACAGAAGTATCACTCAGTTTTAAAACGACTTTTAACATAACTTTCAATACTGTATTTGATCTACATTGTATCAGTATAGCATCGTTACGGATATCATTACCCGGGTACATCGTTACCAGTCATTGGGTGACATTATTGTGACATTTAAACGCACATCTACGCGAAGAATTTCACATTTTTCGAGAAGAAAATGACCTGGGAAACTGTTATAGCAATTTGTAGTTGGAAGTTTAAAGTGTTATTGTACAGGCAATATTTTTAAGTAGACATTTTATCATCTATATCGGAGTAGAATTTCAGTTTTTTCGGGAAGATATACTTATTTGAAAAACTATAAAACTATTGGCAGTTGGAACTTTAAAATGCTTTTGCACTGTTCAATTATGAAGCTGGTAATTGACTATTACAATTTCATTGATTAACCTAATATTATTATTCATGCTCTGGTATGTGTTATTGTTTTCATTCAATAAAGGCCTATACTCAGCAGTGGGATCTCAAGGGCTGTGGATGATGATGATGAACAAGATTTGGCAATTGATTACGTATTAAAGATACAATAAGATACATATTGTAAATTATTGTACATAGCGATTGTAAAGAGAGATAATTTTATTTAAGATAAGTAGATTTTTAGATGTTCTGAAAATAATAAATCTAACGAATAATCTTTAACAATGTGACAACCAACTTATGATACCCAGAACCTCAGATTCAATATACCAATTACACCCATTTAAATCCAGTCAAGAGTCCTAATCTGACGGTCAAGTTAAATCAACCGAACAAGAAATCCTTGCCGGGTCAAAATTACCCGTACCGGGTTAAAATGCCGCGTTGGGGTCGAATAGACCATACAATGATACGGCTGAGCGCGCACTATCATTAAGATGTTATCTATGATCATTACAGTCTATGGTTCTATACAATTTATATAAGGAGGTGGAATAGGTTTTGTGAAGGAGGTTAGACTGTATAGGTATAATTAGTGGTATGCGTGAATCAGCATGATGGTTTATGCGTCTTAGTTAATTACATCATATTAATTAGTTAATATAAATAATATACATAAATACAGCATGTATCACCTCTTAAAGCACATACGGTACGAGAATGCTTGTGAAGAAAGACTTTCCTCAAATCATGTAGGCCGATTATTTAGATCTATGATAGTAAGGTAGGTAATGAATTTGTAAAGGCAATGTATTAATTGATTATTGACTGGCCTGTTAGCTAAGTAGGTAGTAGGCCTGCCTTCTAATCTAGGGTTGCGGGTTCGATTCCAGCATAGCACAAATAACTATGAATTTTAAATTTGTAATTACTTGTGTTGATTCTGGTCGTTTCTATGTATAATAAGTATGTACCTATTTACAAAAGAAAAGTATTATATCCGTTATCTAGTACCCACGACACAAGCGTTTGCTTAGTGTGGGACTGGATGGCGCTGTGTTTTGGATTTTTAAGAATACTTTAGAAAATATTTACTTACCCGATATTCCATCGTAGGTCCACCATTCTTCCCAGCTACCGGATATATCTGCAAAAAATGACTATGTAAGGTTTTCGGATTTACTTACATTGTTTATATCAACATAACATATCTAACCACCAACTTTGCAATCAACTGTCAAAACTGCAACTCCAATACTTACATAATCTATGGAATGTTCAATGTTTCGTGCTTTTGACAAAAGCCTTTTGTACAGTTGCTTTTATTTTTGTTTGTTTCTGTTTTTTATATTTATTTAATATTATACTATCTATAGTGAGTGTAAATAAGTAAGTTGTGCTTGCCGCGGCAGGAGATACTGCGGCTTTGCATCACAGGATCCCAGGATACCTAGCGCATAGCCCAGTTATACCTACCTGGATTAGCCAAAAGAAACCAAAAACTCTCTATTTATGTAACTAGGTATGTACATAGACATTAAGTTCTTTATATGAATAAACGATTTATTTATTTATTTTTATTTTATAATATATTAATACATAAGAAGCGCCCGTATCTTAGCTAGCGGAGGCAATCGCATGCGATTACCAATGTTAAGCAAAGGTCGACGCGGTCAGTCCTTGGATGGGTGACCGAAACGTGGCATTCCATTTTGGGCACTTCCGTGGGTCAGTGACACGTTAAATTGTAGGTCCCGGTTGTTTGTCTAGTACGGCAGTCGTAAAGCCATGTCAGAGGCCATTGGGGCGGCTTGATAAACTCTCGACACCAGAGTTGGCCACTCTCATTCATAAGAAGAAGAAGATTAAAACGTAAGGAATAAAGCAATTTATAGTTTTTACACTGGTTGGAATTTTGATTTTATTCGACAGTCACAGTAGCATTGCTGTAATAATTATCATGTTATTGAGGTACCTGCCTGGAAGAGATTGCTTTTAGCAATAAGGCTGCCACTTGTGGCACTAGAGTAGTTTATGTAAGTTATGTTATTAATTTTGTTTAATATGTGTGTGACAATAAAGAATTATCTATCTATGTACCTTTGACAGTGACACATAGCAGCGTAAGTATGAGTATTGAGCATTGGTGCATGTTTCCGCGCCCTCACGCCTACGCCGGCGTCGCCCGCATCGGTCACTGCTCCTGGGGACAAGGGAAAGAACATATTTATAAATTAAAAGATTCTGAATATCGTACGCAGGTTTGTAAATAAAGATTTTTTAAAGTAGGGGATGTCTCCTCCTTATGTCGTATTCATAAATATGACTTAAGGAGGAGGCATTTTCGCTATAGTTTAAACTATACAAAAGCAAAAGGTTGTGACTTTATTTCATTCTTGAGGGCGTTTGTTGGGACACATGTTAAAATTTTAGTGGCTCTCAGATACAACATCCAAATCTAATCGTCCCTGTAGGAAACATAGATGCACAGCACCGTGCTTTTTTAGTTTTAGGTAAATAAAACTTTTTGACGCCAAATGACTAGGATGGAAAACAACCTGAAGCTCACAGCCGATTACCATTGGAGAATTGCGGATGGAAATCGTTAGAGGAGGCTTATACCTACATATGCCTATACGCCAGGAGGCAATTTTAACTGAAAGACATTATATAAATCGACATTCAGAGTAAAAATAAATTAACATCTTAGTTCCAAATTAAAGGCATATCAGCATCACCGTATAAAACTTTTCTAAGCCCGCTAGTGGCAAAACTTCATGACCAATGGTTACGTACCAGTGGAGGGGTTAACAGAACCATCTACAATGAATTTTTAACCTCAAGGAAAATACATCTTAAAAACGCCTTACAAAAAAATAAAACTCGCATTAGCCCATTTTATTAACTTTAACCACCAAAACATCGACTTATCTTGCCCTTATCAGCAAAAAGAGTACAAAATCCGCGTTAGGCGAACAAGCAGGAAATTACCCCTTTATCTGGTGAGCTCTACGCAATCTGCTTTCTGTATCACTAGGGTAGATATGCGGTGGTATTGTGTGGGATATATTTGGTGAACCTATAATTAATGTTGACATGTACCTGTTAAAAAAATGTATAGGTGGCTAATAGGGTAAATTTTATTAGTAAACAGGGTATCTTATTTAGTAAAAAATGTCTTAAGGTTTATTTTTACTACCAAGACAATGATTATTGTGTGTGTAAGATTAATCTTCTTACCGCATTTATTTTCGACTATTTTTAACTTTTCGTTTATAATAAACAAAAAGGGTAAGTATACTGTCTGCCTGCATATACATACAATATATTTTAACGTAGAATTAAATCATGATTTGAGAATCGAATAATTTAATTTATTTGTTTAAGAAATGTTCCACTTACCAAGCTTGTTGCAAAGAAATGATTAAATTAATATTTATCCCAAGCATCATCTAATCCAGCAGCAACAAAATAAGTATTCAAGGATTTTTTTATCTGGCTTGTTCCTTCACTTCTTTAGCTTTTTTTTCCGTCGTTTGTTTTGTGGCGTTCTTATCGCTTTTAGCGATAAGGCCGCCATTTGTAGCATTTCTTTTAATTTTCTCTTGTTTGTATTGTGTTTTATTTTATTTGTGTGTCCAAAAAAGCATTAATCAATTTATCTATCTCTTTCACACACTATCTCCTTATCCCTACACAACCACACAGTAAGATCACCCTACTCAGCACTAATGCGGTCCGAATGGCGCGCCGAGATCTCGCTAATTATCATTGAACCAGATTGTGGCTACATTTTATTTAGATAACATTCACATTGTTCTAGGCTTTGTTAGCTGTTGTTTTGGATGCAGCTTGAAGGAACAGTGCAAAGACTATTTATTTAAGTAGGAAAATACATATTTATTAGGTTTGACAGATTTTTATTTATTATTATCTGAAAGTGTAAGCGTTTTGTGGTTCATACGTCAGCTTTATAATCTGACAGACCCTGGTTCGAATCCCTTAGAATTAGACACTTTAGTTTTTTTTATGTAAGTGAGATACAACCCTAATGATGCCTAGTATAAACAATGTATTTTGATTTGTTTCGATATGAACAAAGGTAAATCGTGTACAAACGTGTGACCGACTAACTGGCTGACACACCGATCCAACATTACGTGCCTAGGTTTTATACAAATATTTAAGGTGTAATATAGAACGGAATAAAACAATGTTATGATTTGAATTCTACTGATTTTTCGAAGTTGTATTGTTTATTAGCCATAACTGAATGTCTCTGAAATAACCCGAAGCAGTCAATTATAGAGCTAAACTTTGATGGTGACTTCAGTAGATATTTAAATCGAAACAAATCAATTTTTTTTATAAGGCTCACGGAAAATCACAATACTCACAAAAAATACTGTCCGAAAGTCATTATACAAAAGTAGATTGTTTTATGCGTAAGATACCCAATAACCCGTTATTACGGTATATCAAAACTTAACTACACACGTATACGAACACCGTATACCACAGCTACGCGCCTGCAGCTTTGGTATACAACCGGCATAAGGTGGAATACGAAGCGAATGACCTTGAGCGTTTCGCGGCGAAACACGCGCGATCTATCGCGAAACACGCGCCATCTATCGAAAATATCGTGCGTTAGCTCGTACGAGTGCGCTAGTCCAAGTAACCTTTAACTAATCTGTGGCGCTATCTCGATTGCAGAGTAGTGAATAACAGAGAGCACACCATTCATATTCATATTCATTCATATTCATATTTATTTATTTGCATAGATGTAGTGAGAATCATGGTAGGTACAAAATCAAATAGGTATCTTACATCTTACCATTTCTGGTGTGCAAAAATCACATTTGGTCATTAAAATTCTATTAACAATATCAATTCAATAAGATTTACAAAGATTAAAAGATTAAAATTTAAGTCAATATAAACAAGTCATTACAAATTCAGATTTTAAGTTAATATATCATTAAGAAATGTCTTTTTTTTAAATAATATGAAACATTCAGATGTCAAATGGTTGATAAAATTATGTTAATAAGGAAATGTCATGCAGATTTTTAATGTTATTAGGAATGTCAAAGAGATTTAAATACAATTCCAAAATTTTCCAATGTCATGCCAGAACGGTAATGCTATTCAGTCAGTTCAAGTTTTATATATTCCAAGATATTCCTCTACATCATAAAAACATTGTTCCATCAAATAATTAGTCAATTGTTGTTTTAGTTTGTTGTAAGGCAAAATCTTAATATTATTTACTTCTTAAGTATGTTTTTTCGTTGGAATAGACATGAATTCGTTAAAAATATTTTCTTTATATTATTAGTATAGATTATTATAAGTTTTGCAAAGGAATAGGAAATAAGAAAATAATGTAAATTCCTATGAAAATTTCCACATAATCACAAAAAAACATACTTAGTAAAAATATTTTTAAATTTATTTTATTTAAATGAGAGGGAAAAATAATGCGAATTTATATTATTATGGATGTAACTGAAAAAAAAAACGATTTGAATTTTTACTTGTTACAATGTTTATTCATAGCCTCAAATAACTGAATGATAAATAAATAAATAAACTACATCACGTGGGCAAATTATTAAATAAACAAGTTATTACGTCGTACATTTTTATAATTTTGTTTTCTTAGCTTCTAAAACAATTGGCTCTGCTTTTCGTTTTTTTTTCTTGTTTTTCATTTTTCGCCTTGATTGCATCTGTTATGTTATATATTTTGGGTCTCTAATAGGCATTTTTCTTGGGAACCTAGGATCTATTAGCTCCGGAAGTGAGCAATCTAAATAAAAATCTTTTAGTTTTTTTTCCATTTTTTTGGATCAAAACAGGTCATCTCTTTCAATGTTTTCCGTTTTAACTTGAAAATTTTCGCCTGACCAAATTGCAAAAAGGCATTTCTTTTTTCTTGTGACATGTAGCTGTCCTTGCACTTGATAGTACCATTGATGTTCTTGGTTTATTTTAAGATTTCCATCGCAATCTTTTTTATAAAATTTTATCTTTTTATTATCGACCGCTGCCTCTAAACCGAGATTAAACGAAGTTTTAGGGCATTTTATTTCCACTAAAATTCCTTCGTCGGTTATTCCATCCGGTGATGCTCCAAAATATGGAACATCTGGATCAATATACAATCCGCATGGTAATATTTTAACATCTTCTTGTGCCGATAATTGCTCCAGTGCTAACCTCTCACTATCTTTTCCGTGTTTAATTGATGGAACATGTTCGATGGACCTTTTGTACAAAATATCCTTTACAATATTTTGACAACTTGTGTCTAATCGTCTTTTTATAACGCGCCCAAAATTAGACGCAGTTAATATATTACGTTACGACGATTCCAGCCACTCGCTAGATCCACTTTGTAGAACAGTTTCCCGAGCTATTCTTTCTCTTTCTTCGAGACTCTTTTGCAAATTTTGCAAAAACGCTTCTTTTGACTTTAACATCATGTCTTCATCTATATCTGGTCTACTACAGTCTTCTCCATAATTTCTGGAATCTTGTTTTTCAAAATTTATTTTCTTCTTTATATGCTTTTTGGCAGACTTCAATTTTTTGGCTTTCCATTCTTCATATTTGTTTATATTATTTCGTGGACTTCGACCTACAATTGATTTATGAAGAACTGATAACGGTTTTCGGGTGTTGAACGAAATTGCGGCAGAATTGCAACGCAGCTTATATTGATATTTTTGGCTGAAGTTTATTCTTTTGCCACCAACAAATTTGGCTACGATACTATGATATCTCTCCACAGAATTACTGTCTACGTCCTTGATAAGGCTTCGAGAATGGGCTGCCAGTAGACCAATTATTAATTTTATTCGAAGCCAATTTGCCCTGCCTCTATATAAGCGAAGTCATAATGTTCGTGAAATGTAATCCACAACAGTTCAGAATGAAGCCTGACGGAAGCAGACATGAAAGGGAGTTATATGTAAAACAATTGAATACAGCATTCTTGTCAAAAAGTGTATTTTGTATGGCCACTACATTATTTAATCGATTGCCTAAAACAATCAGATGTATCGATCAGTTACCAAAATTTAAAAAGATGTTAAATGATTATCTATTAAAAAAGGCATACTACTCAGTTAAATTGTATCTAGAAGATAATGATGACATATAATGATAATTTGATTAACATTTATTCTCTTGACATTTATGTGACAAGGAATTTCTTTTTCTGGAATTTCTTTTTCAAGGAATTTCGGTCTCTGTACTTGCACTACTCTGTGCATTAGTGTTTGGCGACTCAGTCGTATTTGCTTTTTTGGAGTTTATCACTTGCCTAGAAATATATAAATTACGATGAGTATGGCAAATAATGTAAACTAGCAGCACCCCGCGGTTTCACCCGCGTTAATTCCGGATTAAAATAGCTTATATTTATTCATCAGAAATAATCTAGGATTTCAATGGTAAAAGAATTTTTAAATCGACACAAAGACACGAAACAAATACAAATCATCCTCTTTATAATATTATTACTGTAGATTAGTAAAATGCAGGCTATTATTAGCAGCTTCCCAACAAAAAATACCTTACATATCAAAATAAGTAACCTAAAAATGGAACTCACCACATTCTCCCTGCATTTTCGCGATACTGTCTTTTTGTTTTACCACTTCGGTAATGTTTATTCCTTTTACTACCCATCTTTCACTGTTATATAGTCTCTTAAATACAAAATAATCGATTTTAAAAATTATTTACACCACTGACTGTTGTCACCTCACGATAAACCACAGACTGTCGAAGTGCCTGATTATTTATACAAAGCATACGTTCTATCTGCAATACTAAATATTGGTAGGCGTTAACTAAAAAAAACGATTTATCTCTACAATTGTATTTTTGTATCTAAAACGAAGAAGGGCGGTAGTTTCAAATCCATAATATGAATATCTTTGATCAAACATATTTTCTCTTTAACTTATATTTACAGACTTATGGAAGAAAAATGTTTTGCTTTGTTGTCATTTCCTAATATTTTTTTTAACGTTCTATTAATTTAGTTTAGAATTATTAGAATAAAAAATAAAGGAAGGAACCTTGTGAAGGAACTGAATAAGCCTAAAAAAATGTTTTTAACACTTAGAATCATGTCAGGTCAACGTTCTAGTGATCAGAACTACATGAAATTTAGCCTGTTCTCTTCGTATGGGGCCGCTACGTGAAAACGAGCTTACCAGAAGTTAACTATTTACTTCAGATTTCCCGGAGCACTTTCAATAAAGTGTTCCAAAGTGTCTCCGTTTTAACAATAAATGTAAGAGCAAAACATTTTCTTCAATAATTTAGTTTAATTTATTTTCCAGCGGCCATTCTGTATAACTTTCCATTATGTATGTTTTTAACCAAAGACAAATACGCGGGCGGCCCGTTAATCGCACTCGGACATGCAAACACGGAGTTTTCGCGCCAATTTATTGTGGCTCGCGAATCGGCCGCGGTAATTTATTGGAGGCTAGCTGCGGACCGCGGGTTTGGTTGCGGTGTAAGTAAACTTTGTCAGTTATTATGTCAAAACGCAATTGTTTCATAAGTGACGAATGATTATAGAAATTTTCATTATGTCATTTATACTTTTGGCTTTCGTAATCGCTTCGATACAAGTGTATTATTGACATTCGCAAGTAGTTCTATTTTTTGTTTGGTTCTTTTTCCTTAAATCGTAATTTGTAGAATTGTTTTTTTTTACGTGTGATAAATTTGATATTGATGAATTATTGGGCATCCGTTTAAGCTTTGTTATTTTAAACACTACTTAAGTATGTTACATATTCAAATCAATATTTACATAGTTTTTTAAAAAAAGAGCGTGCGCCCCAAAGAACTATTATAATAGCTAGCCAAGTGATTCAGACTCGCGGATGTAGGGTTCCTTACAATGATTTAAAAAAAGGAAAACATTACTTCCTAGTTATAATTAATAACTAATATTATCATATTTTTTTTTAAGCTGTTTAGCTAAACAGATAAAATCAGCTGGAAAAACAGACGAATAGCAGTCAATACTAGATATCTCATTTTTACATTTAGCATTATGTAGCCGTTAAATCTAAAACTTAGTGCTATACACTATACAATCCTAGAACAAAACCCTAATGTACACTAACAGTTTTCCAGCAAACAATGTAACCTACCCTTTACACCACATCCTGTAAGCAACGAGCTTTGTCTACGAACCGATGTTGACTTCCGTTCCACACATAACGACTTCAACAATAACCAAACTAATTGAGAACTTAACTTAATAGCAATAAGGAGTAATATGGCTTGAAGAAATGAAGTGGAGATAAGATTTACGATGCTTGCAAATGTATTTTTCTTCGTACTTTTCGAGAAGGAATATGTTTAATGAGCCGTTTTGCTCGTTTTCTATAGAAGTTGTTTGGAATTAATATTTTTTTTTAAGTTGCTTTTTCGTATTTGTGTCTTTAAAGAACAATGTGTTCCGGCCTTAAAAAATAGTTTTACAGATCGATACTTGCGGCGCCTGTATGTTGTTTTTTGGACAAAATGTAGCGTAGAAGAAACTTTCTGAACTCAAAATTTACTTTTAAAAGGATTTCGCTTACTATTTATTTGTAATTTACCTACTACTGTTTTTATCAAAGCTGAAAGAGGGTTAGCTTATACTTTTAATAGTACTCTTAGTTTTGTTGTCACAATTTCAAACTAATTAACTAAAGGTGTTTAACCAATAGTGGGGAATAAAGCCAATTATTTTACTCATATTAATTAATTACTTTGAATTTATTACATTACCATAGATTATTCTTACTTACTCCTTTTCTAAAACACTCAAACCCCATAAACCGGTTCTCAAACTCACTTGCCTAGCTAGCAGGGTGTGGGCACAATCTTCAGTCGTTAGCCCCGCCCCCTTCCGGCGAACGCGCGCTGATACTATCCGCTTCCGGTGGCATAGGGTTGTACCATGACTTAAAAAACATAAAACTTTTAAGTGCAAGTGAATTGATTCTTACTGGGTAAATTTTACATTCCAGTTAAGTCTTAATGATCACTTACTATCAATATGACAGCATCAACGAAAATCAATCATACAATAAATGCATCAACTGTTTTAAAGTGAAATACAGACATCCACAAAGAAAAAACAAAACAAAACATTAAGTTGTCTTATGAAAACAGCCTTCCCTGAAATCACTATGGGTTGGGATAAAATTTCATTTCGTTTTTTTAGTAACATACATAAGCCGGCCAGCTAAATGCATTGTTATGTTTCCAAACATTGTTTTTTAATGTTTTCGTTTGAAAACGAACCATATATTCCTCTTTAAAAAGTTGGTTAGATAGATACATACGCGTCCATACACTTCCCCAGAGATAATGGTAAGGCCTTTCTCTTTAACGACTAGGCCTATCATTTGTATTCATTTTCCGAAGAAAGCTGTGGTTTCTCGTGATTTATAGCTAGCGAGAGTGGAACCCACTTTAGTACTGAATTACAGCTAATTGTATGGTATTTGTTTGACACGAGTCTTTAACTTGAATACTTTCAGTGTTTTACTTGATAGTGATTAATGATTTTTTTTTGTTGTTTAAAGACAGTAATTTTAAATTAAAAGAAGTATTCTGTACTATCTCCTCTTTATTAGTAATATTATTATACATAATAATATGTACCATACCGAAGTTTAGATGATTCTTCTCTCTTTTGCGACACGAAAAAGAAACAAGGAGACAAACCAGACAAACAAATTAACAAATTATCACAAGAACGCTGGTAAATACTTTTGTGTCTAAGATTTTTTCTTTATGATTTCACTTTTGTGTCGAGTAGTAAGTGACATTTGGGTGCTTTCATTGGTCGGATAACACTTTAAATAGTTTGAGCTGTCTCTTCATCACTGTACTGCTCTGCAGCTGTTTATTGATCTCAAAGGGTCTTATTACAAAACGTCGTTTAACTATTAGTCCTGAAGTTTGAAAATGCTCTCCGTTTTGACTTTGACTTTGACTTTTGACTTTGACTTTGTTTTGTTGTTCGAAATCGGACTGTCTACAATTAAACTGACAAAATGTGGCCAATGATAATTAACGTTCCAATTTGAAGTTGACATTTTGATTGTTTGTATGTGATGTTTGAACACCAAGAACAGACTTTTTATTTTCAAAGTTCTGGACTAATATTTAAACCGCGTTTTGTAATAAGACGGATAGGCTCTTCGACGGAAAAAAACTCACGATTCAGGCGCCTCCCTCATAGAAACTTACATTAATTCATAGCACGATAAACTATGATTCACTGTTTAAGCAACCTTAATTAGCTTCCATTAAATACGCACAATCACCCCTCTTCCCAGCCAGACGCAGTTCCCGTCGCCAGACTGTCTGGCGACATGATATCGATGTTCTGCCGCACTGTCTGCCAAATATAGCTGTATTTTTATAGTAAGTTGGTTGTATTTACGCACTATCTGTCTATGGTACACAACTTTGAATTTATCTGTGATTGTTAACTGCTGGAATTAGTGTTGAGTAAATGTTTTAAAATAGTGAAATGTGTTTGGGAAACATCAGAATAAACCGCTTGCATTTTTTTCTTGTAACAATATAGTAAGTATGTTCGTATGAGAGTGGCCGACACAGGTGTCGAGAGATTTCAAACCACCCTAAAGATCTCTGACGGGGCTTGACAACTGCCAAACTATACACCTACTATACTAAACATACAAACACAAACACCCGGCACCTTAGATGTGACTTTATCAATAGCGTTCCTTACCACAAAAGAGTTCCGGAATTATTTATTCATTCGAGTTTTTCAAATGTTTATTGTGTATGTACTTGAACTGTATTAATAATCAAATTACCTCAAATTAAATCATCAAACACACAAACCTACAGAGTATTTTCTCTCCCTCTGATCAACTTTCCACCCTCAGTGAGTGCCAAGTTAGTCACAACACTCACAAAACGCTGCGGAATGTCGGCGCCGGCAAGTCGAGACATCTCGTCTCGACCCCTGATACTTTATCTGTTTATAACTAGGTATCTATAGTTCTGTAGGTGCAGTTTTATACAGTGAGTGGTCGCGGCTTCGCAACATTGTTTTGAAATACAAATAGGGATCTAGAAGCTGTAAACTTTTAGGTATCTTATAATCTCATATCTGTTATTTAATGCATCGAATTAAACTGGCATATAGTTTTAAAATATAAGTACACAAATTACGTTAATATTTTTTATTCTGTATTTTTTTTTTTCAAAACAGTGCAAGTAAAACTATTAAAAAATAACTGAGTTAGCTTAATTCAATTTTAAGTTTAATATTTATTGCCGCTGCCCAAGAACTGTGGACTTCAAATTGTTTTATACCATCCTGTAAGACTTTTCTTGAAGAGCAAATTTCTTTATGCTTATCTTACTATTTTCGTTTTTTTTTTGTATGTTCGTTGATCTATGCACCAACATATAGAGGTCGGAGATGTTGTCCAACAAACACTGATCACATCGAAAAAAATTGAAGCGAAGTTTAATTATATGCTAGCATGACATAATTTAATGACTATTTGGTAATTAATTGCATGGTTGTCATTGAAACTACATTATACATAATAGTATAAAAAAACATAGTCAAGTGTGTGTGTGTGTGTAACGGCAATTTCTCAGCGGCAATTTTTCAAGCTATTCTTATCACCTTCTAGCGATCTATGCTAATGAAACGACTTGTAAAGCCCAGCCTTTTGCAGCAAAAACTTTACATTGCAAAGTTAGCGAGCAAAAATACTGTTTGTTGTTTAGGTGAATTAATTGTCTTAAAATATCTACTAATAAAAAAAATTAACTGAACAAAAAGTAGTTGAAAAATTTGTTAACAAAAGCATTTAAGTAAAATTATGCTTTTACTATATATCCAATTACCCATACCCTAATTCACAAACATTACCACTTTATTGACATTTAAATTACTTTACCTATTTAGTTTACAATCCCTTTAAAAGTGCCTTTCAATAATTTCATGTAATTTCCTTGATAAATAGTCATAGCATCAAATTGTATATCTTCGAGTAATTTTCCAATAATACTTTTTCATATGGATAATTTCCAGGAATAAAAAATATTCGAATATTCAATTTGTGGTACAAACTTAAACTCACTTAACTTAATTTAAGCAAACGTGTAAAATGTCACCTTCTGAACAAGCAGACCGTAGTCGGGACTCCTGCAGAATAAGCAATCGCAAAGACAGTGTTACCAGGTTCAAATTCAAGAAAATACTCTGTTTTAAAATGTTATTGCAGCGGAAAATACTTTTACAACTAGACTTATATAAGATAAGCCATCGCCTGTTTTATTAATTTGTTTCATTGTGCTGGTATGCTTTCTTAGTAAGTACACTAAACTTAGGGTTTAATTGATTGATGATACTCAAAAAATGTTTTTCTACTCGATGCGGCTTTTGCGCAATAGCTATAGTAAGATCTTTAAGTAAATAAAGAGTACCAGCGGGGTAACACCGCCAGCATTTTAAGCACCTAGTCCGTAGATTACAAATTTGGTTTAATATATTATTTGTAAGGTTGTATATATTTTAGACAATATAGCTGTTAATTTAGTTGATAATGTTGTACTTACTGTTTTTTGTACATAAATAAATATTCCGGGACATCAATTTTCCTTACAACATTAGTTAATCGTAAGCATCTACAGCCTTGGCAACCCCGTAAAACTTAGCAACTCACGCCGCCCTTTGTCGCGTCGAAGCAAAAAATCTACAGTTCAAACACATTTATACCAAAAGTTTAATACCATTAAGCGACAGGGGGCGGTGGGGTGGCGATAAACAAGCGACAATGCACGGGCGAATCCACTCAACTAAATTAACTCACTACCTACTTGGGCTGCATTAGGCCGCGACTCACACCGACGCGTAAGCACAGAATAGAGAGATACTGCCGCAAGGCAGGCTACACTTTATCTAAGTACTACATTTTATCCCTGTATAATATTTGTGGCGCCACATTATTTTGGAACGCAACATAAATACTACCACTAATATATCGAAATAGAACTGGCTATCATGACTACCTTTGACAGTTGCTATTGGGAAATCAGACTCTGAAATAGTAAAACCAGGTCTAACCAACTCAGATATCCCTTCGGAGTTGTGGAGGTCTGATCGCGAGGTGTGTGTGGATGCCGGAGGTGAAATCCAGTATTCTCCCAAATCAGGTAAATCGTTTGCCAATACCAGGAACAGGAACTGTGGCTAACAAGAACAACATATCTAGATGAGAGGTCGCATGCCTCAGTTACATTTGTAGTGTTGAAATGTGGCGCAAATCAAATATTAGTGGCGACGCAAATGAATGACACGTAGCATTTTCGCTGGTGTGCGACCTGACTTACGAAGACGTTTGTACCAAAGAATAAATAATAGTTCCATTAGTCGTACAAAGAAAATAGTTAAGTACATAATTTGTTATGTGACAAAGAAAAATAGGACAGCTACTTAGCTAAGTAGCTTTGTGTTGCGGCTTTTAAACTAATACTGTGGGGTGATATTGAGTTAACTAATGTCACTAATGTTAAATGGATTTTGTAAAAGAAGACAAAGGAAAATGAATTACTATCATTTTGTTTGGACTTTGTTTACATATCGTTTACTATATTTGACTTAGCATGACGGTTATTTATTTAAGAAATCATTTCATATGTGCTAAATTTAACTTTAATAATTATTTTATTCTTAATAAAACACATGTTTATGAAGGTCTAAGCAAGTTCAAAAATAAATAGGTATCGAAGCATCTGGTTTAAAATTAATGTAATGACATCTGATATGACAAGTCGCCATAATTTACTCTGACCCATTAAACCGACTATAATCTATATATACTATAAAACTCAAAGGTGACTGACTGACTGACTTATATAGTGATCTATCAACGCACAGCCCAAACCACTGGACGGATTGGGCTGAAATTTGGAATGAAGGTAGATGTTATTACGTAGGCACCAGCTAAGAAAGTGTTTTTCGAAATGCCACTTTTAAAGGGGAGAAATAGGGGATGCAAGTTTTACTTCTAAATGCGAGCGAAGCCGCGGGAACCTACTAGTATTACATATATGCAAATAAATAAATCACAAATCAACAATTATGATTTGCAACATCACGGTGTGAGATGGAGCCACATTTATTTGTATTTCGTATAGAGGAATCCGATACGCGAGCTGGCGAATGGTATTGGATCGGCGAATACTGGCGAAAATACTTCGTTCGTTTATGAGGGACGGCAGAATGTAAGTGTTGTGTTACAGATCGAGCTAGCGTCTTTTATTTGATAAAGGACAGGGTTGTTTGGTATCAGCGAACGAATGCGTATTTTTTCTAGTTTTTTTACTTTTTATTTTCAATCATCATATGTAAAAGCGGCTACCACATCATAAGGTATTTAGATAATATTAAAAAACCACAGTCATTAATTTCGAAGGATAGCTAGGAATTATTCCACATAAGGAATCGCAATGCCAGTTCAAATGTACTTAAACGGGCAAACCGATTCTTTATGGTCTTTTGACCGTAAAAAAGGATCGTTTAAAAACGAATCTCTCTTTAGAGAAGCTTAAATTAAATACAGATATATTTTGTTCATGATGATAGATGATCGTATATATAAAAAAGTGAAAGCTTACCGCAGTCATAAACAGCATTGCCTATGACGAAACTAAATAAACAATGAGTCATTGTTTATGTTTTTCATTGCTTTATAAAGTGAAAAAAAAAAACACTATATTCACAAATAAACATTTTTCATTCTCTTACAAACTGAAATAAGACCCATAATTTAAAAACTAACACCATTACAAAAACTAAACTTACCTCGTACAGCAGCAATGAATTAACACCATGTATTCGACTCGCTTTTCTCCACATATCTCTAATATGAGTTTCTAGTGTCCATATTTCAAAATTCACACCTAAAGCTGAGTCCACATTCAATATTTTACGTACCCCGCACGTAGCAGTCGGGTTAGTTACGGAACGAAGTATGTTAGGTAGATCGGGCTTGCAGAGTAGATATATGTAGATGGACATGTATGAAATGTTAGTTATTTTTTAAATTTTTGTCTTCAGTAGTATAAATATATTAACTAAACGGTTTTCACTCACGTGTAAATCGCGTAAGTTGTGTCCCGGCGGGCCGCTCGCGCGGCGGCGCGCAGTCTGCGTGCTGCCGCGGTCCCAGAACATACGTTCTGAAGATGGATGTCATAACATCCGAAACGCGTAAACAACTTACGCGATTTACACGTGAGTGAAAACCGTTTAGTTAATATATTGATAAAATGTCTCACGAAAGTTTTAATATTAAAATTCAGTAGTATATATAGGGTTGAGTTTTTCCACGATTTTGTTACTAGCAAAACAGGCTTGGATAGACTTCTCTATGCCAATACCGTTGTTTTCATCTAAGCAGGCCAGGCAAGCGTGCAAGATCATAGATTACAACGTCGCTTAACATCAAGCGAGTTGTAGTCAAGCGTGAGACTATCACATGTAAAAAGAACTGTAATTACAATAATTATGTGTCGTTAGAAAATCGTGAAATCGTATACTATGTTAACGTTGTGTCATCCAGGTGCAGTATCATCCTGACTTTAAAAAAATCTAATCGGAATACCCTTTATAGTTCTGACCGGATGGATTTGATTCTGAACGAACTTATTGCCAAACTTGAGCATATTCATAAACAAAATATATGAAATTCAAATTCATTTATTGTTTGCGAACATGGGTAGGTATTTACAAAATGGTCTTAAATATAAAAATAAATTTAAAAAGTCCTCCATATTCCGTCTACAAGACATGCAAAATTGTTCTAGCGGTACGCGTCTATGTTTATAGTACGTACCTCTGAGTTGTGGAACTCCCTGCCTGTCTCCCTGTTCCCCACGAACTATAATCCAACGATCTTTAAGGCGAGAGTGAACCGGTTCCTATCTGGTAAGCACGATCCATATATATATATAGATAGATCGAGACCATAGCTATTACTTGCCATAGGGCAAACTATGGTCAAGTGCAAACATGTTTTAGTAAAAAAAAAAACCATTTCATGGATCCTTTGTCCTCGTTATGGCCAATAGGGTCAGAGTCTTCTCCCAATTTATTATACGAATCTTTGTGTACACTGTTTTATAGGTATGTGTTAAACTATGGTCAAGTGCAAACCTGTTCATGTTAAAAAAAAACTTCAACCCATGTTATCCTTCTGTGACTTGCTCATCAGTGATACAGTAGAATTGACCTGCAGGGATGTTATTACCCTCGTTCTGTGCTCAGGGGGATGGCCATTGTATTTATTATTAAAGGGTGCAATCTAGATGGTATCTCGCCCTTGTTCGATTGATATTTTTGTTTTCTTTATTGTTATGCTTGTTTTCAAGAGTTTGTAATGGAAAATTGGATTAGTTTAGGTGAATATATTATAAACAAAGAATGCTTGAGCCACTGGCCAAATAAGTTTAGCTTTTTGTTGTTTTGTTTAGCCCGATGTGGAATTACGTTTGTGAATAACTTTACTTTACTATTGTAAGTATGTTCTATAGTTACTTGTATTAACGTATTCGAATGGAAAATGTATGATCATTGGCATTGGTTCTAAAGATCCCTGATTAAGAGCAAACACATTTACTTAGTTAAAAAAACTGTCAAACGGGCGGTGACATTTCTGCGGATCTTCCTAAGAACCAACCAAGTATACCTATCACTTCTATTTTCACCCTACACCTTTGCATCAAACAGCCAAATCACCCGTAAATCCCATCCCATTTACCAACCAAAAGAAACTGCATCCGCGACAACGCTCAATAATGCAAGCTACTTTATCGCCGAGATTCCACCCATCGCTGGCTCAGTTCTCAAGACGGGGATACTCCTTGAATAATAGACGCAATGTACACGAATCCCCTTAATATTGTATACCTTAATTATCTGGGATTACAGGATGAGACGGTGTACACGCCGCACCTGAGATAACGTCTTGGTATAGTCGTGATATGGTGTTAGACCGTGGATTAGGTAATATAGTTAAGCTAACTTGGATTAACATGTTTGTGAGAGTGTACGGTGTGTGAATAGTAAATTGGAGGGAATTGTGTGTTTAAACAAGCCATATGACGTGTTTTGTTAGCATAAGTAAACTGTTTGTGATACGTTTAGTGAACTGAATTGACCAAAGTTGAGCAAGTGTCGTTGCGTCTGTCTTTGGATGGGTGACCATGATTATGACATTTACATTTTTTTATTTTATTTTATTTTTTATTTTTTTTGATTCAGTGAGTCGGATATCATATTAAATAGTAAGTATATCCGTCATAGTAGTCGTTGCATTCAGGCGGTTTGAAAACTCTGGTCATGAGAGTTAGCCACACCCATATAAATTTACGCCTATTCCATTACACATACAATCACTTGATTTTTGGAAGATAATATATATAATAGTACCAAAAATATGCTCCAATACAATATCAAATAAACAAACAACAACACAAGTAATATTTCCCATAATAACAAACACAAACCATTTATTTGACGTAAACAGTTCGTAAATACACCTTTTCAGGAAGCAACTATGAAAATTACCAGTTAAATTTCGGCCACGTCATCATTAAATAAAAATTAATAATTTCACAATGAGCCAGCGAAACTGGCGCTTTTGTTTCGGAACCATAAAGCTATTAATAAAGGCTGGTAATTAATACTAATTATGTCTGATATGTATGAGTGAGTGAGATAGAATGACTTGCTTTTTATGGGTAGCTTTGAACAGTTTTGTTTTGTTCTGGGATCCATTTTGTTGCTTTTGTGGATGAAGTTAATTTGCAAAAGTCATGTCGGATCATAATTTTGGTATAATTTTGTTATACAAATAACAGTTCATTGGAAGACCGAAGGTCGTGCCGTTTCATAATAGGATAATAAATATATGTTTCACTGGTCTAGTCATTGATGCATTTTTTTTTATTAAATAAATAAATATATTTTTTTAAATATTCCGGGACATTGCACACAGCGCCATCTAGCCCCACACTAAGCTAACGCTTGTGGCGCGGGTACTAGATAACGGAAATTAAATATATTATAATTAAATAAACGGAAATATTATGACATAAATGTAAATGCTAAACTAAAGGTTGCATATTATTAGGTAATGATTTTATTTTAATTTTATATTGTATAGGTATAATTTGAATGAACTACCTACTTGAGATAAGTTATAATAATTTTATAAATTATATAATAATCAAAATTATATTTAATGTAAGTAAGTGCTAGGATTAAATGTACACTAGCAAGCATCGTACTACTAAATTGTTTACTATTAAAATAAACTTTATTTACAATAATAAAATATAAAAACAAGGAAAGAAAAACTAAACATACTACTTCTAACTACTACAAAAAGGGGCACTTAGAAAATCTTTATAAAAGCCTAAAGATAATCTAAGTGCTCCAGCCCACTACCAGAGGGCAGCGTGCCCAGCATACTGGCCGCATTACCATTACTATTAATAAATAATATTTGAAAACAAACAGTTCATTAAAATCTAGAGAGTTTGCGATATTATTAAGAAAATGTGTCATAAGTGGGATGTGTCCGTGTATTTTTTAACGGAAAAACTTAGACAACATAGCGCAGTCTTACAAAAATGTAGGTAATCATTAGTTTACAACAGATTCAATGAAACAACATTCTATAGGTACTTACTTACTATATAAATTTTCTAGTACAGAAAGCGAAAATGTTTGAAATTGCTTCCAGTTGGAAATTTTAAACGTTATAAAATCATTTTGTTACCTCTCACTTTCTTCTAAATGAAAGGGAAGCCGGAAAAGGCTGTTAATTTCAGGTAAAAGAGCCACAAACGCTGCCGTGTTGACACTACGGGGCCATTCGGAGGACAGACAGCAGAAAAAAAGTAATACTTTTAAATTTTTATTACCTACTAGGTTTTTTTTCTTAAATTAACTAAGAAGTGTTGAGTTTCTGTGCAAGAACATATATATGTATATGGCTACTCTTTTATTTCTTGTAGCGTTTAAATAACAAATTAAATGAACTTATGGCCTGTGTCATGTATACATCCAATGATCAGAGTAATCTGTAATCCGGATGCATGACAAAACGCGATTGTGAAGCGAAGCTGTTATAACGGTAAGGTTACCTTTGTTGAGTTACATAGATTTTCCCACAGAGTTCTCACATAAAATTGCTTTTCATAATTTGAAGTGTTAAGTCCACATTAAGGTTTTTTATATTTACATTTATGTATTTGCAATGATTTAAAAATAAATTGTGCTATTTGTGATTATTTTCCATTATATTCATATAATTACCAGCGCAAAAGTTATATCACCAACGACTAAGGGCAATTTTGTTAATCTATTTTTGCGCTTGTTTCTGCTAACGGTACCTCAAACTAATCAAGGATATGAGGTGACCTCACAAAGGGCTTCCGCTGCGGTCCTTTTTAAGTGCAATAAGTATTGTTTAAGGCAAAATAAACGGCTTTTTTACACTGTCAAAGATAGCACACCGGACAATAAGGTTTTGTTACTGTGTTACTTTTAATTTTTCTTTTTTACAAGAAGGCTATTGAGTTCATCCTTTGTTGTTTTTTTTAATCAACAAAATTTAGCTTTAACGCTTTGTTAAATTTTAAATTAAAGTATACAAAGTTAAATTAAAAACACTTTAAATTTACTGCTGCATTTGCATGCAATAATTCGCATAAAGTTATACTCTGGTTATATAATAATACCTACATTTCCAAACGGAAGCAATTCAAAAACACAATAGATGCGTTGTATTGTGTAAAATTATCGACACGCAACGAGAAGTGTCAAAAAGTGGCAAATTTAATCTGTAACTTTGTAAAAGAACACTCACAAAGCCTCTCCTGGCGTGACTTCGTCAAAAAGTTTGTTTTTACCATGAAGCTAATATGTGATGGAGTAGTGTTTATCTATTTTTTTTTAATTGTTTATAAGTGATCATAAAATATATTCAAACAATACATTTATCACTACACAATATAAAACAAAGTTGACTTGGGCCGTTTGTCCCTTTATATGCTTAGATCTTAAAAATACGCCTAATAAGGGTTTTGATGTGTGTTTTTAGAGGGAGGTTTTTTGTATATCTTGGTTGCTAATGAATTTAATATCATTTTTTTTATTCTTATTACAATGCTTCAGTGATGTACGGTATACGGTGTAAATAAAAAAATAAAAATAAACTTCTCTAATAAGAGACCAAAGTATTTTAAAAATAAGTCAATAAGTTAGAATGATCTAAAACAGAAACAGAACTCTTAAAGCTATTTATGAAGTATAACAATCTAAAGTAATCGAACTGACAAGTTGTAGATATTTATGCCACATCAAATCAAATCAGGCTTCATACATCACTGTAAAATCGTACTTCCAAGTTTTTTCCATGAAATTGAGTGCGGCGCCCCGCGGTTTAATATAACGGCTCATCCATCCACCTCTGTTACAATATGCCAAACTTTCACACGTTACAAAAATACACAGTTTGTTGAAGGAAAAGTGAAGAAAATCTGGTTTTCTTACTTTCGTTTGGTTTGGTTTTACTTACTATGCGTTGTTTTAAAAATCTAGTAGTATAAGTAGGTAAACAAATTGCAATAATCGACGTGTTAATGGCATACATGTACACTGACAAATTACAATGTTTGACGTGTTAATGGTACAGAAAATTACTAAAATCAAACAGCAGTCAATAAAATATGGATCATCATCATCCACAGCCCTTGGGATTCCACTGCTGGGTATAGGCCTCCCTTTGTATGTGCCATCTGCGTCGATCTTGTGCACACCTCATGCAGGTTGGACCCTCGACTTTAACGATGTAGTCGACCCATCTCGCGACCGGTCGACCCACGCCTCGCCTGCCAGTTCTAGGCCACCACTCTGTAACTGCTTTACTCCATCTGTTATCAGCTTTATAATATGCATAAAATTGTTTTTTTTTTAATGAAAAGCTTACTAATTGTATAATTAAAGTACATGAGTCGATAAAAAAAATATTAGTCACAGTACCTAAAAGTTTATCTGATTCGTTCATAATTGTACAACTAATTAACTCATAGGAAGGGAAACTTAGTATTGGTACCTCTTTCTTAAAGATCTCCACGAATGAAAACAACGTGTTTTTTTTTTTGTAAACAACACTCGATCACTGTTTTGTTTCCACGAGAGATATTAAAAATAATGTCACGCCATCTGCAGCCCCGTTGTGAAATCCTCCAAGTTACTTCTTCTAACCACTCAAAGTTCCCAGATTAGCATATTTTAAAAGTAATTCGCACCTGCTCGGAGCCACCAAGTTCAGTTCAAGTTAGTCCAAGTTTGTGAAACTCACCTAATCCTTTCAGACTTGAGGTTAATTCGCATCTTCACGGTTTTCATTAGTATTTTAATCATAATGTGATTTGAATATGGAGTTTTGTTTTTTGAGTTGTTGGCTATTTATTATATTTTAATTATGAGAAGTAAATAGAGAATAAAATAGTTTTCAAATTCGTTGATTAATTAAATGATGGGTTTGAGATAATATTTAAAAAATAACGATTTTTTAATTCGGTTAAATTAATAAGAATATTGAGAATGAAATAATAAAATATACAAGGTCTTCCACCTTTGTAGTGTGTGTGCGCGGTATACTTTCGAAAATAAGTGAATAAATGCGTTAACGCATGCTAATGATAAATTAAGCTCCATAAATCTCACTGAGATGCTTCATTATTTTAAGAAAATTGTCTGTTTCTTACAATTATTTGTGATTGTTATAAATTACTTATATATTTCATACGACGTACATACACGCACTACTTCGCGTATGATCAATTTCAGTCGGTTATTTTCTATTCTTTGTTATAACATACTCGTATAAGTAAAATATTTATCCAGTGCATTCCTTTAGTTAAAAAAACAATATGAAATTATTAGTAATAGGTTTGTTTTTAATTCAAATAAACATCGTTTATTGTTCTGAAGGCAAACGTATTTATCCAAAAGTGTATAACCGTGCCCATACATTCAAAATGCCGTCAAATTCAAGAATTTTCAAAAACACAGAGTATTATTATCTGAGTGATCCGATATATTTTACTCAGTGGGGGAAAAGATTAACTCCAAGGATATCTCAAACCTTTCAACTAAATGTTAATCGGGAAGAACAGATCGCTCCCTTTCAACAAAATGTTAATCGGAAAGAACATGTCACCACTCCAGGTATTTTAATTTATATATTTTAAAATAAATCACTATGAAAAGTTTCTCAAAATGCTGCCATAAAAATTATTCCTTCATTTATCAGAAGCATTTGTTTATGTATAAAAAGTATTAACTTTATCATAAGAGCTGCATAATTTAAATAGGTTTTATCGTAATTCATATCTTTATAATATTTGGTTGAACGCAGTCTTATCTTTACTATGGCAGTCCTCCGTTAGTTATGAACCAATAATAAAAAGTTCAAAAGTTTTTGAATAAGAACATCTTCTAGGTAAACGTGTTAGCACCCTAGGCTGCAGCAATGCTTAACATCAGGCAGGCTGTAGTCAAACGTAAACCTATCCCACGTAAAAAAAAACTTCTTTGCCTCTTGTTAAAATTGATAATTACAGTAGCCAAAATTTGTTCTAGATCAAAACCAGTTTGAATGTATGCTTAGCTTATTTGGGAACACATTCTGTTTTGTGTACCATTAATAAATAATAAATAAATAAATATGTATTATTTCAGCCAACCAACAAGACAGCACTAAAAATATAATCAACACTGAAGATGAAATTCATAGCAGCATTCTACATCAAACTTATAAGTATTCCAATCAGCCTAAAAAAACTATTCATTATACTCATAACGTCTCTGTTGATCAAGATACAGAAAATCAAAATCGATCCATAAAAAATAAAAAAGAAGATATCTTTAATAATAATTTGAATGATGACATTAACACTACTACTGATACTGATTTACCTCATCATAGATCGAATGACCAAGAATTTACTAATCAAATCACACAGAATGCGCCAAGAGTAAGAAAGAAAAAAGAAAGAAGACATAGAAACTCAGTGGCTGTTACCGAAAAAAAATTAAGTCGAAGGCGTAAAACTTACCATATTCGTGTAAAAAAGCAAACAAATAATGTAAACAAAACCTTGACCTCCAAAAATAGTTAATTTTCGATAACACTGTAAACTAATAAAACTTGCGATTGTGTGTGTTTGTTAACAACCTACCATTTTGTAATTTTTATCGTCTGTTATGTATTTTGATTTTACTTCATTGTTAATATGGCGTAGTAGAAATAAAAACTTAGTTTTAGTAATAAAGAAATACAGGTTAATGTGACTTTCTGTAGAGGTTATTTTAATTTATTTTCTTATCTTCAACTTGTTGGTTAGAACAGCTGCGGCGTTCTTGTTTACACATTAGAAAGTGATACTTGTATTACAATCTAAATTTACATCTAATTACAGCTTATTGGCAACAAGATCAAAAATTGTTTACCCGCAAATTCTTTTTTGAGTATAATTATTACTATGCTATTTTACTATAATATTTAATACTTGAATAAATATTTAGGAATAAAACGATTGCGTATTAAATTATACAACGGACCATTTGTGGAATATTTTATAGAAACTAATAACTGATATTTTGGAATTTTACAAAAAACCTTACGCTGTAACTGTGAATTCTCAAAATCTCTGTATAAAGGTGATGTTTTTGTGAATATTTAGTTATTAGTTATTTCGAATACGTTTTTAATAACAGCTACAGTGACATAAGTGCTTTGATGTACATATGTGGTAAATATGGCGCATTGGCTAAGTAAATATTTGTGTTATTATGTTATGTACTCACAATGCAATTGTACATTAATCAATATCACTTCTATTTTTCAATAGAATTATAATAATTGATTGTCTTATTGTCTTGGTGCTTGCTTATAAAAAGGGTTATTGTAACAATGTTATTAGAATATTACAGTTTACGCGTGAAACAGAAATGTTGTCTTTTTGCATTTTTCTATTTATTTTTCAAATAACAGTTTCATATGGATTTCAGCCTCACAGAGCGAATTGTAAAAAATATCCCAGTCATACAAAAGAAAATGGTTTCGTCATCGTTGGTAAGTTTTCATTTATAACAATATTAATAAAAACAATTAACATTTAGTTTATGTAACGTTTGATTACTCCGTCAACTTTGAATGTATTGTATCGTGAACACAACCACTTCCTTAGTACGCCGCAGGTGTAAGTGCAATCTATTTGGTTGTGTTATACGGACTTTTGGCAAGTTTAATATATAAGGAGGAGAGCAACAAATTTAACCTGAAATAATGGAGGCCGATTCCGATGATAATGTGGATCGAATCGTTATGCATACACTTTATACATATACCTCCTGGCTTGTGTTACAATGCTCCACGCACATTGCAGTATACCACAGAAAAGTCTACTTTAAGGATTACTAAGATAACACTTGATCGATCCACTACTTCAAAAGTTAGAAAAATCTATGAAACTATAAAAGAATCAATAAATGCAAAAAAATCAACTACGGATTCATCGCCCAAAAAACTAAAGGACGAAAAATCTTTTTCCAGAACAGTCTGAAGTTAGTTTAGTAATGAAGTATAATTCACTGAAAACCGCAGTAGCTGGACCATCGAATGCTCCCACTGTGATAATATCTTGTAACCTAATATACCTACTATTATATTGTACCGGTCGTCGGTGACAAAGGCCGCGCCGTATCTACAGAATTGGAGAACGTTATGGGTGTTCCACGGGGCTCATGTCTCTCAAACACCTTGTTCAGCCTCCTCCTAAGCAACCCGCCCAGCTCTATCGAGGGGGCCGAAATCTTCATGTATGCAGACGACGTTGCGAGCGTAGTGAGAGCCCCAACTCATGCTCTACTGGAGTCGAAGCTCAACTCGATAGCAAACCAACTTGATGAGTGGTTTAGATCGAACGGGTTAGCACTAAACAAGAGTGAAACGAACTTCATAGCGTTTTCCTTGAACGGCCTCGCATAAAAAACTAAACGACAAAAATCCTTTTCCAGAACAATCTCAAGGTAGTTTAGAAATGAAGTATAACTCACTGGTACGAGCAGTAGCTGGACCATCCAATGCTCCCACGATGATAATATCTTGTAACCTTTTATAAAAACTAAAATGTAGAAATGGAGAACGCCAATGTTATTCCTGCCTAAACCAGGAAAAAGCGATTACACGGACCCTCTTAGTCCTTCAGACCTAACAGTCTCAGCTCCTTTCTTCTTAAGACCTTGGAAAGGCTATGTGACAAATATATTCGAAGTGATCCACTCACCACAAGACCGGTACATAAAAATCAACATGCGTACCAATCTGGCAAGTCTACAGAGACTGCTTTGCACCACGTGGTATACAAAATAGAATCTTCTATTGAAAATAAATTGTCATGCCTAGCAATATTATTATTGACATTGAGGGCGCATTCGACACGACTACGTTTAACAGTATAAAAAGTTGGGTAAGAGCACATAATGTCGATGAACGGGTGAACGAAATACTGGGTCACGACAATGTTATCAAACAGAGCAGCCAGCATCGAGTCCTCATACGACTCGCGGTGCAGAGTCACCAGAGGCTGCCCACAAGCGGGGTCATATCACCTCTATTGTGGGTAATAGTTGCAAACTAACTCCTCGGCTGCTCAACTGCAAAGATGGCGTCACCACTATCGGGTATGCCGATGATATAGTAATCATGATTTCCGATATCTCTGAAACAACGCTTTGTGCAAAAATGCAAAAAGCACTAAGCTTGGTAGAAAAAAAAGTGCGAGCGCCAAAGACTCTCTGTCAATACAAGGAAAAACCGAAATGATGCTATGCAGAAAAAGGTCAAGATACCAGCGTTAAAATTGCCAAAACTGTTTGGAACAGAAGTTACGCTCAACAAAGAGGTCAATTACCTCGAAATATCAATGCAGGACTCATCGCCCCCACCTTAGAATTATAATTAGTATGGCGCTAGATGTTGCTGTGTTATTTTCTGGTAGTTTATTTCCTTACTTTTTCGGTCCTCTCTAATATGTAATTGTAAAAATAAGACCCATAGAGTAATATAATATATCAGAATTAGAGAGCCATCTAGTGCAATTTTAATGCCAGTCAAATTGAAGCGCTCTTTGGAAATCTGCACTAAAAACAATACACTATATATATGTACATACCAGCGTATTCATATTATTGCCTAATATATATAATACCTACCTACCCTTTGCTCCTTATATATAAATGTTTAATTTTAGAAGTTAAAATAAAACGCAGTATATTATTTTACTATTCTGTCGTATTATTCAATATGCCTGTTGTATTAATTTTGCACCGACATTTTGATTGTATCGCCTCCATCATTTTATAGTATTTTCCCGGGTAACATAAGACAAAAACTGTATGTAATCACATTAAAAGATACTGTAGCACAATAATTGTTGATATTAATATGGAGAAATCACAAAATGAAACACAAACGAATTTTCACAAGATCTTGGATTTTTCAACTGAAATTTTCAATATTTTTTGTTTGATCGTCAATAGATTGCCTTTTTTTCTATGTTTCTTTTTTACTAAAGCGTCATCTATTTCGTTTTCGGTCAAGAAATATAGATTAGCAGCACTATATTTCTATATTTGCACTTTGTTCCAAGATTCGCTGATAAGACCATTATTAAAAAAAAATACTATCTAAACTAACATTTTTTACAGGTTACGACTACAAAGAGCAAGACGAAGATATCTGGCGTCCCTGTTGTTTAACCGACGTGAACTTAAAAGATTGTATACGTGATTTCTTCATGTCTTACTCTGACTGTATCCCAAGTTATGATCCTGTATCGGACCCACTATCAGAACCGTTCGAAAAGTTCTTCTTTCCAGTAGTTTCTATGACTGCGACGCACGCGAATGCTGAGATAAGGGGCTTGAAAGATGCGAGCGTTGAAGAGTTTTAGTAAGTACCTACATAGGTAGATGTCGTATTTTTGTGCAACGTTCCTTTAATACTAACACAGCTATAAAATTGTGAAAAGTAGTAATTCTAAATAATTTTATTGGAAACTAGTGGACGCCCGCGACCTCGCACTTATTCGCATCATTATCCGATCCGATATGATCCGTTCAGCCGTTTTTGCGTAATGAGCGTTAAAATAAACAGACAAACAGGTAAACAGAGACACATGTAAACAGACAAAATTTCCAAAAAATTGTTGGAACATGTTCAGTATTCAATCTTAAATATCTCCAAATATCTTTTTTAAATATCTTCAATGTTCAGACTGTCGACCCTCTTCAGCTTTATTATATGTTTAGATATATAAAGCATTATCATAATGTTTATAGAATACTAACAGCGCCCTCAATGTTACCAGAGTTATTTCCGGATAGAAAGTGAACTGTAACTCTGGGAATGTAGTCTACCTCCGAACTAAAATTAGTTCTAAGTGGCTCATATATTTTTATTTTTTTACGTGGTGTAGGCTTACTCGTACGTTTGACTACAGCCTGCCTGATGTTAAGCATTGCTGCAGCCTAGGGTGTAACATGCTTACCTAGCAGATATCTATTAACTCTAGATATGAGGACCCCTGGATAGGTCGTATGTGAGTATGAAGAAGTCACAAACACACACATACGCACAAACATTTGCCCTTATAATAGGTAGTAGAATAGGAAGCGCCCGCAGCTCAGCTAGCGGAGGCGATCGCTTGCGAATCACCAAATACCGAAGCAAAGATCGACGCGGTCAGTTCTTCGATGGGTGACCGAAAAGTGGCATTCCATTGTGGGCGCTTCCGTGGGTCAGATGACACGTTAAATTGTAGGTCCCGGTTGTTTGTCTAGTACGACAGTCGCTAAGCCACTGTCAGTCAGAGGCCCTTAGGGCGGTTTGAAAATACTCGACACCAGAGTTGGCTACTCTCATTCGAAAAGAAGTAGAAGAAGAAGGATAGGATGCTTTGGCTGTATTTAGACTATAAAGTTTTAAACTTATTTCAGTGTAAACAAAGCAACAGGCAACGTGGTGATGGCTCTGGAAGTACCAAACTTCAATTTCTCTTCATACAGCTGGTTCTCATACCAGCGGTATGCTAGAGAGAGTTTAGTGCTGGGCGATTTCAGTACTTTTGCTATAAGTAAGTAACTACTGATATTTTTTTTGTTATAAATAGTAAATAAAAGTAAGGTTCTAGAATATTCGTGTTAACTTTCAAAATGTTCCAATTGTTTGAAAGAAATAATTTCGTCTGTGATTATCTAAAATAAACAAAACAGCCATCGTCATCCTAAATTTTGATTACTTAAAAAGGAATGTGTAACGATGTTTTTTTACTTTTTTTAAATTTATTATTAGTTGTAAACAAAGTATATATAAGTATTATATCTGTTATCTAGTACCCACGACACAAGCGTTTGCTTAGTGTGGGGCTAGATGGCGCTGTGTGCAATGTCCCGGAATATTAATTTATATTTCGGTTTAACGTTTTTACACAAATCAAGAGTTTATAATATTTTCAGATCTGAAGCTGACAGCTGTTATACCTAAAATTCCTTATCTGAGACTGGGTCTGGCTGAGATACACGCGACAACTCCAAACAAACCGCCTAAACACTATATCGGAACAGGAAACTATAGAAGTGATAGTAAGTAATATATGTATATTAACTTGCGTTCATAAATGAATGTTTCTCTGTATATCATACATTTTATTGACTGCCGTGATAGCTTAGTTGGTAGTAAGACTACCTTCTAATCTAGAGGTTGCGGGTTCGATTCTAGCATAACACAAGTAATTATGTATATTCAATTTGTAATTACAAGAAATCCTCCCTCCCTCCCCTTAGTCAATCTTAATCCTCCCTCTCCTTAATCTCTCATTAAAATGTAAAAAATAGCAAAAATTTTTTTTTACGGGGGTATGTTTACGTTTGACTACAGCCTGCCTGATGTTAAGCATTGCTGCAGCCTAGAATGTAACACGCTTACCTAGTTCTAAATAATTATGGAAGTAATGAAATCTGAGTACTTCCGTCAGTCAGATAGCACGTCAAATTGTAGGAGACGCCACTTTATGGTGAAGTAGTAGATGGATAATTTCGACTTACTGCCAACTCAGCTAAAAATACTCGGTCAGTTTGGTTGAGTTGACTAAATCGAATTTTAATATTACTCATCTCACAGCACTTGGGGGTATGAATCTCGCGACACCAGAGATTACACTCTTTTAGAAACTGTAGCTAAAATTATACTTGATGAAGTTATTATGGATATGATCAACTAAATCTATGAGGCATTGGATTAACCCAATGCCTAGGGACTTTTTTTTAAATGATATAGGCTTACGCTTGACTACAACTTGCCTGATGTTGAGCAACGTTATAATCTACGGATCTAGCGCGCTTGCCTAGAAGAAACCGGTTTACTCTCGACTTGAAGACCGACAAATTATAGTTCAGGGGGAATAGAGATTCGGGCAAGGAGTTCCACAGTTTGGCTGTTCGCACGATGAAAGTCGAAGCAAAACGCTTGGTGCGAGTCTTTGGAACCTCAACTGTATAACGGTGCCTCCTTTGCCGAACCCCTACTCGACTGATTGTGATTAACTATTATTGCGGTATTTATTTCCTTAACTAAACCATGATATTTTTTGCAGATCCAACTGTGAATTCGGAATTCAGATCTTTTAACGTGAACATAGAAACAGTTATACGGGAAGTGTTTACGTTTTTTGCACCATTCCTAATGACTACATACGTACAAACCGAAATATGTAACTTTGGAATACCTACCAAAAATTATAACGGGTATAATTTGGGAAAATGTTATTAATATGAAATTGTATTTCGCCGTTATGTGCTATAATAGTATAAAAAATATTATTATTATTATTAAGTATTTTATTCTTGTAAAAAGAAATTTATTGACATGTAAAAATTCCATGAATATTAAAGTATTCATGTAGCATCAAATATTTTTATCCCATTATTTCGACCCCTCCAGCCATTTATTAGATTTATTTTTTTCATTATGCTATGAATCATAAGAGAGTCCAAATCAATCAATAAATTAACCAAAATGTAATTTCTGTTTCGACTTTGTATGTCCTTGTCATTTGTTATTTTATTAAGAAACCAAAGTACCTAGTTGATAATAAGAGAAACTATGCGTTAATTCATTATTTAATAATACAGGTACAGTTTATGGATACTGGATTAAAAAATAAAAATAAATAAAATAAAATTCATTTATTTCGGGTTAATGGGACCCATATTTGAAATTCACATTACAGTCAATCAATTATTTATATTAGTCGGCTTTAGGCTAGGCTTTTTTTAATATCACATAGCGCCATCTAGCCCTATACTAAGCTTACCATTAGCAGTTTTTTTAAGACCTAAACTGAGACTGTGTGTTATATACACAAACTTACGATGCAATCCTTCAGTACAATGTATTGTGAGCCATCTTATAAATCCTAAATTGGTAGATTTGGACTAATTTTACAACTTAATTTGTGTTAAACAAGATAATAACACAATCAAATCATTTTGATACCTTCAATTTATTGCAATTTGAACTGTGTATTGAGAAGCATAAGATTCAAATTCAAATATAACAGTGTAGAGTTAGGTTTTTTAGGGTAATCAATTACATAGTGTTTTTAAAATTGTAATTTGTGATTTATTTCGACATCACGCTTTGTAGGTAGACGTATAAAACTAAGTGCTTAGTTCACTACAAATCTGTTTATATTTTTGGTAAGGATAAAAAATGAAGTTGTTATTGTTGTTTTGTATAATAAGTGTCACTGGTTTGAATGCTGACGATTATAAAGATTATAAGGACTCAAAAGATTTCAATAATGACTATTATGATAAGTATGATCTGGTGTATGGACGTATTGCAGGTAAGTGCTTATCTTCTTTGTTAAAGTATACATGCTTTGTAATCCTATTTAATGTTTTTGTAAAGTAAATAAGAAGTTAAGGTATAGATATATCGAAAATCTATCATACATTAAAATGATGTGTTGCGTGTGCATTTTGTTTGCCAACAAAGTGCATTTCAAGTAACCCGCTGGTAGTAAAATACCTGAATTGTTTTTTGTGTATGTAGGAATAAGTAGTGTTGGTTTGATTTACACACGACAGAATTGATTTCAAAGATCGTACAATAAATCTGATTTGAATTAACACATTTAATTTATCACAGTTGCTTAAGTTGCTAATACAGTTTAAGAATACACATGCTTAGAAACTATTTTTTTACAGAAAAAGACCTAGAAGAAGACAAACTAAGGCCCTGCAGTTTCACCGACTGGCAGTGCATACGCAAGTTTCTAGCCAAGAACTCCGACTGCAAGCCTTCCTACGGCCCAGAGCCCGACCCACTGATCCTACCTTTGGACAAGTTTTATATCCCTGTGGCTAACTTAACTATCACGCATACGGATCTTGAGATAAGAGGCTTCAGAGATGCCAAGATTACGGAGTTTTAGTAAGTGACTAATAAGTTATCAATCATCATTCATTTTCTTATATATGATATCAACATTGGGGTCGTTTACATATGTTTTTTTTGTATGTTATGTCGTTAAAGAAAAACAAAGAGCGTCTTTATTCACGGTCATAAGGGAGCAACCGGTCATCATGATAATGTTTTATCAGCTTGAATGTTATACAAACAAAGTTTAGCAACTTGTTAATTATATCTACTAATCTCCTACCATTGGACATTCCTTTTCAATTATTTTCCACGTATATACTCCAAATAATTACCTGAAACAAAGAATAATTCATTTTATTAATTTCATTACAGCGTCAACAAAGAAACTGGCAACTTGGTAATAGCAATCAACGTGCAAAAACTAACCCAAAAGTCGCCAAAAACCTTCTTTACTTTCCAAAGGACAGGCAAAGAAGCTATCATTCGATCTGATTTTACAACTGTCACTTATGGTAAGTAATAGTTACATTCCAGTACAGGCAATTTCCTCCTTTGACCACAGAGATCGCTAATGTGGAACAAAAACCAACAGTATTTGTCATAATATTAAGATATTACACATTGTTTATTTGGTACGAAAATTTAAAATTTTAACAGTTGTTTATTAAAAAATGTTGCAACATAGTTTTTATAGTAGTCTAAATGTATTTTATTTATAATTCTTGGAGAGTTATCGAATAAAATTTAATTCATTTAATTTCACATTAATTACTAACTGCCTATTAATATAAATGCATACTGATAGTCTTGACTACATCGATATGCATTAATATAAATTATAAACAACCGAAGACTAGTACTGATTATATTATTATAATATATGTTTTTCTTTTATTTTAACGTGTACATGTCTTTCCAGATTCCCTAACATTCATAGCAGTGATACCAAAGATCCCTCATTTGCGGCTGGACCGAGCTGAAATCCACGCAGACGTGCACGACGCGCTACCTATCTATGCTATAGGACCTAGAATTAACAACAGTACAGGTAATTTAATGGAAAAATAAAAGTAAATTTAAGAAAAGGTAGCTTTGGCAAATACAATATAACGAATAACATCTAAACAACCAGAAGTGTGTAGTTTTTGCACAAGTAATAAATTTCAGGCAAACAATTACCTATAATGAACTGTAGATAAGGTGTTACACTCTCAGATTTTATTTGAATTGTATTGAATCGAATAGAAAAATACAAACAAAATTTGATGAATGCTTAGTAGCTAAGGAAGATCACCACAGCTTGATTCATTCATCATATCCCAACAAATGTTACCTAACGTCTTGGTTTTCATGTTATGTAATGATACATACTGCTCTGTTAGCTTAGTTGGTAGTGGCTCTGCCTTCTAACCTAGGGGTGCGGGTTCGATTCCCGCATAACTGTCAAGTGTTAAGTCTGGTCGTTTCTATATATAATAAGTATGTATTTACAAAAAAAAGTATTTATGTATTATATCCGTTATCTAGTACCCATGATACAAGCGTAAGCTTAGTATGGGGCTAGATGGCGCTGTGTGATATGTCCTGAAATATTTATTATTATTATAAATAAGATAAAGGTGATACATTAGATTTTTTACATAGTTTTTAAATAATTAAGGTTTTATTCAAAATATTTTCAGATCCAGACGTCCTAGCAGGCCTAGCAGCATTCGTTGCCAACCTACCCCTAGTCATCCAAGAAGCCTACGCCTTCCAGTCAAGTGTCCTAACAACCATCTACATACAAAAGTATCTCTGCGATTTTGGACTCGATTCTTATAAGAACTACCTCACTTTTATTGGCACTAAAGCGTATACTCAAAATCCGCCTAAAGGTGGTACGAATACGCTGTTCAGAAATGATTATGTTAATAAAGGTGGTTATTATTATAACAATGATAGATATGTCAAATCGTAAATGAGGTCGAGTTAAAATATTTATGTATATGTATGAAATTAAAAGCATATTATGTTTTTTTGTATTTTTATTTTACTTCTAATAAAAAATATATCGATACAATCAAAAATTTTCAAAATTAATGTAAAAATCTTTTTTTAAATTGTTAGTGTCTGTTATCAACAAAAAATATTGACACGGACATGATATTATTATATTACAAACCCTATTTGCTTAAACCTTTAAGGTACTCACACAAGATATAAAATTCCTGTCACATAATAACAAAAATAGTACTTAGGTATGTAGATACCTACCTAAAAGTATAATAAGGAGTAATAACTCCTAAAATTAACAATAAATCTTTTTGCTGCGGATGATGCTATATTTTATTTTTCAATATTGTGACGTGAACAGTCGTCATCCCAGCATCCCACTACATAAGAACAACCAATCTACATAAACGAATTGAAACAAAACAAATCTTCAAACTAACAATAAATATATTTAACGAATTGAAACAAAATAAACTGAAAACATCTGCAACAAAAATTGCACATCGGAATGCGACTAATTAACATTAGAACAATAAACTACTCTTCAAATCTAGGTCAGTTGTAATGCTGTTAATGAATGCATTCGCATGTCGGATACAAAGATTTGTTTAAACATTGATAGCGGCTACTTGAGGTAATTAATGGGTATGTCTGAACGATTATAGCCTGGGAGGTGCGGTGGCCACAGATAAATGGAAGCAGTATTTCTGTTTTTTTTTTTAATGGGATTGTTAAAGAATTGTAAATTTTTGTCCAGCTGTTAGTGGTGTATAGAAAATGGACTATCTTTAGGCTTTAGTGTTTTTTATTTTTATTTTGTAGTAGTTAGAAATAGTGAAATGAAATGAAATGAAATATTTATTTCCTGGAAACTAGGTGGTATAGGATGTACATTCAGTAGTACTTACCATTAGCAAAAATAGGTGCTAATAATACCTACTTATTATATGGTATTGATTTGTTTTTTACTGAACTGTCACCCACGACACAAGCGTTTGCTTAGTGTGGCGCTAGATGGCGATGTGTGCAATGTCCCGGAAGATTTATTTATTTATTTATTTACTGACGGGTACTTCTGGTACAAATAATCTCGTAGTTGTGGTTGGAAATGAAAAATCTTTAATAAAATAAAATTGGATGCCTTGACCATTGAGAAAACTACTCATACTTTATGTTTTTAAGTAAACAAGACTTATTAATCCTTTAATTATATTAGTTGCGTTACGACAGTATTTTAATATAGGTGACCAAATAGTGGCATTGCATTCTGGGCGCTTCCGTGGGTTGTATGACACGTTAAATTGTAGGTACCGGCTGTTTGTCTAGCACGGCAGTCGTTAAGCCATGACAGAGGCCCTCGGGGCGGCTTGATAAACTCGACACCAGAGTTGGCCACTCTCATTCGATAAGAAAAAGAAGAAGTAATAGATGTCATACCAGGGACCCCTGGGTTATTTGAAATTCTTTACATTAGATTTAGAAACATGAAATATTGCTAGATCACCTAGATGTATAACTGAATTGAAGCATACTCGCGCAGCAGTCGCCGATTTAAAGACTAACTAATATCCTAACTAATTATGATAAAAAAAAAACAAATAATCACGTCGTAATCACCTAACTAAAACATGTGTTAATTGTATAAATTAGGTCTAGCTTAAACTGTTAAATACCTACATAATTAACTTTGCGAATGCAGTTTCAGTTATAATAAGATGCAGGTCATTTTGATCATGCAATCTGGTCATAAATCAATCAAAAACTCGATATTTATTAGGTTTGTATGTAATTTGGAATAAATTAAAAACAGTGTAGCTTAAAATTACGCCATCTCTAATTAACTATAACTTTGCACGTGTTAAATATTAATGACTTGAAAAAATATACATAATTTTTGATGTTTGAATTTAAAATTAATAAGTAAAATTTGCATCACTATATCTACTCCATACTCTGTGGCAATACGTAACTATAAATGACAAAGATATCCGCCGAATTTGAATATTTAGCGGGAACCTTCGATAACTACATGCAACGTTGTATACGCGACTAGGTCTAATAACAACAATTATATGTAATCATAAGCATTTATATAAAACGTCCTGTCTTCTAATATTTTAATACGTCCCCGTCTTGGATAAGAGTGAGCCAAATATTTCCATCAGAATGAAATATTTTGGATTTGTTGTGTTGTTAATATGTCACGGTGATTGTGCTGATAACGTTAATTCTGGCGGCAGGAGTGGCTATCTGAACAATGGCTATGGCAACGTTGGGCAGTTGAAGGACTATGGCGGTATATTCTCCCCAAGATATGATTATGACCAAAACTATTACCAAGGATATAATTGGAGACCACAAGGTGGTCAAAATGATAACAATCAAGTGTCTTACTACGGACCTGGAGGCCAAATATTTGGGCAAGCTGGTGCTTTCCTCGGAGCCAATCTAGGAGCCAACCTTGGTGGCAATATCAACGCAGGACTCGGTCTTTCAGCAGCACTTGGACTACAAGCAGGATTGGGGGCTGGTATAGCAGGCAACTTGGCCAACGCCATTGGAGTTGGTATCAATGGAAATCTGCAGTTGAGTCTGGAAGCTAGTCTTGGTAAGTCATATACTTATATTTTGAGTGATTCATAGTATTGGAGGCTTATTTGTGTATCTTTATTACATTTTCTAAATACAAGAAAACAACGTTCGTATATTTATCTTTGTATCTGATATCAGTAGGATATTAAAGTGAATTAAAGTTTAATGTTATCAGCAATATAAGATACTCCAAAAGTGGTTTGAAAATTTTCTCCACCCGAGTTGCCAGTTTTAAAAAACTAAAACAAAGAATCAGAAATCATTCCCTATGTTTCGAAGTTAAAGAAAACAAGACTGAGTAGAACTTGTCACTGTCACACTTCTTTTCGATAGTAAACTAGTCTAGAACAGCCTATTGATGAACAGATGGAGTTCTTTGAGGAAAGATTTTAACAATCCAAGACTCAATCCGTACGTAGGTGGAACCGAAGGGTTGATCAACTTCTTCTTCTTCCAGAGCTCGGCAACCGCGAAGACCTAGTCCGTCCCTGCAACCTAGACGACTGGCAGTGTATCCGCAAGTTCTTCGCATCCAACTCCCAGTGCTCTCCATCCTACGGCCCCGTGCCAGACCCACTGTACTTTGCACAGAGCACGTTATATGTGCCGTTCATTAATTTGAACTTACTGCTGACCAATCTGAAGATTACTGGAATGGGAAGCGCTAAAGTCCGCGATTTCTAGTAAGTTTTTTTAGAAATGATGTGGTTTTATATTTTACTTCAACGATTTGGTATGATTCATAAATCCAAAGACCTAAGATGCGGTTGGGTTGGGAAGTTAGAATATAAAACGATAGGTCTTTTTTACCCAGCATTGAGGCACTGGTTAATACCCAATGCTATAACATACTTGAAATATTGATTGTAAAAGATAAGAAGATTTATTGTACCACACATAGCATACATTGTAAAAAATACAAAAAAATATTTTAACCACTAAATTGATAGTGGAAGTGTTCTATTAGTATGTTACAAAGCATTTAGTAAAATGAGGCTTAGATTTTTTTACTGAGCCTTGATAATGGACCCTCGTGTAAAACAGAAAATTTAAATAACACTTCATTTTCAGCATAAACAGAATATCAGGCAATTTAGTGTTTACACTCGACATAGAGAACCTGAACCAGACCTCTCCTAGAAGTTACATGAAGTACAACCGACGAGGCAAGGAGCCTCTTCTATTGGCTGATGTCACTGCTTTTGCATTTGGTAAATACATTTATATCTAATTATTTTACTTTCAATTTGGATTAAAATTGTTTTTTTTTTATTGAACAGAACAGTTGGAAACTCTGGTGTTTACAAAAAACACTACATATTACTTCAGTTTCACTTACAATGGATTTCCGCAAAGTAACGCCTGATTGAATATCTTATAACAGTTGGTATCAACAGTTTTAACATTAACTAACTGGAATCAATCCACTAATCGAACTATTCAGCGTTTTTCAAAGCAAGAGTGAGCCGGGTCTTATTGGGTAACGCTCCATCTTAAGCCATTGCTATTAGGCCACTTACCCATCAGGCAAACTATGGTCAAGTGCTAACCCGTTTGTTTTAAAAATAATACTAGGCTGTTAAATAGACAGGTCATTTTATTAATTTATCTACATTTATAATTTGTCGGTCTTCAAGTCGAGAGTAAACCGGTTTCTTCTAGGCAAGCGCGTAAGATCGTAGATTATAACGTTGCTTAACATCAGGCAAGTTGTAGTCAAGCGTGAGCCTATTTCATGTAAAAAAAAAAAGATAGAGATACTACAAAGACTTATTGACAATAAATAAAGAAAATATTTATAAACCACATGATAATAACATCAACCAAATATATCCCAGGTTTTTAAGTATAACGTTTATTTATTATTATTATATATTTATTTTTTACAGCCAAACTATCCCTAACCATCGTGATCCCTCGTCTTCCCAACCTGAGACTGGACCTGGCCGAAGTACACGCTGATTATGATGATGAATCACCTAAATACGAGCTTGGACCCGGAATACTCAACAGCACTAGTAAATATTACATTTTATTATTTTTCTTTTCAGTAACAAGAGGAAACAGAAAATATTGTAGCTAACACAACATTATTTTTGATATATTAGTTTCCATATTTGTATGTAAAACAACAACAACAAATTAATCAACGTAATTAGTAGACATCTTCAACACAATCTTACATTTGATGGAGTTTATTAACCTAATGATAAGTTAAGCCAGAAAATTGGCTTATGTAACATTGCCATGCGTATGACTGCATTATGTTTATAATAAATAAATAAATATTTCAGGACATATCACACAGCGCCATCTAGCCCCATACTAAGCTTACGCTTGTATCATGGGTACTAGATAACGGATATAATACATATATACTTTTTTCTTTTGTAAATACATACTTATTATACATAGAAACGACCAGACTTAACACAAATAATTACAAATTTTAATATTCATAATTACTTGTGCCATGCGGGAATCGAACCCGCACCCCTAGATTAGAAGGCAGAGCCACTACCAACTAAGCTAACGGAGCAGTCAATAGCAAGTTTTCTTACAATCACACAGTTGTAATGGGGCAGTTTTTCTCTACTACCTATCCACACCACAATGTATAAAAACAATAGCTAATCAATATTACTTTCCAGGTTCTCTAGTACTATCTGCCAACGCCCAGCTCTCCTCCAATCTGCAGGCTGTGATCCGTGAATCATTCCTCTTCCAAGCTCAACTCCTAGCAGCCATCTATATTCAACAGAACATATGCGATTTTGGACTTAAATTAGCTAGTACTTAAGGTGTATATTGCCTTATCAAGTTATGTAGATGGTCAATGTTTGACCTCAAACTGTTTTGACTAAAAAGTAGCAATTATAATAACAGAAATCCTATGTGAAAGTATTCAAAAAATGTACGATCTCCTACTCCTACTAAAATTACTGTTAAGTAAATTATGTATTTTCTTTCAATTAATTTATAAGCACTGATACAACAACGATTGCACTTGAAAACCTAGCTGGGATCCAAAAAACTTTTTTGAAATAAAAACATTAAATTGGACATTTTGTATTATTAACGATCTAATAGAATGATCACCTAGTCTTGTTAAATGAGAATATAAAGAAAAACGCAGTCCTACGTTGTGAGATATAAGAACATTTTTTTTTACTAAAATTGTTAGCGTCACTGGTATGATATAAGCTACTAACCGTCTTCTTAGTATCTGATTATTTTATTTCTAACATATTCAGTGAATTTTGCTATTAATAGCGCTATCTCTTGACAAGGTACTGAACTAAATTTCTGTCAGATATTTATGAAACATGGTGTGCTGCGCGTCTCGAACAAATTAGTAGAATCTTCTCTTGCTGCTTCAATCGCGACAATGGCCGCTTGTGATGTGTGTGAAACATCTAATAATTATGAAAGTACCACGAAGCGCTCGTAGCTCAGCTAGCGGAGGCAATCGCATGCGATTACCAATGTTTAGCAAAGGTCGACGCGGTCAGTCCTTAGATGGGTGACTGAAAACTGGCATTCCATTTTGGGTGCTTCCGTGGGTGAGATGACACGTCAAATTGTAGGTCCCGGCTGTTTGTCTAGTACGGCAGTCGTTAAGCCATGTCAGAGGCCCTCAGGGCGGCTTGATAAACTCGACACCAGAGTTGGCCACTCTCATTCGATAAGAAGAAGAATTATAACAGTTGCTCTTAGTTCAAACGACTCAGCAGTGTCCTCGATAATGTGCGAAATGTGAACATATTTGACTTAATGTGAGTAAAAATTTCTACGTTGCAATTGATAGATATCATTCACAGAAACAACTTTTTTACTTAATCGTTAGTTTGCTAGTTAAGTTCTAAACCAGGTAGTGACAGGTCTCCAGAATGCTGGCTGCTACTTTGCTCAAAAGGAGAGCATTGCTGTACAACGCGGAAATGCTGCCAGCATTTTGGGGACCTTTCCTTGTACTACAGGCATTTTAGATTAAGTATTTTAGTTTTAGAAGTAGTTTAAGTTTTTATTCTATTGTTAGTATTTAGTTTTTTAAATTAGTTTTTAACATAATGTAAGTTTAATATATGTATAGTAATGCTGGAACCCATTGTTGATAATAAATAACATGTTCTAAACTAAGTAAGTAAATGTTAACATACCTATTTACACAACATATAAAATGAAATTGTGCTGTATTTTTAGAACGGGCTTACAAATAAAGCAATAAATTACACTAACACACTTCTTCCTAACCAAAAACACTTGGTAAATATAATTAGGATTTCATTCAATTTTAAAAATACTAGAACTTTAGATTTTGACTGTTTGAACAAGTAACTTAGTTCGTATAAGAGTAACCAACTCTGGTGTCAGAGTTTGATCAAATAAAATTCATAATTATTATCACCAGTTTTAAGATAAGTACCAAAACTAAATAGTGTAGGCGTATGGCGGCGCCACTTGTTCAATTTATCTATTCTTTTCTTAAGTATTACACTGTATTAACCGCGCAAAATAAAAAGTAATCTATAATATAGTACGCTGTTCACATAATATTCTTACATAAGTTCGTAAGACTTACATTTTGTTAAAAACTAAATAAACTCTGACGTGTAAAATCTCCTTATTTATCTCTCAAAATCTCTTAATTTAGCTCTCGTAATCTCCATCTAGCATTTTCAGGCAGTAATTATAATTTTTATTTTTAAGGGCATGGATAATTATATATTATATACACCTTTGTCTATTATATATAAGTATGCATCTATCTATATACTCATTATAATAAATGATAACTATGATGTAATTTACCTGTACCTAGTATTATATTGGGAGATGACTCTGGCCTCGTAACACAGTCTTACGGCTACCACGAGGTCAGAGGATTCACATGTTATTGTACAATATTTACGTCAAATAAACGAATTTTGTATTTGTATTTATTTGTATTTGTATACATTCTCACTCACTTGAACAAACATTTATCTTATCAATAAATAATATATTACATATTTTTTACTACCTAATAATATTTATTTAACAAACACTATCTATATGTACCCTAGTAATCAATTATATTAATACCAGCTTTCAAATAATAATGTTTATAATGTTAGTAATTAAGTACATGATAATACATACAGAAGTTTATACTCACAAATTTACTCAATTTCTGAAGTAGGCAGGGTATAAACAGCCTTCTGGCAACATTTAACTTGTCATCTTAATTCGCTCACTTTTTATGTAAGTACCGACAAAACTTGTAACCTTATAAGAAATGAATGTCTTGTTTTTATGTTTTTCACTAAAATTAGTCATGTAAATAATTACTTACTAAAAACTATGCCTGTGTCCTTGCTAAACATTATGTTATTAGTTTGTGTTGCCGAAGGATCACATGTAAAACTAAGGCATCAGGCCAAATCAAACCTTGTCTTGCTGAAACTTGTTTGTGATTGAACAAATAACAACTGTGTCTAACTATAGTGTTTACTGGATTGAAATCAAGGCACTACAGGTAGGTACTTAGTTTTAAGCACACAATCATTCTTTAGTTTAAAAAGTTTTCGTTTGGGAAGATTGTTGCTGTGTTGTGCAAAGTTTGCTCAATGTAAAACCACACTAACTCATAACTTTCCTCCTTAATATAACAACTAGCTTTGTTGTTGTTTATTAGAAATAACTGGACATCATCACACAGGTGATGACCTAGTTTGATGTCCAGGGTTCACCAACTATTGTTTAGTCATAAGCCCTATCTCATAGTAAAATTTTTAAATGTTCACTACTGCTATATTTACCTGTTTCTTTCTAATAAGGTCAAATAAACGTTTTTATTATTATTATTATTCAACACTAACAATAAAATAAAAACTGAAACTACTTCTAAAACTAAAAACTTAATCTAAAATAAGATAAAAACTTATAACAATTAGGTATAACTTGGTTAGCGCGTGCGTTTCCCTACAATAGACTAGCCTGTGTAGTGGAGTCAAACCTCGTCTAAGAACGCAAGTGATACAATTTACATTGTACCTTGTTTGTGCTCCATTTTGTATAAACACACCTTGCAAAAAAATGAACATAAGTGTTTAAACATCCGAATAAAAATCACGATAATCGATTCGTTGATTTGGATTCATATTCGGATCAAAATTAAACCGTTGCATTGAATTATTAGCACGCATGTATACAAGTGTTTCTAGGTATAAAGAGATCAAATCTGTAACTCCAATCAAACTAAACTAGATCTTTAAAATGAAGGCACTTCTTTTTGTTTTTTTATTAAGCACTGTTCATTGTTCAGAGAAAAATGTTAAGGAGGAAAATAAGTTTAAAGAAAGAAGAATGGTGGGTGGGGGTAACTTTGGTGGATTTATAGGACTCACCACTTATGGTGGAGGACCATTTTTAGTTAAAGGGAAGTATGAAAGAGATGACAAAGATGATAAAAGTGAAAAAAGAGATGATGCTAAGAAAAATAGCTATGAGCCCAAATTGGTTAGCGATGTGGGTAAGTAATTAAACATTTTAGTCGTTTATAATTAATGTTATCCTCAGTTCACGCACGATATTTTCTAGTACTTGAGTTACCTATATAAGTAAGTAATTGGTGTGCAGTAAAGAATTTTAATATAATTTTAACAGTACTTATGAAAAAAAAGGAAAAATTTCTTTGTTATTTTGTAGCGACAGATCACTTATTATTACTTCAATTACTTATTTTTTTTCTTTTCACTATTTAATTGTTTGTTTCTGTATTTTAGGCTATGAAGACATTCAAAAGGATCAAGTGTACAACAACAGACGATACAAAGACGACAAATACGAAGAGGATGAATATATTGAGTACCTTGGTTACAACAGTAAACGTGGTAAGTTACCATTAAATTTCTTATTAAAAGTTTTTTGGTTAGAAAATGGCCAAAGCTGTAACATAGGTCGAAAAAATAGTGGCTAGGAATTAATCTTAAAATAATAAACAAAAGAGATCGATAAAACATGTCTATTTTATTTATAGTCCAAAGATACATAATTAATATTAACATAGGTAACAAATATTTACATATATTTCACAAGTATATACAAAAAAGACTTAACATACAGAAAAAGTAACAAAAAACAAACAGATATTTACAAAAAATTCAGCACACCGTCCATGTTGTCGCTGTGCGGCAGGGATCCCAGGATGCTGGCAGTATTTCCTCTTTGAAAAAAAAAAAGAATTATCGATAAAATTAAATAATCCATATTGTTGCAATACACATTAAATAGTCAACTAAATTGCATTCAAGAGTGTATGAATTTGATAAAATATCTGGGAAGTTTGTCCTCAAATATATCTGATTTCCAACTAGTTTCCCGCATAATAATACTAAGCGACAAGATAAAGATTGTGATATATGATAAGAATATCGCCTGTCTATTCCAGAAGTAATTTCTAGTTTTGAAAATAAAAACCAAGCGTATGCTTTTACTTATTAAGGTATATAAGTTCCATAACTTAATGCCCGATAATTTTATAACATAAAACAAGGGAAAAAAAACTAAGTATACTACTTCTAACTACAACATAAAAAAAGAATAATCTATACTAATATTATAAAGCTGAAGAGTTTGTTTGTTTGTTTGTTTGTTTGAACGCGCTAATCTCAGGAACTACTGGAGCGAATTGAAAAAATCTTTTTGTGTTGAATAGACCATTTATCGAGGAAGGCTTTAGGCTATATAACATCACGCTGCAATTACTAGGAGCGAAGAAACAATGGAAAATGTGGAAAAAAACGGGGAAAATTATTCATCTCTGAGGGTTTCCGTTGCGTGCGCAGCAAAAACGGTTCATGATATCAAAAAAATATGTATGAAAGAATTATTCCTCTTGAAATGATCTTACAAAATATCCGCAACAGTATATGTCTATCTTTTAAGATTAACTCACTAGAACCGTTTTTATGATAATAACTATTCGACGCGGACGAAGTCGCTGGCACAGCTAGTATTTCATAATATTAATTGATTATTTCAGGTTACTGTATAGGAGAATATAGAGAGAGATACGAGCGTGACTATGGCTACGGACAAACATACAGACAAAATCGAAACATCAATAACTCAAATGAGTTTGATAGAGAGATAGATGAAAGGTGTGACAAATTATTTGGATATACTGGACCTACAGGTAATTGATGATTTTGTCTATACTAATATTATAAAGCTGAAGAGTTTGTTTGTTTGTTTGTTTGAACGCGCTAATATCAGGAACTACTGGTGCGAATTGTTTTTTTTTTGTGTTGGATAGACCATTTATCGAGGAAAGCTTTAGGCTATATAACATCACGCTGCAACTAATAGGAGCGAAGAAATAATGGAAAATGTGGAAAAAACGGGGAAAATTATTCATCTTTCCGTTGCATGTGCTGCGAAAACGGTTCAAGATATCAAAAAAATATGTATGAAAGAATTATTCCTTTTAAAATGATCTAACAAAATGTCTGCAACAGTATATGTCTATCTTTTAAGGTTAACTCACTAGAACCGTTTTTATGGTAACAACTATTCCACGCGGACGAAGTCGCGCGCACCAGCTAGTTGTTAAATATTTATGAAATTGACTAATATTTATTATAGTATTTACAATGAATCTTACACTGACATAATATTAGGTATGGCTGTTACTGAGAAGTATGACTAAACCATCGCAAAATAATGTACTTATACCTTTTCATTTTTACACGAAATAGGCGTACATTTGACAATAGTCCGCCTAAGTCAAGCTTAAATTTAGTCTAAGATTGTCAGATTGCAATACCTGAAAAAATATATTTTTATAATTATCAAATCGTCGACTATGCGTGATGTAGAATGAAATTGACTTTCAAATTGAGGTCACTTGAACAAAACTTAGTGTTTTTGGCGTTAAGTTTATTATTTAAGGGTAGTAGCTAGCCATATTTTACGAAAGAACAACACGTACCGAACATAATAAACATATACGTTACCTAGTACCCACGACACAAGCGTTTGCTTAGTGTGGGGTAGATGGCGCTGTGTGCAATGTCCCGAAATATTTATTTATTTATTTTATTAATTTTATATATTTTTTATGCATTCAATCACCTAATCATTTCATTCATTTCCCAGCAAACGACGAACCAGAGAACCTTATCCGCCCATGTGCCCTAGACGACTGGCAATGTATACGTCAATTCTTCGCAACCAACAGCAACTGTAAGCCTGCCTATGGTCCCATACCAGATCCTTTGTTCCTAGCAGCTAGTACTGAATTCTACCCAGTTGCTAATGTTACCGTGTCTTTCCCTAATCTGATGATTAGAGGGCTGAGCAGTGTGAGGATTGGGGAGTTTTAGTGAGTATTTTTTAACTATATTATTTAACGGGACTGCCTGCCATGATGTCTTTAATTTATAACAAACCATAACAAAAAAGTTATTTAAAATCTTATCCAATTCCATACGTAGAACCTTCATTGTTTCAATATGTAATATGTTATATATTAATGTTATATAAAAAAATACAAGTAATAAAGTACAGTAAATGTATTGTTTGAATCATGGCCAACGATAACCATTTCTAGATATAGATTTTTTCCAAATCCAAAATCATGTCTAGAAATAAATAGAGAGAAAATTATAACAATGCGTAATAATAGTAATAACTCTCTATTTTTTTTTACGTGGGATAGGTTTACGTTTGACTACAGCCTGCCTGATGTTAAGCATTGCTGCAGCCTAGGGTGTAACACGTTTACCTAGAAGATACCTATTAACTCTAGATTTGAAAACCCCTGGATTGTAGTTCGCAGGAAACACAGCTTCTGCTTGCTTTCTTCTTCTTCTATTGTAGTTTTCCTTTATTTATTTTTCAAACAAATAACGTATAACGAAATTTAACGTATTTTATGAGCTTACATCTTATATTTTTAGTGCTAACAGAAAATCTGGGAACCTAGTTATAGCTCTCAACGTGACGAACCTGAATCAAACCAGCCAAAGAATCTATATAAGATATCGTCGGACTGCGAAGGAATCTATCGTCTTAGCTGACTATGCTACTGCCAACTACCGTAAGTTTTCCTTTCTTGAATCGTATTTACCAAAGATCGAGACTCCCAAATAGGTGGGCCATGAAAGATACATGACTTTGATAAGTCTTCCAAGGAAGACGAGGTTTTAAATTCAGTATTACCGATTCTCTCCGAGTAATTTAGTTTTTCTACTCTTTGATAGTACTTTATTGATTGGATATCATTTAAATTGTTTAAAAATGTATGAAAAATTCCTTGAAATCATTGTTTTGATTTAGAAGTTGCGTTTCTGAGGAGTTATAACCTATTTTTATTCCTTTTAAATATCGAATAAAAGGTGGAATATAGAAGCTTGAAAACCGTTAATTTTGTAAAATTACATGTATTTTTGTCAGTGAGGTAAATTAACCTTATATTTTCCTACAGCATCAGTAGTAATGACAGCAGTTATACCAAAACTGCCCCACCTGCGCCTGGACTTGGCTGACATCCACCCAGATATCACTAACGCTGCGGTTACATACTTCGTGGGACCGGGGGCTCTCAACAGCACAGGTATACTAATAAATATTATGCCAATCTAACATATAAAACTTAAAGGTGACTGACTGACTGTCACAGTGATCTATCAACGCACAGCCCAAACCACTGGACGGATTGGGCTGAAATTTGGAATGAAGGTTGATGTTATGACGTAGGCATCCGCTTAGAAAGGATTTTTGGAAATGCCACTTTTAAAGGGGTGAAATAGGGGATGCAAGTTTTACTTCTTAATGCGAGCGAAGCCACGATCACCCACTAGTAATATTGTAAAGATAAACTTTTATAAGTGAGTATGTATGTGATTGTCCCTTCTTCAAACACAACGAATGATCTGATTGTTTCATGCCACAGCGCAGTACACTGGTTTTTTCTCAGTATATTATAAAGCTAAAAGTTTGTAAGTGTGTATGTGTTTGTCTCTTCTTCAAGTACTAACGTCGTAAGTGCAGCGACGAATCCGTATAAATAAGATAAGCGAGATGATTATTTTTCTAAAAGAAAAACTATGTTAGGTATTAGAAAGTTATTAATTACTCGTAATTATGTTTAATATAAAATTGGAAAATAAGTAATTATTCGTTATAACGTTATCTATTGGTTACACCAGCTTCGCTTGTTTTTATCATATCAAAAATAGCTTTGTTTATTACCTATATATTAGAAAGAAAGAAAGAAATCATTTATTGTGACAGATTTAACAGAAGAACACACAGGAGTAAAAACATAATAAACAAACATAAAAATCTGCCACAACACAGCCCCAACTCAGCATAATTCTGGCTGTGTGGAAGCAACCAGCGCTGGTCTTCCGTTGGTATTATTTATTTCAGGTTTTCGAAATTTCATATCTATTTTGTTTTTTCAGATCCAGATGTCGTCACAGCTTTCGCAGAATTAGTTGCAAACATGCCCGTAAGCTTGCGAGAAAGCTTACTTTTCAAAGCTCAGCTGCTAACTTCGATCTACATTCAACAGAACATTTGTGATTTTGGCCTCAAAATTGTAAGTTTGTAAAATTTAACTATATTTTATTACAGGATTTGTGTACATTTATGAATTATATTTATCATATAATGAATCAAATAAGTGTTTTATTTCTTTTGTGAAAATTGAAAATAAACAAAAGTTTAACTTATACGCGTACTTTATTTTGGTATAAGTGAAATATCTTGTAGGAATATTAGTTATTTTAATAACCTTCCTCTTAAATTTAAGTTTTAGTTTAAGTAATTAACTTAAACTTTAAATTATGAACCTAGGTTAAGTAATTTTACTGTAAATGGTTTTGTATTTTGTTTTCTGGTGTACAATAAAGCTATTTTATAGATTGATCGATTGAACCGAGAATTTTCGAACAGATTTTCACACATACAAATGTTTTATTTTTCAAGTTTGTGTAACAACAAAATCAACCTTGTGTGTGTATGTTTGAAGACTGTCTTAATAAATGATTTTCTATTCTATTCTATTCTAACCTTGTTATTTTACGACCTTATCTTTAACATATACGAGTATAACTATTTACATTTCCCAAAGTCTGTATGTGCCAACACAAACTAGCCATGTAAAATGCAACAAGGGTTATCCACTTCTATGCTAAATTGTGACGGAGTTAATTATTTAACTTTAGTCTGCAAGTTAAAATCTTAATCCGAATATAACTCATCAGGTTAAATCATAAGCTGTGATTACATGATAAAAGCTACTGTTATCATAGATTCATGCAATGTAGCTAAGATTGTAAAAGTATGTATGTAACAGGTAACTGAGGTAAATGTATGTAGACAGATGCATTATGTAACGAGAAAGGAAAGCGCTGAGTAATTGTGTAAATAATGTTTGTATATTTATCTCTCGATATCATTATATGACATGTGATCTTTAGCTAAAAATACTTATTTTTTAATTAAGTGTTATGTAGTCTTATTTGTAACATAATCACATTTTCTTTGTGTATGTTTCTTCTTAATGCTAAATGGCGGTGCCGTTATGGTTGAAACCTGGTATGGAGCAGGTTAGATTCTGAATAAATGCATAAACCATGTCAGAAGCCCTTAGGGTGGCTTGATAAACTCTCGACACCAGAGTTGGCCACTCTCATTCGATAAGAAGGAGAATACATAAGCTGTTATTTATTCAATTCTTTTTTTAAGGTCTCTAGTTCTGAAATTAATATGGGTTCATAATTTCTAAAACTCTGGAGAAATACGAGTATGCAGTGTTCTTCCGCTGCGACAAAACACTACATATTTCTCCAGAGTTTTAGTTACAATGGATTTCCGCAAAGTAACGCCTGATTCAATATCTTATTCATAATTTCTGTTGTACTTATAAATTGAGAGTCGTATTTCCTCATGACTGAGAATCGTGACTCCTCCGTAGAATTAATTCGTTAGGGGAGTTCTTTTGGGCAGATACATCGTGGTAGGCGCCTAGGTCCTTCCACGGAAGACACATGTTTTGGATATGGTGGTCGTCAAACATGTTGGTTTCCTCACGATGTTTACCTTCACCGTTAAGCGAGTGCAAATCCACACTTAACTTGAAAATACAAGTCATTGGTGTAGGCCGGATTCGAACCAGGGTGCGTTTGTATGAAAATCAGACACTGGACCCGCTGAGCCACACTCGCTTATTCATCATAGCCCATCCGTAATATTAGGTACATATACAATTAACGCTCCGAAAATAATTTGTGATCTGCTGCACTTATAATTGAATCATTTTAATTGCTCGACCATGACCCTCCAATTAAAATAATCTCTGCGATTTGTCTTCTCATCAGATAAACACGCAAAAATGCAGTTTAAATATACGATCAATATTTTTCAAATAAAAAATAGAACATTCAATTTTTCAAGATGCAGTGGTCAGTTTTAGTTGCATATATTTGCTTAATCCTGGCAAATGGTGTTATCGGAAATAATAAAAACTTACGAGATCACAGAGAAGATTGCAGTCTAGCAAAATTAATGGCAACTCTGAATTAAAATTATTTTATAAAGATATAAACACCAATAAACAAGACAGACAATATAATGTGAAAAAAACTTTTTTTTTTTTTACATTAAATAGGCTTACGTTTGACTATAGCCTGCCTGATGTTAAGCACCACTATAGTCTAAGATGTAGCACGCTTGCCTAGAAGAAACCTATTTACTCTAGATTTGAAGACCCCTGGGTTATAATTTTCTGGGAACAGGGCTCCAGGTAGAGAGTTCCATAGTCTCGCTGTCCTTACTATGAAGGTAAACTTAGTTTAAAAGACAGTAAACATAATAGAAATCCTCTTTGTAAACTATTATTAGTCATTATTAACCGTGTCTTCTTCTTATCGAATGAGAGTGGCCAAGTGGTGTCGAGAGTTTATCAAGCCGCCCTTAGGGCCTCTGACATGGCTGTTAACTGTGTTACTAAGCGAGAACGATCTTTCTTGTTTAAGCTTCGAAAAATGAAAGGTTTATATTTTGGATACATATTTTGGTTTTAGGATTAGATGTATTAAGATAATCAATTTCTTTCATTATTAATCTGGATTGCGATTGTAGTTTAATTGGTGAATTGAGCTTAAAATTTCGACCGGGTAACTTTGACCTATATAAATGCACAATTTTGAACTTCATGTATACTATTTTATATTTTTTGTTACAGACCCTGATGTGATATCTGCAATGGCGCAAACTACTGTCTTGTTACCAATCATAGTTCGAGAAGGTTTATTCTTCAACGCCCAACAACTGATTTCTGTTTACATTCAAAAGAATATTTGTGATTTTGGTCTCAACATAATTAGTACCTACCTTAAAAAAATGATTTTGACTAATAATCTATGATAAAAAAATATCCCTATATTTTATGCGGAATAAAAATTAAATTCGTATTGTTTGATTTAATTATCATCAATATCATCAGCTCGTTCCTTCTTTGAAGCCAAATCCCGCTAATCGAAATAATTTTTATCCAAAATTAACCAAAATTCAAAAACTGTCCTCGTTCGCTTGTATTAGTAAAATAAGCTAAATCAGGGATAAAAATAGTATACAAATTATTCAAGCAAATTGTCTCCATAGCTAAATTGCTTATAAGAGTTAAATTATTCGAGCGCGATAGAAACAAAACGAAAACGCTTTAACACAATTATTTGTTGTAATAATATTAGTGTGATGTGATGTTCACTAAATGAAAAGTGTGTCAACCAAAAAGGATTTTTTTTAAACTTTGTTTAGTTTATTATTAAAGCAACCTTTTTAATACAAAGAGTAAATTGATAAAAAAAAACAAATTCATGAACCAAAGATCAATGTTTAAACGCTTGCGTGCAATAAATGTTTTGCTTATATGATGTTCATTGATTTTTTAAAACTCATACAATATGTTAATTGTTAATGCAAATTGATACGATTAACTTTAACCTGATTTTAATACATTTATAATTAAAAATTAGATCAAAATATACACGCAGCTAATCGGTTTATTGTTGCTTCGTATATAAATGTTAATTATAAAAAATATAGCGAACTTATTTACAATTTAGGTATAGACATAACTGTGAAGTGAAACATGGGAAGATATATATTTATTTTACTCTTGTTTGTTGGTTATATTTATTGTTCCAAACAGGACTTTATACCGCCTGTAAGTCATGAATCGTCTTTAGCAAAATATGAATCATTTATAAAATATCAAGAAGATGGTTATAAAGAACTCAAAACGTATGAATCAGGTAGTGAAGAAGAAGACTTGAAAAAGATTGACGAATATTATCGAAAATATATTGGAGATAAGAGTAAGTACAAAAATGAATTTATAAACAATTATATAAACACGTAGATATTTGTATTACATTATGGGGATATATTTGTTTATATTATTGCAGAAGAAGAAGAAAATTATGACGAAGTGTATCCCAGATACAGTGAAGAAGAAATAAAAAGACTTGATGAACTCTACGGGTATACTGGACCTACAGGTATTCTGCGTTAATATGTTTGACTGTTGTTGCTATTTTTCTAATTACCTAAATGTATATCTATCTATCTATACATATAATAAAGCTGAAGAAGGTCAAAAATACATACGAGTAGAAGATATTAGGAAAAATATTGTTTGGTTATACTTTAAATCTATAAAACTGCTGAACGGTTTATCATGATTTTTTGGTATGCAGGTAGTATATGGAACAGTCATCTTAGAAGTGTCATAGGCTACTTTTTATCTGAAAATAATGCGAGCTAAGTCGCGGGCATCCACTAGTATATTTATAAAATCACTAAAAATTCTCTCTCTCTCTGTCTCCGGGTCTGGCCTCTTGTCAAATGGTATATTGATTATATTATTTTATCACAGCCAATGATGAACCAGAGAATCTCATACGTCCTTGCGCTCTTCAAGATTGGGAATGCATCAGAAAATATTTCGCAGCCAACGGCAAATGCAATCCTGTATATGGTCCCATACCAGATCCTCTTCTGTATGATACTATGACACTTTACTATACATTGGTTAATATGACTGCGTCTCTTCCTTTCGTGATGTTCCGTGGACTGAGCAGTGTAAAAGTGAGGGAGTTTTAGTAAGTGCCTTTAGTAATAAATCTTTGTTTGTTCAGCATTTGACAACCAAGTTATTTAAAGTAGATACCTTAGCTACGATGGCCAAAGATGGACTACTTATTGAAATGACTTGACTCTCAAATGAGGGCGCAGAAACACAATGTTTGATGCTTCTCTCTCACTTGATGTTTGTCTATGTTTGTTATAATAGTCACTTTATCATGAGCTATGAATGCTGTGATTAGTTTTCCTTTTTTTTTAATAAATAATAGTAGAAAATATACAGATCTCACAGATTTATGGTTTCGCTCCTAACCTTGTAACGAATTTTAGTCATCACTTTACTTCATCAATTCTCTTTGTTTTAGCCTAAACAAAAAGTCCAATAACTTGGTATTTGCTTTCGATGTTCAGAACTTGAACATGACGACACCAAGATTTTACTTCAGATATCGGCGGACGGCTAAAGAATCTATCATCCTTGGAGGCTATGGTACTGATAATTATCGTAAGTATCTGAGATAAAATAGATAAAAACATATCAAAACACCAACACAAGAAGAACACAGAAGAGAAAGAAACAAAACGAAACATAAATGTAGTGTCCTAATCGGTTACTTTTCGCTAAAAACAATCAAGTTAAGCAAACACAAAGTAGAAGAATGAATAGATAATATTATTTTAAACACCGCTTGATTCCCTGTTTCCCACGAACTATAATCTTATGATCTTTAAAGTGAGAGTGAACTGGTTCTAAGCACGATCCATCTTAAACCATAGCTAATGCTTACCATCTGGCAAACTATGGGCAAGTGCAAGCCTGTTTAAGCTAAAAAAAACATATAATGTGTTTTGTCTGTTTCTCTTCCAGGTTCTGTGACTTTTACAGCTGTTATACCGAAGGCTCCTCATCTAAGGCTGGATCTAGCAGACATTCATGCTGACTTCCAAGATGGAACACCGGCAGTCTTTGTTACTCCTGATGCTTTTGCAAGTACAGGTAAAAAAACAGTTATATCTTAAAACAGGCGGTTGGTTATCAAGTTTTTTGTAAGAAATGGGTATCATTAGAGTTTACTACAACTTTAATCCAAAAATCTTTTTGCTTATATAGGTATATATGTTTTTCTATGGATTTGTTTGAACTTTAAGTAATATCGATAATATGATTTTACATTATATTAAGTGCGTGTTTCAAGTAAGAGAACAGTCCATAAAGTTCATTATTGAACTTAAACTTGATTGGTTTAGTTTTTTTTTAAATATGTGATGTCGTATTTTTTTTCAGATCCAGATGTAGTGTCAGCTGCAGCAGAGTTCGCTACAAACATACCTCGGCTGGCGAGAGAACGGGGCTTGTTTCAAGCACATATCATTACAGCTACTTACATACAGAAGTGTATTTGTGATTTTGGACTTAAACTTATTAGTGCTTAGCTTTTGTTATAATGGATATTTGTATACCCGTAGCTATTATACATGTGCATATTGAAAATTTATGACAGGACAAAAGTGTGAATTCCAATTGTAAGAAAATGTCAGAGGCCCTTCGGCCACTGTCATGGAAATTTCTATGCACTTAATTACTTATAAGAAAATAAAATCACGTTTTGCCTACAGATATTTTATTATTTCGTTTATATAAGATTGAATAAAAATAAAATAACTCCCATTTACATTTTGGATCCTACTGTTGAGTATAGTTCTCAGCATATAAGGAGTACATGTACCTATATAGAAGATACAAATACAAGTTCCTAGATTAGGAGCGTAAACGCTTGCGTGTAAAAAATGATTTGCTACTCTAAATTATGTTCATTGATTTTTTAAGCCGCTCACAATGTAGTTAATGTAAATCGAAACGATTAACTTCAACCTGCATGTGGTACATTATCATAAAAAATTGGATCAAAATTTACAAGCAGCCAATCAGTCTATTCTAGCTTCGTGTAAAACTGTTAATTATAAAAAATAACGCAAACAGTTTTAAAATTTAAGTGTTATACATATTCTGAAGTAAAAATGGGAAGATATATTTTTGTCATCCTTTTATTTGTTGGTCTTAGTTATTGTTTTAAGCAAGACACCATATTGCCTTTAAGTCAAAAATCAGCATTAGATAATCATGAATCAAACTTTAAATATAAAGAGCTGGTAAAATATGAAACAAGTAGTGAAAATGACGACTTAAAAAACGTTGACGAATATTATCGAACATCTATTGGAAGTTTGAGTAAGTTTTATGAACGAGACAATGAAATACATGCAAATAAATCATATACAGTGAAGTTTTGTATATTTCAAACTACTTATAAATAAATAAATAAATAAATATTCCGGGACATTACACACAGCGCCATCTAGCCCCACACTAAGCAAACTATATTATATTACTTACAGAAGAAGATAAAAATTATGGACAAGATTATCGCAAATACAACGAAGAAGAAATCAAAAGGCTGGACGAACTCTATGGATTTACTGGACCTACAGGTAATATATATAAGGCAGAAAGGAAGGTTATGCTCTTCCACTGAAAAGCATAGGTCTTCCTATCTTAATTTGACATTTCATTCAATTTTAAATTTATCTGAAATTTTATTTTATTCTGACATTTATACAATTATAAAAATGTATTATTTTTGGAAAATTTAGACATACTTATTTAAAATCTTTTAACTGACAAATATTTTTGTATGACGAGAAAATAGAATTACCAACTGTTAACGTCTAGTTCATAAGTTGAGTATTACTATTGACGAATAAATGATTATCTTATCTTATCTTATATTCCTGTGGGCCATAAAGAGACATTGATAATAGAATACAGATAGAAATTAATCGATGGAAAATCAATTGGTAACACTTTTCTAATACAGTGTAAAAGATACACCTGTCTATTTTATTATTTATTTAAAGTGTAATGTACCTTTATTTATTTACATACGTACTTATCGTAATATTTAATACTAGACGTAATTATAAGTCTCACAATTGGGACAAGACTCTGGCCTTGTAACACAGTCTCACGACTAGCACAAGGCCAGAGGTTTCACGAAGTTTATTGCTACCCGTTTTTATTATGTCATTAAATATTTTGACAGCAAACGACGAGCCAGAAAATCTCATACGTCCTTGTGCTCTTCAAGATTGGGAATGCATTAGAAAATATTTCGCAGCCAATAGCAAATGCAAGCCTGCTTATGGACCAATCCCAGATCCTCTTCTGTTTGATACTATGACGGCTTTTTATACTGTGGTGAATTTGACTGCGTCATTCCCTTTTGTTATGTTCCGTGGACTTAGCAGTGTACAAGTTAGGGATTTTTAGTAAGTATTGTTTTCTTTTCTATTTGCACTCCATAATCAAAAGTATACGTGATGTTTTCTGGTGTTCGACAATACTGGTTCCACCTAGCTGAAGATTAACTTGCTAACAAAGTTGGTGGAACACATTGCAAAATGTTCCTTTCTCGCTCGATCTTCATCTTAGTTTGAGACAAAGTACGGTTAGGTACATGATATATATATTTTTTATCAGATTCTCATCTCTTTTATCATGAGGATGCTATTTTATGGTGGTGAAAACCGATGTAAATGATCGTCATGTCAAATTGGGATCTCAAGGAATAAGCCAAAACTTTAGTAAAAAGTCATTTCATTGATAAGAGCCGGCCATGCTCATAAATTTTAAAGTAATTTCTAATTTCTTTGCTTTCAGTCTCAACAAAAAGTCAAACAATCTAGTATTTGCGATAGATATCCAGAACTTTAACATGACGGCTCCAAGATTTTACTTCAGATACCGTCGAACGGCTAAAGAATCTATCATTCTTGGTGGCTATGGTACCGATAATTTCCGTAAGTATAAATAATATATCTAATTGAACATATCTATTAAATGTGCTAAATAAATCAGGTTTACTGTCATGTATGGAGTCGTCGGCAAAAGACTCAAAATATATTAATATCTATACAGATTTATTCAGTCTTTAATTGCTGGGCAAATAAAATTCGCCAAATCGCACCACAGCCTCTTCCTCAAAATTTTATCAAGTTTTTTCTTTTTTTTTGTGTTCAGGTTCTGTTACATTTACCGCTGTTATACCGAAGGCTCCACATCTAAGGTTGGATCTAGCAGACATTCATGCCGACTTTCAAGATGGAACTCCTACCTTCTTTGTCAGTCCGGATGCTTTTGCTAGTACAGGTAAATTTAAACAACAAACAATTTAATATTACCTACTTCATCTAATTAAAGATAAAGAATATGTACATAATGTATAGAAAAGCTGTTTGCATTAAATAAAGTGAATAAATAAGGTGCACACCGCCATATAGCTTCATACGCGAACGCTTGTGTCTGTATGTACTTTCTAACGAATATTATACGTGATATACTTATTTTCTTTAAATACCAATATGTTTGCTGCATACATAGTAACAACCAGACCCTAATAATTTGAAGTATTATATGATATTATTATAAAATTGTATCCAAACTAAGAATCATCATAGCTTTGAAAATAAAAAATAAAATTGGGTAAAAAAAAAAAAACGTTTAATAAATTTACTAAATTAATTATTAGGTACATGTAAGAAACCTAAAAAAGGTTCCCTACAACGTAGGGGGATTAATAATTGTGGAGGAGGGAGAAAAAAAAAAAAAAGACCCTAATAATTTGCCAAGTTTTAGGCCGATTGGCGATGATCTAATGCACAACATACTACGCAAAGTTGCAATAAAATTGTGAAAGACCTGTTATACTCTCATTCTTGTATAGAAAGATTGCTGGGATCTTCATCATTTAAAATAATTATTTGACTTGCCTGTTAGCTTAGTTGGTAGTGGCTCTGCCTTCTAATCTAGGGGTGCGGGTTCGATTCCCGCATGACACAAGTAATTATGAATTTTAAAATTTGTAACTATTTGTGTTAAGTCTGGTCGTTTGTATGTATAATAAGTATGTATTTACAAAAGAAAAGTATATATGTATTATATCCGTTATCTAGTACCCATGATACAAGCGTAAGCTTAGTATGGGACTAGATGGCGCTGTGTGATATGTCCTGAAATATTTATTTTATTTATTTATTATATATCTTTTTCAGATCCAGACGTAGTGACAGCTGCAGCAGGGTTCCTCGCTAACATCCCACGATTAGCTCGGGAGCGTGTGTTGTTCCAAGCACAACTGATTACAGCCACTTACATCCAGAAAAATATTTGTGATTTTGGACTTAAATTGATTAGTGCATAGATTTTTTAAATCCTAACAAAATAATTATGTATTTGAATAATTAGAAAAATAAATAAATATTTAAGCACATAAACATTTTTTTTAATACAGGATGGCAAGAAGTAACCTTTTGAAGCATAAATTTATGGAAAAATATAAAAATATTACATCATTCGTTATTTATTATAATGTTCATAAAAAAATCTACATGGAATATCTATATAAATAAAAATGAATTGTTGTTCGTTAGTCTGATTAAAACTCGAAAACGGCTGAACGGATTTATCTTATCTTAGTCTTAAAATGTTCGTGGAAGTCTAGGAAAGGTATAAAAGGGTAAAAAAAAAATGATATTAATTTATACAAAAGTTTAGGTCGCAGTACGAAGTCTGCCGGGACAGCTAGTTAGAAATATTAAAAAGAGTAAAAAAGCAATTTGTTGCTAAAAATGCAAGATTTTTTTATAATATCAGTCTCACTTACATATGTTCTGATTAAAATGTTAATTTAAATAAGGTGTTACTCTTATGAGACTACATCTTTGTTTGACGCGCATCAAGTTGTAATTTTAGCAAGCTTATTGATTTCATGAGGATGATTATCTCTCCAATTATATTTAAGAATATAGATCAACTAGAGACCTTCATTTATGATTTTTGCACAATTTAAATTGTGTAAATTATAACGCGTTTAGGTATAAAACTACAGAAATCTTTGCAATGTATGTAATTGCCGTGAAAAGGTCTTGAAAACAAGAATTTTCAGCTGTACTTATTTCATTGATGGTTAATCTTGCTATTAAAATAAGCAAAGTGAATGTATGTAAATAAAGAGATATAAAAAAAGATAATAATGATACGATACTTAATTATTATTGTCATCACTTATTTAGCGTTAACCAAATGCGATTCAACCTCTACGAAGGAAAATAAAAATAGATATAAAAATGACGATTTAAAAGCGTATAACTATTATGGTAGCTACAAAGAATCAGGTAAGAGCATTCATTAAAAATAACGTACAACATTTTGCATTTTATTTGTTTTTTTTTATTTTCTTATAATTTGTTTTCAGATTTCGATGAACGATATTTTAACTGGACTGAGAAATACAGCGATGAATATATCAAGTACCTGGACGAGTTGTACGGCTTTACTGGACCTACAGGTAAATAACATAGTATTTCTAATAGTAAATAACTTAATAACATTATGTACTCTTCAAGAAGTAAGAGTCATATATGTATACAAATACAAATACAAAATACAAAAGCTTTTATTGGGCCAAAAACAATATTACATCTAGGTAACTACAATACAATATGTCTTAAAGATACAAAATGTTTTATTACCTGTGTTGTGTTTGCACCTTGCAGTAGGTCTCATAAGAGCCTGAAGCGCAAGTGCATCCACTCCCACGTCATTTTTATTAGGCATTATAATATACATTGTTATTATGAAATTCTAACCTCAAAATAATTGACAGAATTTTTTGATAACAAATTTAGGGTTAACATTTTATGAATCTAATTTACCTTTTTTTTTACAAATAGTTGTGTACAAGAATTTATTATTTACAATAATTGATATTACAGACATATTAGTATATAAAAATAGTAGTATGTAGTCTATTTTGTGGAAGATTTTTGTTTAGTGGTAAATGTTGCATGTGTGTAAATGTGTGTGTATGTGGATGTGTGTGTGTGTATACCTAGATACTTTGTATAGTTGTCTATGTAAAAGATAGAACGATTGCAACGTACAATACAATACAATAAATTTATTGATAATTCCATTATTACAAGTCATACGTAGTCATATACGTAGATAGGTGGCAATGAAATCATTTTAAATTTGTTAGTCACAGTTTAAAAACCTTATACCTGCTATTTTTATAACCATGACACTTTTTACAAACAACAAAAAAGATAAAACGATAAATTGGTTGTGGAACTCCCTGCCTGACTCCCTGTTCCCCACGCACTATAATCCAGCGATCTTCAAAGCGAGAGTGAATCGGTTCTTATCGGGTAATCACGCTCCATCTTAGACCATAGCCTTTGCTTTTTATCAGGTAAACTATGGCCAAGAGCAAACCCGTTCAAGTTAAAAAAAAACTAATATTATTACTTTATTTTTTAGCAAATGATGAGCCGGAAAACCTAATGCGTCCATGTTCCCTTCAAGATTGGGAATGCATTAGAAAATATTTTGCCGCCAATAGTAAATGCAAGCCGGCATATGGGCCTATACCAGATCCTATAATTTTCGATGTGATGACAGTTTTTTATCCAATCGGAAACATGACTGTGGCTTACCCTGATGGCCAGATTAGAGGTCTGAGTAGTGCAAAAATTAGGGATTTCTAGTAAGTCAAAGTTTTTTTTCCTGTTATGATTTGTCATTGTAAGAGAATGACTTTAAATTCAAGTACTTTAAGGCATAACAATATATAATATAATACATAGTCCAACTATTTTTTTAAATGAATGCTATGTATTTGATATATTTTTTACTTTCTTTTAATGACATATCATTTTTATTTTATTTTTAGCTTCAAGTATAGATTATTTATGCATATTTCAGCATAATGCTGCCTTTGTTTCATAACAAATGTTTATTTCAGTTTCAACAAAAAGTCAGGAAACTTGGTGTTTGCTTTCGACGTAGAAAACTTAAACCAAACCTTACCGAGAGCTTACTACAGGTATCGGCGTACTGCTAAAGAATCGATCGTTTTGGGAGGCTTTGCTACTATTAATTACAGTAAGTATCTTGATTATTGAAAACTTGAGGATTAAAAACAAAACCCTAATTTAATTTGCTAAATCAGTAATCGTTTTTCTCTACTGTTTTTCGAAAATCTATTTGTTTGAACTTGATTAAAGTATTGTAAAGTTACTATATTTTCGAAAAGAATTACTGATATATAATATATCATACTAATATAATAATAATCGTTACTGATTTATTTACCTACTATTTGATAAAAATACCCATTTCTCATTTCACAGGGACAGCCACATTCACTGCAGTAATTCCCAAGAAACCAGACCTTCGCTTGGACTTAGCAGACGTACATCTTGCCATACAAGATGGCGCTCCACCATACTTCCTTAGCCCTGAATTAGCTGCTAGTGATGGTAAGTTCTATGGACTTATTTTGACTAAATGTAGCTTTAACTTCTATTTCATTTATATAATTGTCTCCTAGTATTTTAGTCTTAGAAGTAGTTTAAGTTTTTATTCTATTGTTAGTATTTAGTTTTTGAAATTAGATTTTAACAAAAAGTAAGTTTTTTTTTTAATAAAATGACGAATTGTCTCTTTGTTTTCATAAACAGTCATATCTAAGGTTCATCTAACGTATCTATCTGACACTCCATTTGATCAACGTATTAAGTACAGAATATTTAATACCACATACCAATTTTTTTTCAAAACAACTTAGCAGTTAATATGTAAAATCGGATTAGACATACGCAGAAATTTTTGCAGTTTCTTCTAGCGACTTTTCTAATGCACAGATATTATAATAAAGAAAAATACTATTACTATGGCGTAGCAGTTTATGTCGATCTATTATTATGCCTATTGTATGTGTTTCTTACCATTTTATTATTTTATATTTTCAGATCCAGATGTCCAATCAGCCTTCGCACAATTTGCCGCGGCAACACCCTTGTCGGTACGAGAAGGAGTGTTTTTTGAAGCGCAGTTATTTGCCTCTCTCTATATTCAGAAGTCTATATGCGATTTTGGGTTAAAATTAATTAGTAATTAAAGTAATATTATAAATTTTTGTATACATCATTATTTTCTTTATTAACAATAATAATGCATAAAAACAAGGAAAGAAAACTAAACATACTACTTTTAATTACAACTAAAAAGGGGGGCACTTTGGTAATAAAGATAAGATAGAAAAGATAAAAGATTTTTATTTGTAAACAGATAAATGGGATACAATATAGTGTTGCTCTGCCTTCTACTGTAGTGTTAACTGTGTTGTAGATGGCAGGATCTTTCAGGGGATCAATTTGCTTACAATTTAAATAAGCAACATAAAATTACTAATGTTAGGTTATGTTACATGTATATTATTATGTGGCTATCCTAGCAGCCAGTAAACATACTGGCCGCTATTACCAATGGATGGCAATGTTTATACGTTGAGCCAAAAAAAGGCCAGCATTTTGGTCACGCGTCGCGTCAACTAAGCGCTTCGAAAATTGGTTTTATATTATTTTCGTATATTTGACTACAATAGTATCCTAACTACGCCAAGTTTATACTTTGATTTTTATAGATAACTGTCATTTAATTTATGCATTTTAAAATTTATAATTACTTGTGTTGAGTCTGGTCGTTTGTATGTATAATAAGTATGTATTTACAAAAGAAAAGTATATAAGTATTATATCCGTTGTCTAGTACCCACGACACAAGCGTTTGCTTAGTGTGGGGCTAGATGGCGCTGTGTGCAATGTCCCGGAGTTTTTTTTTTTTACTTATTTTATTCGTATTCACACTTATCAGTAGTTTAGTCAATATGTTTTTGTTAAACACAATAATTGACTCAACACAGTTTTTGTATCCTTGACTTCAAAATCAGTAATGTTAATACAAAATGATTACAGTTACAATTATCTTTAGATTAATTAGGTCAATGATGCTGTTTTAACACGTACGAATCAAGTTAAAAATAACGTTTGAAATGATTTAAGATAATGTGTTCAAACTCTGTAACTTAGTTCTTGTTCTTGATAATAATTTATCCATGATTTATAAACAACTATAAAATGCAACAGAGTATAATAATTGCTTTAATCACCTTTGTAATTTTTACAAAATGTGATATATTACCACAAAACGAAGAAAACGAATATAGCGATAACATTGTTTTGGGAAAGGAGTCTTATTTAAAAGATTATGCATATTTCGGCAGTTATAACGATACTGGTAAGCTATATTTTTTAACAAATCTTCTTATCGAATGAGAGTGGCCAACTCTGGCGTCGAGAGTTTTCAAACCGCTCTAAGGGCCTCTCACATGGCTTAACGACTGCTGTAATAAACAAACAGCCGGGACCTACAATATAACGAAACATTTATTTAAAATATTTTTTACAAATTATCAATCACCGTTAAATTCAGCTGCAATTTCAAATAGTGTTATTTTTGCAGTGTACGAGAAACAAAATTATGGGAATCTTAAATATAGTGAAGAGGATATTCAAAATCTGGATAACTTATACGGTTACACTGGACCAACTGGTAAGCAAATCAAATAAAATATTCTATCTCTTGAGTCGTGTTACCTCATGACTGAGGGTTATGACTCCCCCGCAGAATTAATTAGTTAGTGGAGTTCTCTTGTCCAAATACGTCGTGGTGGGAATAAAATAATACGATTTATTAATAACGTTTTTTTTATTAATCTATGCTGTCCCACTCTTGGGCAAAGGTCTCCCCCAAAAAATGAAGTGAAACAGAAGCTATAGCATAGTTTTGTTGATTTAGATATACTAATTTGACCCAAATCGTTTTTAAAAAGAAATTCTTCAAACCCAAACTTTTGCTTTTTAACCGATTTCAAAAAAAGAGTTTCTCAATTCTTCTGAATATTTTTTTATCGTATATTGAGAGCTTATGGTTTTGGATTGTATAGTAACTATAACATGTCTTCTAAAATATGTAACTAAATTATGCATTTGAAAATCTTACCTACAATTTCAATACATGACTTTGTAATTTTTTAAATCATTTAAATCTTCAATTTTTTGAGATCAAAATGTATTAAATTTAATTTGACGAGAAATGGTAAGTACATAATTTGTGTAGCATATTCAATGACTATATTTCAATAATATGTGTATTTGTGTTGCAACTTCACAATATCAATAAAAATTCTGTATCTTTAATCTTTATCTTATCATATTGTCATTTTTTCAGCTAACGACGAATCAGAAAATCTCTTACGCCCATGCGCATTGCAAGATTGGGAATGCATTAGAAAATATTTCGCTGCCAATGGTAAATGCAAGCCGGCATATGGGCCCATACCGGATCCAATGATTTTCGATGTACAAACAGTTTACTATACTCTTGCTAACTTGACGGTATCCTTTCCCGATGGCCAAATTCGAGGTCTGAGTAGTGCAAAAGTGAGAGAATTTTAGTAAGTATGAAATTATATATTAATATAATCTTGCCACTTTGGGCGCTTGAATGAGTAGGATGACACGTTAAATTGTAGGTCCCAGCTGTTTGTCATAGTACGGCAGTCGTTAAGCCATGTCAGAGGCCCTTAGGCCGGGTCTATGAACTCTTGACACCAGAGTTAGCCACTCTCATTCGATAAGAAGAAGAATATAATCTTGCTATCTTCAAAGTGAGAGTGAATTGATTCTTACTGGGCACGCTCCATCTTAGACCGTAATGACCGCTTACCTCCTTCCGAGTAAAAAAAGTGCACTGTTTAGCTATAATAATCTGATGTGTTTCATTATACTCATTAAACAAGATTTTTTAAGATAGGGTCATTAAAAAGTTCCATAACACAAACGTTACTTTACTTAGTATGGGACTAGATGGCGCTGAAATATTTTAGTAAATATTTAGCTTGATACCATTATTGATTCTTTTTTTTAGAAATGGGGAGTAATTTGTTTTGGAATAATTAATGACTTAATTACCTCACCCACACGAGATTTATTTCTTAGGACTCTCTATCTCTCTCCTGAGTCGTATTTCCTCACGACTGAGGATCGTGACTCCCCCTCAGAATGAATTCGTTAGGAGAGTTCTCTTGGACAGATACATCGTGGTGGGCGCCCAGGTCCTTATACGGAAGACACATGTTTTCGGATATTGTAGACATCTTAGGACTAGCTACTAAAAATAACTCTATTTGTTTACAGTGTGAACAAGAAATCAGGAAATTTGGTTATTGCATTTGACGTTCAGAATTTGAACGAGACATTACCTCGGGCTTACTTTAGATATCGACGAACTGCTAAGGAATCTATCATTCTACCTGGTTATGCTACTATTAACTACCGTAAGTTACTATTTCTACGTTTCTATTTATACATATAATAAAGCTGAAGAGAGTCAAAAATTTATATAAAAAATATACAAATAATAAGTATATCTATTTTATACGCAAATATCGCGGCGAATCTCCCCAAAAATAGCGTTAATCTGTAGTACTTAAATGACTATAAAATAATCTGAAACTCAATCAATTCTTTTACCAAACTTCATTCAAAATTGTTCAGCCATTTGAACATGGAGAAGAAACAAACACTTAATAATAATAATAATTCGTTTATTGTTGTTTTAAATATGTACAAGTATCACTTTCACAGTCTTTTGGATTATTATATTTATTACAAATTGTATGTTGCTTGTTTTAGGTTCAGTAACATTTACCGCTGTTATCCCAATGCTGCCTGATCTTCGGCTGGACTTAGCTGATATCCATCTAGATGTGCAAGATGGTACTCCGGTTTACTTTATTAGTCCTGAAGCAGTGGCTAGTGCTGGTGAGTTTATAAGAAACGAAATTCCGTAGATTCATATAAAAAGACTTAGATGAAGTTTTCTTTCTAACCTTATTATCTGAGTCATAATATGAGCGATATCTAGAACAGTATAATATAATAACTAGACATTTTTCGTATCCGTACATTTCATTCAAAAAACTACATTGCTGTACACTTTTGAACGTAAAATTTTACGAAAAGAAGTACTTACTTCCTTAGTCGTTGGAATTAAGTAAGTACTAATCAAGAAATTTACTGTCATATAAAATATAAAATACCATTTGACACACATGAATAAATTAGATTTATTAACTTTATTATCTTTATGTATTCTGTAGGCTGCTAACTTATACTTTGTTATAATTTTCTTTGGGATATTTATTCACTAAAAGTGTCTTCTCAATTGCTAACTTCTCCGTTTTTTTTTCAGATCCAGATGTCCTGACAGCATTTGCAGAGTTCGTGGTCAACACTTCGCGATCTGTTAGAGAAGGCGTGTTCTTTCAAGCATCCTTGTTTGTAAACAAGGATGCTTGAAAGAACACGCTTTACATACAGAAGACGATTTGTGATTTTGGTTTAAAGTTGACTAGCGTTTAAATGAATTAAATAATATAATTTTCTTAGTGTTTTCTTTGTAACGAACTAGGTCATAGAGTATTAGACCAATTTTAAGAATTATTTCCCCGTTTGAATGCTGCATTATCACTAGCATTTACTTTTGCAAGAAACGTCAAAATGTTTATAAGTATGTAGATGTCCACCCATGTATCAACATTAAAATAGGGCTAATAAAGTTAGTAAATTTGACGGTACATTATCGTTTTATCAATATGATTTGCAGAAGATAATTTTTAGATACAAATATAAGAAGTGCCCAAAAATTTAAAACTACCTAATTTTAATAAATAGTTATGTTCTTTCGATCCATCTTAGACCACATTTATTGCTTAAAATCAGGCAAACAAATCAAGAGCAGATTTGTTTTAGTTCAAAAAAAACAATAAGTACGACAACCATGCTCTGCCATAGACCACACTATTTCGTGTACGACACTGGTTTTAATTGTAAATAAAAAAATAACAATTTATACAGCGAGGTACATAAGCTTAAAAAATACAAATTTATCACCTCTGCTAAATAGGCACAACAGTCATTATAAATCAAAACCAATTGCACTTTAATAATTCAATTTACCAATGATCGCTACTTTGTTGATCCGAGGACGTGATTAACACGCGATATTTATGAAGTTTGTGTGTTTAAAACATAGATAAGCCTGCTGTTTTATGTGTCTGTGCACATTTTTGTATTAGATTGCAAATATGAAGCTCAATTTTCTGGTACTTTTGGTTGCTTTTTGTTTAACGAAAGGCGAAGTGGGTGAAAAAGATTTGAGCAAGATCCTGAATTTAGTTGGTAAGCAGATATTTCTTACATTTTTCATTTTTTTAAGTAAGTTTACAAGTTACGAGCTTTAGCGTATGCTTGGCTTATTAAACCTCATTCTATTTGAAATTTTTAATTTCGACATCAAGCCGAAACAAATTTAGATAAAATTTCAGTCACTGCTACATGCTGAAAAGTTTTGAAATAGGTATTTTAATTTGACGTAGTAGTAGTTAGTAGTTAGAAGTAGTATGTTTAGTTTTTCTTCCCTAAAAATTTTATTCAATAATAAACAATATATACACATATATACACTAATAAAACTAAATAAGAGTATGTACATTTAACCTAAATTCTTTAAATACCTAATTTTCTTCCCTTGTTTTTATATTTTATTATTGTAAATAAAGTTTTATTATATAAAAAAAAATTAAAAAATTTGACGTAAGACTTTGAGCCGAAGCAAATTGAGATAAGATTACAGCATGGAAATAATAAGAGGGATGAAATAAAAAATCCTTGGATCACAGTCACTGTTGCATGTTGAGAAGGTTTTATACATTTTTATTTTGTCGATACACAATAAACTGACTGAAACTTATCAAATAAAGATATATTTCATAAAAGAAAAAAGATATATTTCATTAAGAATTTTCCATTTCTGGAATCAAATACATTTGTTATCTATATAAGTATGTCTTTTTTCAGGCCTCCGAACCGACGATAAAGAAAGGATATACCGCCCTTGCCACATTCGCGATAAAAACTGCATTCGAAAGTTCTTCGCTGATAACTCTCCCTGTACTATTGCTAAGGGATCTGCACCAGACCCCTTATTACTGGAAAGAAGTACTGTTTTACTGTCATTTGTAAACATTACTGTGATATTGAATAATATGCAGACTAGTGGGCTAAATAATGCTAAAGTTACGGAGTTTTAGTAAGTATTTTTGGAATTACAAAACATGTCGTACTTACCCATATTTATAGGTAGTCATTTTGTGAATTGCTTTAAATTTCCAAACTACGCTAGACTATACCTGTGACTATACATTGATTATCATTATTATCCATTACGAGATACTTAAAAACAATGAACCAATTGGAAAAAAGTCTTTAAAACCCTCTTTGTAAATTGGTTTTTATGGGACCAACAGTGTTTTGAGAATGCATACAAAAATCTTAAATTTTTATTACAACTTCTCAGCTGTTCCCAAAAGTGCACAAATAATGTAAAATACCATTTGAATTTTGTTATTTCAGCGTGAACAAAGACACAGGTAACGTGGTGTTCGCGTTTGATGTGGAAGGAATGAGCGAGAGGTCCACGCGCTCTGCCTTCAGGTACCTCAGGAACGGGAAGGAGCCTATCGTATTAACTGACTATCTCACTCTTACTTTTAGTAAGTAGCTAATTTAAAAATTTAAATACTATTATAAAAAGACCAAAGTGTATTTCATTAGCTTATTATTAGTTGGTCAATTTGTCTCTCTGTACCGCAGCGGACAATGTTTTGTGTGGTCTAACCCCTGTTCCCAATTTATGGGGTCGCCTCCTGATCTATCTGATTCAATAAAATAATATTTTTCACACTAGACAACAGCCATCAGACAACCAATATTCGGGTCACGAGACCGGTTTTCAGATTATTTTTGAATAAAAGAACCTGAACTCCCAATAATTTCAGGACGTGGTTTAAGCGGAGCATCAGGGTTCTATTGCGCAGATGTGTCAAAAGCTAATATTACCCTAATGATAGCCTTAAGAAGAAGAACAAATATAATATATCGTTAAAGCGGTCATGCTGAGTCGTTTGTTTGATGTGTTAGGTATTATAACTGCTTATATGTTATTATTTCTTCCAGACCGCATAACCTACACGGCAGTAATTCCCAAAGTCCCGCACCTCCAGCTTCACAAGGCTGACATCCATGCTGATATTGCTGACAGCACGCCTACACTTGTCATCGGACCTGAAGCCTATAATAGCACTGGTTTGTAATATTTCCAACCAATTTATCATCATCATCTCTCTCTTGAGTCGTATTTCCTCATGACTGAGGGTCGTGACTCCCCCGCAGAATTAATTAATTAAAGCATTGAGGCATTCTGACGGTAGCAGAAATACGCAGGTTCGAATCCTGCCGGTGAACGTGATTATTTTCGCTCATTTTTCAATAAAAGTTTAAGTTAAACAACCATAGAGCGGGATTAGCACTTGACAAAATAACTCAAAATAAGATATAATTTTTATTTTTTTTCAGATCCAGCCGTGATACGTTCATATACAGCTTTACTGGCCACTTTACCGAGAGCTTTAAGGGAGGCTTTGCTTACCAAAACATCAATTTATACCACCTTGTTTATACAGAATAATATATGTGACTTTGGACAAGAAATTATAACTGTGTAAACTGTAAATTAAAACATAATGTAAATCGAATTATTATATTTATTGCGACTTTACGATATTAAAATGTATAACATTGTTTTTTATATACGAAAATACATAATATGCAACCTAAACCTGTGAATACTGAATTAAGTTTATTACCCTAAACTTATTATTTAATTTTAATTTACATTATGTACAAAATTTATATAAATAGGTATATAAACAGTAAAATAGTTCCCCGATTTCCAATATTTCCCGATGTTTAAGGTAATTAATAAATGACGAATGTATGTAGGTACTTCTACGCAAATCATTTTATTAAAGTAAGTAATTACTTTAATTATTTTATTATTGTTTTTATTTTATCATAGCCTCTGCTTACCATCAGGCAAACTTAGGCCAAGTGCAGACCCGTATTAGTTAAAAAAACCCACACTATATGCCATACAATAACACTATCCGTTTTGATACCCATTTGTTAATCAGCTTACTGTTACTATTAAAATTTTATGATGTTATTTACAAATTGTTTTTGGCAGTTTAATATTGTTTAGTATTGGCAATACTAAATTGCCACTTAAATTCAAATGTCTTTGTTACTTAAATTCAAATGTCTTTGTCACTTAAATTCAAATGTCATTGTCAAAGCTCTCTTCCGTTTGCGACAGAACGCGGGTTGGACGCGTCTCTGTGGCCTTGCTAACAATCATGTAAAAAGTGAATTAAATTAAACAAGTGAAGTGCATACGTGACTTTAATTGCTAACCTAATATCTAACAAATATCATAATGCTTTGTAGATGTACCAATAATTATTGGCTTGAATTATTGAGCTTCGGTCACGCAAGATCGATAGATATATGTACGTAGAATCTCAGTTTAATATTGTTCTATTAAAACCGAAGTAAAGAAGTAAACATGAAGATTTATTTGTTACTTTTTGTGGTAATTCAGTGTTATAGTTGTGAAAGCGATGATGATTACAAATTGAATTTAGTGGGTAATTATATATATTTTCGGCTATTTATAAGTGTTTATTATTTTGTGTGTATTTGAATATGGTATTGTTAGAATTTTAAGTGTATGTATTTCAATACTAATATTTGTATTTTTCTACACTTAATTACCATTTAAAGATTTATTTTATTCGCCCTCGTGTTATGTCTAAATTTACCCGATCTTCAAAGCGAGAGTGAATCGGTTCTTACTAGGTAAGCACGTTCCATCCTAGACCGTAATGATTGCTTACCATCAGGCGAATTACGGTCAAGTGCAAACCCATTTCTTGTAAAAAAAAAAAAAAACCATAAGAATATAGTTATTTATTAAACAACAAAACATTGTTATTTTGTTATAAATACACCTCAAATATAAAGAAATATATATTATAAATACGAAATGTATACAACCTAACCTACTTTATCAAAAGGCAGCGTACCCATAATGCTGGAAGGATTGCCAATTTAACTATTAGTTCGAATCGAAATTTAAAGAGTTTTTAGTGGAGCATACTGTTGAAAAAATTGACAGTACAATTTACAACACTGATGTATTGTTTTATATTTAGTCTTATAACGGACGCGGTTATTAATTATTCATAAAAACTTTTTCAGGTCTTCAAGAAAACGACAAAGAACGCATCTACCGCCCTTGCCACCTTCGCGATATATCCTGCATTCGCAAATATTTTGCAGACAACTCTTACTGTACCATTGCAAAAGGCCCTGCACCCGATCCTTTGATTTTGGAGAGAAATACCCACTATTTGCCGTTTGTGAACTTAACAATTGTATTAAACAATATGGAGATAAGTGGGTTGAACAATGCTAAAGTGACAGAGTTTTAGTAAGTATCTACTAATTAATTAATATTAACCAACTAAATAATATAACATTTTCTTGGTACCCTTGTAAAAAATTACGAAGCTCCAATATCAGGCGTTTTCAAATAGTTGAATTGACCAAGGACGGTAATATTGCGGGGTAGCTAGCAATATGTTATGCCTTGTTTGGGCGCCAGTTTTATTCGAGTACAAGATTTTTTTTTTATTTACCTGATATAGGCTCACGCTTGACTACAACTTGCCTGATCTTGAGCAACGTTATAATCTACGATCTAGCGCGCTTGCCTAGAAACCGGTTTACTCTCTACTTGAAGACCCATTACCTACTCTAATTTTGGACTATTGTGTTCGCTGATACGGAAGACACTTCAGATGACCTAGTAGTGAAAGACCTGATTATACAGACTAAAAAAACAATGAATGAATATTTATTTTCCAGTGTCAACAAAGAAACAGGTAACTTAGTATTGGCATTTTCCATCGCGGGTCTCAGTGAGAGATCAACGCGCAGTTCTTTCAGATATCAACGGTCTGCGAAGGAACCGATCGTCTTAACCGATCACACAACTGTTACTTATCGTAAGTATGTCATTTTTTATAATTGGCGAATAGGGGTTTGGTAGAGCATGTTAATTAGTTTAAAGTGCCCGTAGCTCAGCTAGCGGAGACAATCTCTTGCGATTACTAATGTTAAGCAAAAGCCGACGCGGGTATTCCTTGGATGGGTGACCGAAAAGTGGCATTCCATTTTGGGCGCTTCCGTGGGTCAGATGACACGTTAAATTGTAGGTCCCGGCTGTTTGTCTAGTACGGCAGTCGTAAAGCAATGTCAGAGGCCCATAGAGACTTGATAAACTCTCGCCAGAGATGGCCACACTCATTCGATAAAAAAATCTGTTACTTGAAAACTCAATTATTAAAATTACATGCTAATACTAATACATGAACTTAAAATTACATATATAATTTAAAATTTGCTTACTCGACATCTGGTCAAGTTTTAAAAAAAAAACCAGCTCGTACTTAAAAACTTGTTTTTGAACTCTTTACTTAGAGACTTAGGTATAAATTAATAGTTCAAGATATAAACTAACTTAAATAGGTTTTTAAGCAAACATACATGTTTGTGTATGCTCCAAGCCATTTAGGGACTTGTAATGTTTAACATCAGTCTTAATAAATACACATTAACTATTAAAATATAATTCATATTTAACAGGCAGTTATTAAAAGGTTTTATTTTATCTTGTTTTCAGCCTCACTTACGTACACGGCTGTTATACCGAAAATACCTAGCCTGAAACTGCACAAAGCGGATATTCATGCATTTATAGACGACAGTAATCCTCCTTTCATCGTTGGAGAAGATGCTTTTATTAGTACAGGTAATTAAAATTATTCCTGGCTGAAATCATATTGCAACGGAGCGATGGATCATTGTTTTTTGCTAAGTGTATAATGTATGGATTTAACAGTGGGATAACTTATGTTTTATCTACGAACCAAGACACTATATATTTAGGTTTTATCAGTTTCTTTTACATACATATTTATAAGTTTGGATTATGATTGTTTGGATTATTTTGTTTATACTACACCTGCGCGGAAAGTACCTTGTTACTTTATCAAATTTACGGTAGAAAGTACGTCATTGCATATCGAACAAATATGCGGGGAGAAAACGCATCTGAGCGGGAAGAAATGGATTTTCATACACTTTTCTCTCGCGCTCAGATGCGTTTTCTCCCCGCATATTTGTTCGATATGCAATGACGTACTTTCTACCGTAAATTTGATACTTTCTGAGCAGGTGTAGTATAAAGTATAAAGCACTATGTATCACTCGAGAGAAAGTGCGATTCCCGATGCGTAATCGGTCACTTTCTCCTCTCGGTGAACAATGTACTAGTTTAAACAAGTTACAATTCGCATTGTAGACATTAGAGGCAAAAGGATGCAAGCCAAGCTTAAGTTTCGCTGCACAAGGGGGCAACGCAGCCAGCATTTTACTTTACCGGAGACCGAATATCCAATCATTGTTTTAGTTTTAAACAAGTTACATTTCGAAAACTTATCCTAATCTATTTTCCCGATCTGTCTTACTTAAATAAGTATAGGAGTTACGATATTTTGTATTACAGTTGGGTGGTATAACCTAAGATACATTATTCTTTATTTCAGACCCTTCTGTGCAAGCAAAGTTCAACGCAATGACAAACGGTCTGCCTAAAGCGTTGCTTGAAGCATTACTTTTTAAAACTGCGCTATTTGTGAATGTCTTTATACAGAGCAATATTTGTGACTTTGGTCTAACGGTTAAATCTGTTTAAATCTCTAACATTGTATAAAAAGTAAACATGGAATAAATGGATTAGTTACTAAATTTTTCTCATATTTACAGTATATATTGTCAAAAACTAAAGCATTCAGTACTGTTATATAATAGTACTTATACATTTTAAGATATAAATTGTACATAGAATATTGATTATACAACTTTAAATTTGCCGTAATAAAATACGGATATCCAAATTAACTTGTGTTTAATTAATGAATGAGTTTCAGATAATTTTATCTGTAATGACGTAATTAGCAAGTTATAATTATACCAATTTTCCCGTGAAAGATATGGATGTGCTGTATGTATACTATCTAATATTTACATATATTTCACAAGTATATACAAAAAAGACTTAAACATACAGAAAAAGTAACAAAAAACAAACAGATATTTACAAAAAATTCAGCACACCGTCCATGTTGTCGCTGTGCGGCAGGGATCCCAGGATGCTGGCAGTATTTCCTCTTTGAATAGAAAGACTCAATCGTTGAGAAAAATAGCTGCCAGCCCTGAGATCTATATCTATATGCTGTATTTATTCAAAATATTTGTTTATCACATTATTGTGAAAACTTTTATTAGTATCTTTAATATTTAGTTTTAAATTAATTTTAAGAGCAATTCATTTGAAAAAAAAAATTTATACTAATCAAATAATTTGCCTAGTATTTATATGTTTTTGGACAAAAAGATTGCATGCCTAGTTTCTCAATAAAATAGGTTTCAAGTTTTAGGATAACAAAACTTTGTAATATCTGAGCCTTTAACGTTTCTAAGAGAAGTTAAGAATATACTTGGAATACCTAAAAATTTCTTACTTAAAACTCTACTTAGTTTTTCCTTAATCATTTCAATTTACGTTAATCTTCTTTAGTTTAAAATAAAATCAGCTCCAATGTTAATAAATAGCATTAAGAGTCTACCGATGCGCTCGGCACGGCAAAGTTTTGAAGTTCAAAACTTAACATTCAAGGAATGTGACCGACCAAAGTTTTGCTGTGAATTTTCCGACTTTTTACACGAAATGGTGTGGATTTTTTTGATAATATTTGCCAAAAAGTTTTTGTTATTTATTACATGGCCTACTAACATGGGCTACACATAAGCGAGTTCTGTTATTTATCACATATATATTTGGTATACTTTTGTTTTATTTTATAAAAAAGAGCCGTTGTGAAACATATTTTTACTTGTATTTTAAGCTTTTATAAAATTTAATTGTAAAATAACTTTTCTCTATTACTTTTGGAGTTGGTAATCAAAACTAAACTGTCTATTTCAGACAAACGTTTTTTTTTTAAAACGAAATTTTCCACGCCCGTGTATTTCAGAGGCGTTTTGAGAACGCAAGAACTAGATATGTAAATTTTCCCTCTACGTTCCGAATGTAGTTGCAAAATAGAAACAGCGAACCACAAATTCATCTAAAACGCAGGCTAGCTAAATGCTCCAGGGAGCTGTCTCTCCGTCTACCTTTCTTAACCAAATACTATTTCTAGACACAAATTTAATCAACTAACCGTACCTTTTTAAGCCGCTTCACCGCCTCATCACCAAAACACTTTAAAAAAATCACACGCACTAAATATTTAAATAAAAGTAACGTCGAAAACTTTTTCCGAGATTTTTATCAGCGGCAGTAAAACACCCCTGGACACGTCTACCCGCGCGAAAAGCTCGCGGTCAACTGAATCTATTCCTCGGGAGCCTGTCGCCGCTTTCATGAAATGAACTGAAAGCATCTTCACTGATGACGGAAGAGCGTATACCCCATTTTGTGCTGTAGAATTTTGCGCTTTAATTTAGGAATAATAAGGTTGAAGGTGGTGTTAATAGAAAATTGTTTTCAAAGTAGACGGCTGTTTGTTTGGGAGGGTCGCAGAGGCGGGAATGAGTGTGCCGAAAAAAAATAAGCCAACCACGTCTCAGTGAGTCAAGGCTTCAGGGCGGTCTGAGTATCTTTAATTAAAAAACACGAAGTTTTCGTATTTTCAGCATGTAATGAATTAAAGTTTGACGAAGGAGAGACTGGCGGAAAAAGTGCAAAGGATTCACAAGTTTTGATTAAGTATATGTAACTCGCCTTTGAGGCTTGCATGAGATGGGAATTAATGAACGCTCAGATTAAGTGGTGCAATGCCTTTACTAGAGCATATTCATGCGAAGGAGATAATTAATTTTGTGAGCTTATAAAGGTGCTTTGTGTAATTTGCAGTTCAAATAGTGACTAAATATGAGAGAGTTTTGTCAAGAATAATGTCGAAGTGGTTCGCGTTTTTATGTTTAAGTAAAGTTTTGTGCAATGAAAATTGGTATACGTTTTTGGTAATAAAACAGTTAACACAATTAAGAATATTTATACTATGTTTTGTTCGCCCATTTAAGGCTATCGAAATTTAAAAGTGGCGGAAACTAAATCTGTTTAGTTTGCTCAGTTACTATTTATAACTTATTATACTTATTTATAACATAGTATCACTATATCATTCAAAGTTATATAATGTACTTGTACATATGTCTATTATTGACTGATGAAACATAAATTTTAATGAAAGAATTAATTTGCATTATGATGTATTATGTCTGATGAAACACTTTTAAAGCAACTAAATCGCTAAGTACTAAATATGGCTAAATATGTTTAAAAACCGTTGAGCTATTGAATCATAGTAACTTGAAGTGAAGCAACAAGTTTTCAGATTGTTTCGATTTTTTTTACAAACTATATATGTCTAGGAATAGTTGAGTAAGTACCTACTTATAAAAGAACATGCGTCATTTTTAATCTAGGAGACTAAAACCATCCATTTATAACTGGAGATTTCAAAACTTTCATTCCTTGAAATAGTTTTTATTCCCATATCAAGATAATACTTCACTCCCAACCAAACTAGTATCAATATAACTCAACCTCGGACCTTCTACAAACAACATACTTGATACAGTCCAACCTTTTATTTCGATTACAAGCAACTTTATCTGAAATCAATCTTCCTCCAAATCTGATGTCAAAACTGAGCTGTGATTTCATCAGTTGTCCTTGTCTAACTTAGGCGGAGTCTCAAGCTGACGCATGCGTCCTTTTCACATCTTAAGAATAAGAATCGTGATTTTTTGCTACTTGAACCTTAATACATTAGTTATATACTACGGAGTATATAGACAATAGTATATACAGTATCTTTATGTATAGTCTGCCTTTGAAATAAGACGGTCGTTTGGGCTGTAGCCGAGTTATATTTTCAAAGTGGATTACAGCTTGTGTTCCAGTTACGTAGTTTAAAAATTGCATAACCTCTTTCTTCTATCGTTGGGAGGTTTATTTTCTTCGCTTGAACTTGGTGTTTGGTCAAGTAGACACTTTTTATGAAGTACTTTTACTTGTTTACTTACTAAGGAACTTTTTAATAGACTAGTGGACGCCCACGGCTTCGCTCGCATTATTTCAGCATAAAAAGTAGCTGATGACACTTATAAGACGTCATACTATGTACATACCAAAAATCATGATGATCCGTTCAGCCGTTTTTGTGTTATGAGCGTGTAAATAAACAGATAAACAGTGACACAGATAAACAGACAAAAAAATCTATAAATTATTGGAACGTGTTCTGTTATCAATTCTAAATATTCCCAATCATTTTTTTTAATATGTTCAGACTTTCAACTCTCTTCAGCTTTAATATATGTATAGAAGATAGATAAGGGTCACACTTGCAGGCTTCACAAGCGACGATGTAGTTAAAGATGGATCATATACTAACACTCATGCAAAATTGCCGAAATAAACCGTATGGAGCTCAAAGAACACATCTTAAAAAAAATTGAATGAATCTTTTAGTAGTGATTTTGATGACAAAAATAAGAAGAATATTTTGCCTGCTAATTGAACTTTAAATACACTTTCAATGTTTTCATTAAATTTTAAATACACGTCCTATTCATATCTGTCTTTTCTGTATGTTTGTTTTCTTACAGGAAAGTAAGACATTTTTTAGAGCTTACCTATAAACTAGCCTTACAAAAACTTTTTTTGTTCTTGCCTTTAATTTTGTTTGTGATCAATAAAAAGGTATTCAAAATGACCGAAAAACATGAAACAGTGCCCCTTTTTGTAGTAGTTAGAAGTAGTATGTTTAATTTTTCATCCCTTGTTTTTATATTTTATTATTGTAAATAAAGTTTTTATTATCCGAAAAACATATATGTTTAATAACAACAACAAGTAATCAAGTAATAAATCTCTCCTAACTTAAAAACTATCTTCATTGCATTAAACTTACTTAGGTAGATACTTCACGTAGTTACTGATGTTAAGCCGTGACTTAAAAAATAATTTGATTTGCATAATCATAACCTGTAACATCTTTATTTACAATAATAAAATATAAAAACAAGGGAAGAAAAACTAAACATACTACTTCTAACTACTACAAAAAGGGGCACTTAGAAAATCTTTAGAAAAGCCTAAAGATAGTCTAAGTGCTCCAGCCCACTACCAGAGGGCAGCGTGCCCAGCATACTGGCCGCATTACCACGCTGGATGGCAATGCTGATACGTTGCAACTAACAATGCTGACCTGTAACTAACTAAAACGTATATCAAAATTAGGGATCTTTAGGACTCCTAAACCAGTATAGCAAAGTAATATTATTGCGTAATCCGGAACAGTAAGTTACTAATATAAGTAACGTAAAAACCAATAAATTGTTAGATTCTTGTGTTGTCTTCTTCTATCTGTAAACATTTCAATTCCATTCAATTTTCCAAACAAAAAAAGAATCAATTCAACCCACCCATTCCTCGCAACATACTAAAACAGCATTACCAAAACGTTTGTAGAATTCACGAATTCGAATTCTGTAAGTATAAGAACGCGACACGTCTGCTCATTGCGAAGTCTGGTCACGGAATGCCGCCCCACTGCACAATTCCAACGCTAGACGCAAGGTGGCGCTGTGTGTCAATTTTATGGTAGAACCTGGTACTACCACCTCTTTAGTGAAATTCAATTCACATTAAAGTACTTGACATACGATTATGAACTGTATTGCAAGGCGATAACGATTATATTGGTTTGAGTGTCAAGTTGGAGCGAGATATTTTTGGCGCCCGACGTGGGGCTAACTGTATTGCTCACGTGACAGAGTGTTTGTAAAAGAGAGTTTAGATTTGTTTATATGCAGTGCGCAACGTTTGTTATTTTCAAAAAATGGCATTTTATAAGTATAACTTGTTTACAAATTTGATATGACACTCTTAACAAGTGTACATGTTGTTCACCAAAACTTATTTGTAAACTTACTTACTCAAACTCATTATCTAGCTTAATAAGATGTTTATTTAATTACCAAATTATCAACTTTTAACTGCGCTGTTAAATTCCATTTTAAACACTGTTATTGTCTTCTTCTTCTTATAGAATGAGAGTGGCCAACTCTGATGTCGATAGTATATCAAGCCGCCCTAAGGGCCTCTAACATGGCTTAACGACTGCCGTACTAGTCAAACAACCGGGACCTACAATTTAACGTGTCATCCGACCCACAGATGACACGTTAAATTGTAATACTGTTATTGTAATATTGCATTACATTCCTCAACTAAACATATACCTATGTGTTATTGTGTGTTCGCACGTTCATATCTATTTATATAATCTTATTTATTGTACAAACAAAACATTCCACAATTATACACAAAACAACGTGAAATTTCTACCGCGTCCATTTTTACCAAATCCAACTGTCTCCAACTCCAACAAATAAACAGGCCAGGCCAAGTATTTCTAAAATCGAACGTAAAATTTCCGCTCTAAAATTCTCGAGTAACATTAAGCCAGTACTTTTATCTTCGCTCGCAGCTTCCTCCGGCATCAAAGCGGATGAATACATCAAATGGGCTCGAAGCTCTAATCGCTGGCAAACCGACGCTCCCTGGGGTAAAAAGCGAAGTGTAGAGACGACCTTTGATACGCCAGTGCTAGAAAATAAGGGATCTTTTTGAGATAAATTAGCAAGTGACTGTATTTTTTTCTTTTCTTTTTGTCTGTCTGAGATATAGGTATCTTAATGATAAGTTTTTTGAAGACTTGTTATATAAAATATTGTGAAACCCGCTGAATTTGTTTATGATAATATGTTTTATAACATGAATGCAAATTACTTATATAATATTTCACACTTACTCTTCTTTTGCAAAATATTTACTTTGAAAATAATATATTAATTTTGTCCTGTTAATAACTATTTTAGTCATGAAACTTTGAAACCCTCAGATATTCAACTAACAAAAACTTAGACACAGATTAGTTAAAACCTAAAACTTTAAAATCCGACCAGAATTCCAGCAAAATCGACGCAATTACACTTTCTCGAAAACAAGTCGGCGTAATTCGTCCGTCGCGGTCGAAGTTTCTCTACTAATTGAATTAGAGCCGACTCCTTGTTAAGGTGAAAGTCCCGCCCGCGGCCCGCGACGGAAAGTCCTTGGGCAGGGCTGGATTATTGCTTTTAACCGGTTAAAACGGTTGTTATATCTTTAACGTAGAGTCTGATCGTATTTTTATACAAACTTTTGCATAGTAAGTGTTGTGTATCGAAGTGACAGATGTCACATGTCTAGTTATCTACCTCCTATTTCTAGTTGTTGTTTATTGTCTACCTACATTATTAAATAAATCAGTCTCAATACAAATGACGTTTGACTGCGACATACGATCCCTTATCACGGATAAACTAGTAAGAAAGATTAAGACTCGCGTGTGTAACGATTCCTGAATGCATTTAATCAAATATTTAAAAATCGTTATTCATGTCGTCTAAAATTATTATGTCTCAAACAAACAAACAAAACTGTAATGAATTATTTAATTAGTATGTATCAATATGTGCAAAGTCAAAGTCAAAGTCAAAGTCATTTATTGATAAGAAATTTCTTACAAGTCAGATAAAGTTGTAAATGTTGTACATTTATAACCTAAAGAAAAACGTGGGACGGTCCTTATCACATATCTCGAAAAGATATTTTTAAGTTTAGTGATGTTGTAAGTATACAAACAAAGATCTTCTCTCTGCTCTTAACCATCTACCAAATTATATTGTGTTTTAATTAAAATCCAATCTTCATTTGCATACTTACAATTTGGGATATAAAATATTTTTTTAACACATGTAACTGTTTATTTCCCTTAAGATTTTCACTTGCAAGTAAAAAGTTTACTAGTAATCTAACCGCTTTAACCGCTCTTCTCCTAATCGCGCCCTGAAGACATGAACCGGCGCACCGTGTCGCCAGAAACTTGGAAAAATTCCCGACTAGTTCGATGCTAGTTTGTTTCACAGTTTCACTGTAACTTAATAAAAACTACGCCACGACGAGATGAGGATTAACTTTAGAAACATTGCGACGCCGTTGCGGATTCTATCATATTTTTATTTGAAGCAAGTTAGAGTTATTGCGCTCGCGTTTGTTTTGGGAAGTTTTGGGTTTGTTCTCGTGTTATGTAATGGTTTGAGTAATAATAAGAAACGCATTAACTTTGGTGAGCTAACCATATATTTTGTATGTACATATGTAAACAGGATTCCTGCTTTCCTTATAAATAATTTTAAAGCGTATTTTTTGTACAATAATTCTAGTACTTTTTACTATGACTTTTGGAAATACGCGTAATTTTTACGTATTCTTTTTCCTAAAGCAAATAAACATTACTAATACTTACTAGAAGAAAAAACCATACCAAAAAAAATCCACCTTTCCTTTACCTTAAAAAAATACTATTACCACTTACTAAAGTTAGCTAAGTAACTATACAATCTCTTGAATAACAACCACTGGAGTTAAGGAGCGAATTAAGGGTAATCTAGAAATCGCCGCAAGTCAAATGGCAACCTTAAATAAAAACCGGAAACAAGTCCATTACCACGCAACGTATACTGCAGTTACGTAACTTATACTATTTTGTATTTTAATTCGTTTAACAAATTCCTTTTTGTAATGACCTTGCTGAGGAGGACGTCTCCTCTTATACGTCGATAATTAGGAATCAGATTTGGAAACTAGGCTATAATATGAAGGTAGATAGAAAATTCTTGTTAAGTACCAACTTCTTAAGCGATCAGCAATAAGGCCGCCCAATGTGCATTAAAATAGTTTTTACATTTCTTTCATCATGTAATTTTTTGTTGTGCATTAAAGAAATATCTTATCTTATCTCCTTTCATATAATTTTTTTAACAAAAAACATGGTAAGTATATTCTTGTTGATATTTAGATATATAGAAAATGCTTATAGTCACACATATAAAAAATAAAATGACTAACATTACATTCATGAACAACTCTAGTGCCCCAAGTAGCGGTCTTATTGCTGAAAACAATCTCTTCTAGGCATTCATTGGATGGAGATGAATATATAAAGGATTGTTAAAGGACATTTGTATCTGCAATTGAATTGATTTTATCAGATCGCTAAATTACAAAAAAAACACAAAGTATTATAATTATAGATAGTGATAAAATATGTTGTGTGCTTAAAACTGAAATATAATTTTTGCAAAGCCTAAAGATAATCTAAGTGCTCCAGCCCACTACCAGAGGGCAGCGTGCCCAACATACTGGCCGCATTACCACGCTGGATGGCAATGCTGATACGTTGAGCCAGAAAAAGGCCAGCATTTTGGTCATGCGTCGCGTCAACCAAGCGCTCCGAGAGGTTTTGGAAAATAGTATGGGCTCCCGGACCCCACGGTCTCGACTCCAAAAGGCTCAAATATGTAACCTCGGCCGAGGTTAGCATATTTGCGTCTCTTGTGATGCTCGGCAATAATAGCCGCCGCTCCAGCCCGACACCGTGTCAAAGACAGATGAGACGGCGCCAATGTGTCGACGCAAGTTGCGTCCCACACAAGGGGCCGACCCAACTTCCAGGGCACAAGAGTCATACCGTCAGGTCTTTTTCCATCGTCACGATTTTTTTTTTCTAAAGATTTTCTAAGTGCCCCTATTTGTAGTAGTTAGAAGTAGTATGTTTAGTTTTTCTTCCCTTGTTTTTATATTTTATTATTGTAAATAAAGATTTATTTTTGCAATAAGCATTTTTATTTATCTTAGATACTGACTCCTTAACCATACTCACTATTGACTTCGTTAACAGATTATCTTGAGGTTGCTAATTAAAATTGAACCGTATTTCAATGCAGCAGAACACTTATTTGAGTACAATCACTTACAATCCAAAGCTTGTTTGTCGCCACAAAATCTAGAAAAGAAAAAACCCAACAACCGTTAAGTAATCTTAGTGAGTGAACAGATGAAAAGATTAGCTTAAAATCAGTTCTTACTGGGGAAGTGAATTTAGCTTTAGACTTAGTAATATAAAAAGAAATTTAAATTCAAATAATTGCTAAAGTAAAGTAGGTATTTCAATAACTTCTACACCACAAGTTAAAATAAATAAATTTATTTAAATCGATCTTAGTTAAGTTTTACTTTTTTGCTTTTTTTGTATGCTAGATCCAAAAATAATATGGCTCATACATGTAATAATTTAACTTATATTTGTCATCAATGTAGGTATGATTTAGCCATGTATAATTTAAACGCTTACTTAGTTTATTTTTCTTTTTATTCAAATCAAACTAATTATGTACATAGGTACAGTTACTGTAGGTATGGGAAAGGTAAAAAAAAAACAATATTCCGAAAAAGTCATTGATCTCCATCAGTACAAGTACGCAATGGAGGTCAGTGGAAAAAGTAAACAGCATCTACGAAGCCAACCGTACAAAATTCCAAATTCAAATCATTCCGTGAGTAGCGTGCGAAATGAACGGACGTGCCGCGAAAGTCACTTCATAGCAACTCTACGTACATAGTAGATATAGCAATTTTACAAAGTAATTCTACCTAAAAAAAATGTTGTTACCATGATGTGTATTTAATTGGTTTTTAGACTATGAAAATTTATTACCGCCATTCTGGATTCTTTAAATTTTATTTGTAAATTTTGCTCAAATGTAATTAATTATTAATAATAATGATTTTTTTAGTTTCTTACTTTTTTGTTTTACTTATGGAGCGCATTTTACACCTTGTGTCGTTGAATAAACTTCTGTATGTATACCTACCCATAAGTGCAGAAATATCGAAATTAATTTAATTGAATACTTTCAATTTATGTACCTTAAAAGTTGCTGATAAAAAATATATGCACGCTATTATTTATAACTAATAAAAATGATGATTTACACCTAACCTACTCTTAACGAGATTAAATTCCACATTATAAAATGTAAGGTTCAAAGTGTTAGCACATAAATAAAAACTGTAATTTTTGTCTGTAATAAAAGTCACAAACAAAAACTAACTTTCCAACCGAAAATACTGTCGAAAATGCGAATTACGTTCCATTTTGCATAATTTGTTTTGAGACGAATTCCGTGTACCCGTGTTTGGATTTCCTGATTCGTTTAAGTCTAAATCAGCTTAATTTGGTAACCTGATCGCACTGTAAATGTGGGTAGGCCAAAATTACCGAGTTTAAATGAACTAAGCCGAGAATAATAATAAAGTCTTTTGAATTTCAGAAGCTTTTGTTTTTCTGTTACAAAATTTACCTATTTTATTACTGGGTACCAGTCAGTATTGATCAATTTATTTTATATATCTGTTATTCGTTTACAAAAATTTTGTTTTACAGTTCACTTTTGTTTAAGTAAAATAATTATATGAACTTACCATATTTTCCTCTGTTGGTATAATTCTATTATAATTTTATCATCTATAATTAATTGATCGTAATGTTTACATTAAATTTGAGTAATATACTTGACTGAAAACATTTTCAGCACCAAAAGCGCAACCTTTTCAATCATTACCCTCGTTACCATTCCACATGTCTGAGTAAAAATACGTAATTTTCCTTCAAGATGTTTTACACAACAATTCATACCAGATGATCCACCACACTTAGACCCCTCATTTATTCACATTCAAATGGAAGTTAAAGGTCTGAGTAAAGTGGTAGTTTTGAATAATGATCCGGGACTGCACCCATTCGTCATGTAACATAATCGTTTTGCTCATTACTGAGTTTCTTGCAAGATTTTTCGTACCTATTGTGAATGTTTTGGTACATGGATATGAAAATTTGCATGTGCGCTTAATGTTTTTGTATGAATTAAGATAAGATTATGCCTTTAAAGCACACCAAAAAAATTACATAATGAAAGAAATTTAAAAACTAATTTACATTATCCAAGCTTTCCAAGATATTTTATCCCGTGGCGCGTCCCGCGTACACAAAAAATATGTTGCCGAAATGTCCGCCCTCTTTGTAAAAAATCAAACTTGTCGGTGTCATCATAGAAAATACTAATTTAAAGCTATGTTTCACAGGTAACGATATATAAAATTAGTACACCATTGTTTTGCTTATGAAATTTCTGAATTCTCGCAAATGCCAAAATAATGAGATATACTCACATTTAGATTTTATGATGATTGTAAATTTCTTCACTACTCTGAACTTCACTACTCACTTTTCGACATCATATTTTGTTAACAATTACACATCCAGTTACAAAACACACTATAATCACTCACAATATATCCAGACATTCATATCATAAACTTTTTCACACTCAAAATGCAATATTTACATTAAAAATCATATAAAAACAAAAGGATGACGCAATAATCCACCCGCCATATTTGCCGTTTGCGCGGAACTAACTTTGGCATTTTTTACTTTTTTATTCATTTTTCGTTCCAACTTGCGCAAAAAGTTAATCAAATCAAGCAGAGTTTGATGTGCTTGATGGAATAAATACGTTGGTCACGAGTTTGAAGGAAAAGAAACGTAACAAAATGTCGGCGAATCAGAGCACTACGCAAGCGCACACCCTTATGTGCCCGGGACGCGTCCGGCAACACTTTTTTCTGCACATAAGGTTGGCCCTGGGCGCTCGAGAGGTTAAAAAATAGCTATTTAACGTGTTTTTTTTGTGGAAGAATAAAATAATAATAATGGAGAACTATTACATTATACAATATATGGATAATGTAAATTGGATAATGTAATAAACTAATTTAATGCACGGCCCTATCGCCTTAGGTGATTTCTTCCAGGCAACCTTTGGATGGACAGGAGTTTTTTAGAACTATAAATAGGCGGTGTACAAGAATACGTACATATTTAAAAGAATTAGAAGATGTAATCATCGGTAAAGCTATACATTGTACGTAAACTCTATGATATACAGGTATACTGATAACATTACCTTAAAGGACAACAATATCAAAAGCAACTGTAATTGTTCTACGAATTTTTGGAACGCCATTGATGCTACGCTACTTAGCTCTACAAAACTTCTAAAAGGTCTACAAAGCATCTACGTGATCTACGAAACCTCTACGAGCTCTACGATTTTTGAGGTCTACGAAATCCTTAAGTAGGGATTTCGACAATATGATAAAATTAACACTGTCGCTTAGCCATATAAGAAGAACTAAAAGACTGTATACCTTCTGACACTTGAGATTGCTACTCTATGTAATTACTTATTTTATGACGTCCACACAATATAGCAATTATTATAGAGGTTTCGTAAGCCTCGTATGTTTCCGCAACATAATACCGCACATAAACATTTCACTAAAAATAGTCGTGCAATAGTTTCTATTGCACACGGTGCATGTTCAGTAAGTTTGTCAGTCGAACTCATAGGGTGCTTGCAGCTGATACGGACGTGTACCCATGTGAGGATGTTGTATAGAGACACTGGAACTTCCTGTATTAGTTATTTACATAGTTTGGTCAAATACCAAAATTAGTAGAAGACACTGGTACTTCTTCTATTCTTTATTTTATTCTAAACAAAAAGTCATTTAAGAGATTATGGTGTAATGAGATATAGTGATATACATTAAAAATTTAATTATAATTTTGAAATAATTATGTCAACACGAATAAAACATATTTTTTGCGTGTTTTCAAAAGTCGTATGTCAAAAATTGTTGCTTTTAAGGTTCTAAAACTTTTTTTTTTATATAAATTACCAGTAATCCTGTATATTAATCTAAAAATGGTCATGTTAGGACTCTTTGTAGAAGGAACTGGTGGATCAGCTAACACTTTACTCTAAAATTTATCATATTTAGATAAAGGTGGTATTGATCATGTTTATATGTGAAATTAGAAAGTATGGATGCTCGCTCAGTAACGCGATCTCTAATTAGGTAAAAACCTGAAAGATATGTATTTTGTCTGTGTATGGCATAAAATTAACTGCCTTGCTTGAATAAACCCATGTATGTATACAGGGTTACTGGTAACCAACGCATAACCTTTTAAGGGTGGCTTTAGTACATCTATACCAACAACTTTTGTTATACAACTTTTGGAAATTCGTGAAAAAAAAATCAGCTGTTCCATCCATTTTGTCGAAAATTTTTCATACTTTTGTATGGAACAGCGGATTTTTTTTACGAATTACCAAAAGTTGTTGGTATAGATGTACTAAAGCCACCCTTAAAAGGTTATGCGTTAGTTACCAGTAACCCTGTATAAGAAGATCAAATATCGAAACTACTTAAGTAGCTTTTAAATTTCATTTTTTTATACACTACTCAGAGTTTTTTTAATAATTTATTTTTTCCCTCATCTCGACGTATGCTAAAGTTCTTTTCTACCTTGTAGGGACACATGTGTAAGTGTGAATGATGACGAATTCACTTTGTGTACGTGTGCGTGATGTATGACGCGACACCCCAGTTGCTGCGCACTGGTGGTCTGAGCGGACGTGTTAGTTGTTGGGGAAATTAAATTCGATAATTGATTAATTTTACACACGAGTTTTTATTGACCATCAGTGCCGGTAACCCGGTACAGAACTCTCACACCTTTAGGCAGGTCACAACTCGATTAGAATCTATTAGAATGTATTTTTATTCGGTGCGCTTGCGGCTCCGACAACCTCATCTAAGATTTTTTTTAAAATCATTTTTTTTAATCCATTGGTTTTTAAAGTACATCCATTATCTCTAGATCTTCAATCTCTCGAACACAGTTCAATAGAAATTGCCGAAACTCGCGAGACATGTGACAGAAGTTTTGACCGGAACTTCCGCCGGATACCGGATACGGATACAAATTGGATACCCATCCGGAAGTTTGCCGGACTCCATGCAGGAGCTCAGCCTGGTGGAGATGGTGGGAGTCAATCTGATTGATTGAAGATGACCTGAAAAAAAAACACAGAAAAGTTCTTGAAATGTGATAAAATTTTGTATCATAATAAAATCAGCAAGATGATTAATCATCATCGTCATCATCAGCCTATTATCGCCCAATACTGAGCATAGGCCTCTTGTCTTGTACGCCACGTATCCCGGTCCTGCGTAGATTGAATCCAAGTGCTTATCTCGTCTATACAAATTATGTAAACATTTTAATTTCATGTACTTACCCAATAAACCTGAAGAAGCAATGAGTGCCTATGTGTTAATCAATATAAAACTGTACGAAGCGTCACATTAACATTATTTATATTTTAGTAGCTATGTGTATAACTTCAAAAAAATCGGATTTCTGATGATGATCACAGTGGAGAAGCGCCCGTAGTTCAGCTAGCGGAGGCAATCGCATGCGATTACCAGTGTTAAGCAAAGGTCGACGCGGTCAAGCCTTGGATTGGCGACCGATAAGTGGCATTTTATTTTGGGCGCTTACGTGGGTCGGATAACACGTTATATTGTAGGTCCCAGCTGTTTGTCTAGTACAGCAGTCGTTAAGCCATGTCAGAGGCCCGTAGAGCGGTTTGAAAACTCTCGACACCGACAGAGTTGACTACTCTCATTCGATGAGAAGAAGATAAATTTAAATATATCTTATGGTGTCACTAAAGCAATTAGGTAGAATTGTACAATACAAGACGCGTAAATTGCTCATTTTCTGTTTTTATTGCTTTTTAAAAATGGGTACTAAAATAGTTTGTAATTTCCATAACACTACCTCTATCCCACACAACAACACCAGAACCACTCAAGCAATCACATCACCCGAAGTGGAGTAATCCTGCAAAAATAATTCCACGTCCACAGAACATAAAAAATGCAGACATGACAAACGAGGCTCGCAGGCCGACAAGTGGCCGACATTCGTCTCGACCGCCCTCGGAATTTATAAAAGATACCCCTATGAAAGTCACGGCTTCTCGCTGACAGAGCACTCGCTCATTTTATACCTTTTTAATGTATTATGATGCGCGCTCTGTGATTTATAACTCGGTTGTTTACTGTTGTTTGAATTTTTTAGCTGGCTACATTTGGGCTTTGAATTTTGTGACGCGTTGCTCAGATAGTGTCACTTCGAGTCATTAATTTTAAATCAAGTGTTTCATTTTTGACTGATTTTTCTATTTATTAGTTTTACCAGAAATACAACGTTATTGAAATTTGTATATTTTATTCAATAATAAACAATATATACACATATATACACTAATAAAACTAAATAAGAGTATGTACATTTACCCTAAATTTAAAACATCTACATGTGGTATGGAGCCAAGAACGCTGGCTGCATTCCTAGGCTGGATATCCAACGTTATTAAATATTGACATCAAACAATACTGTCATTTGTATTTATTCATTCCATATAATTAGGTTTATTAATAACAATTAAAAGTCACCGAAATAAATCCCATAAGACAAACTTCAATTAACCCAATCCACTGACGAATCAGATAAATAAATCCAATTAAATCATTTAATCCGCAAAGCCATATCATTAAATATATAAAAAATAATTGAACAGAATGAAGTATCGGACACAAAATGCAATTTTCAACTGAAATGAAAGTGCATTCTGTGTTTTAAGCGGGTGTCGATTGCAATTTAATTATAAAGCTCAGGACAGACGAATCGGTTGGAGCTGTCGCAGTTTGTAAAGCTATGGACACATGTGAATACGCCGGATACTATTTTTACTTCCTTTCTTGTTAAAACTGCAGCTCCTCATAAATTGAATCGATACCGATTGTTGAAGTATGAAATATTAGCGGTGCCCTATGGTTTTATCCGCATTTATCCGAGGTACAATGAGCTTATGTGATCCAGGGCCTAAACAACAAACGACTACAAACTATTTATTTATATAAAGGTGACTGACTGATTGACTGACTGACTGATATAGTGATCTATCAACGCACAGCCCAGACCACTGGACGGATTGGGCTGAAATTTGGAATTAAGGTAGATGTTATGACGTAGGCATCCGCTAAGAAAGGTTTTATGGAAATGCCACTTTTAAAAAAGTGAAATAGGGGATCCAAGTTCTACTTCTTAATGCGAGCGAAGGCGCGAGCACCCACTAGTTTTTAAATATAATGATAACTGGAAATTAAAAAGAACTTAAACTCCAAAACAAACAAATTGTGTGATTGACACATTATCCATATTAAATGACACTTAACAGATACAACAAGTAATTAAATCAAATTTATAACAACCGCCGTTCATATCTGGCATAATTAAATTTAATTCCCAACTGCAAACAATGATGACAGAATTCAATAATTGTCAAGCTGGGTGTATCGGGACGTCATACAGACAAACTAAAGTAATTATATTATTTGCAGGAACAACAGCTAGACAGGTATAATATTCTGCAAATAGTACAGTGAAGATACAGTAGTACAACTTCTTCTTTAGCGCCCGTAGCTCAGCTAGCGGAGGCAATCGCATGCGATTACCAATGTTAAGCAAAGGTCGACGCGGTCAGTACGCGGATGGGTGATTAAAAAGTGGCATTCCATTTTGGGCGCTTCCGTGGGTCGGATGACACGTTAAATTGTAGGTCCCGGTTGTTTGTCTAGTATGGCAGTCATTAAGCCACGTCAAAGGCCCTTAGAGCGGCTTGAAGAACTGTCGACACCAGAGTTGGCCACTCTCATTCGATAAGAAGAAGAAGAAGACAACTTCTGAAATTCAACTTCCAAATTCAATCTGAAATTTTGACAAAAATATACCTTCCTTCTTATCAGACATTTCGACAAAGAGTGCTTAGAACTATTAGATGGCCTAGACTACATGCGCATCAAATCTAAATGAAAAATAGCTCTGTCACGGTCATTATCCCATTCTTCTTTTATACCAAAAATCACGACGATCCGTTGCTACGTCACATCGCAAAAGAGTAACTAACTAACCAAAAAACACACTTGACAGACTAAATAATATGTTATCGAATTTGGTAGCCCTCAAAACATTTCAGTTCCTTCTTGATATTTTCTTTCATCGCTAAGCAGTTCCACACATAACTTGACTGAAACAACTTATAGACCTAAAATCGGGCCAATAAACAGTCAGAATATTAGGCAGATCTTTCCCCATTGAGCTTTGCTTTCTTATGAATAGATATAACTAGATAGATAGATAAAACTCTCTATTGTAACACGCGTACAAAAAAAGACAAACAAAAACACAAAATACGTAAATAAAATAGTGCCACAACTGGCGGCCTCATCGCTAGCAGCGATGTCCAACAGGCAGCCGCACGTGTGTAAAAAAAACAGTCCAATAAATTCTATATTTATTTATGTTTAACATAACCTACTGTTTATATGTACACAGTTACACAGTAGACAAGTTCGAGACGCATAATTAAATTACATATTCAAGACCAACTCCTTTGAGAGCTGTAGGTAGGTACTTAGACGGTTCGTATTTCAGTTTCAAATTTAATTTAGGTATTGTGTTCTGGTATTTGAGTATTTGCGATTGGTTGGGAATGCATTCAGTTTGGGACAGAACTCTCGAGAATTAGTTGACAATGTTGAAACTTGAATGTCAGGCTGACGGTTTTCAGATCGCCTTGAGGGCTTCTTACGTAAGATTTAATTGTATTCTTTATTTTGGTGTACGTTTAAGTATATTTGATTGATTGATTTGGTTGACGATGTAATATATTTTAATGAATAAAGATGATTATTATTATGATTTCTAGGTTCTAGGTTCTTCTTCTTATCGAATAAGAATGGCAACGTCTATTATCTTTAGTTTTTCAAGCTATCTTATGAGGCATTAGAGTAACCATAATAATATACTGTATTATGACAAAAAGTTGAAACCTTCTATTTATTGTGTTTCCCAACCAACTGAAGATTTAAGACGTAAATTGCAACTTTACTTTATTAATTCAGTGACAACCAATTTACAAATTATATATATTATAAATACTTTGGATATGTACATGAATCTAATAAACTAACAAACAAGGTATTTTGCAATTCAATATTGGTATTTATTATATTTTTAGTACAAGTATTACGAAGCGCAAAAATAAAACCGCGTTTCGATTGCATATTTTTGCAGTTTTTCTCGCTTTTTACGTCGTCACTAGTAACACCGTGATCGGACAATAAAATCCCTATCCGCTGGCAAAAACTTCACTTTTATCTACCTATTAAACGCAGCTCAGTTTTGCTATCGGTACTTTTTGATATGTACTGCGAGCGATTCGATAAACATTGGTGAGTTTATTTGTGAACAAAAGCATGTTTTTTGTTGTTGTTACAATTTTTTTGTTATTTTAATAACAACAACAAAAAATATCCGTTTATTAGAAATAAATTAAGTTTTACGGTGCATTACGTAATAATAAGTATTTTATTAACCCAGAAGGTAATCCATCTCCATTTCTTGAAAATAAATTCAACGGTTGTGCGCAAAGATAGCTAATTATACACACAAACAAAATAGCAATTTCTTATATAAGAACTGTAGTACTCTGTTAATCTCTCTAGTTGACAGTTAAACGGGTAAAGTTTATTTTTTTTATCTCTTTACATTATTTTTGTATAATTTACATGTTTCTGTCTTTTGTTTTAGGTACTTGGAATTGTGTGGGAAAAGAAGTTCTCCAAGTGGTTTAGATGGTACAAATAGAATTAAAATAAATAAAAACTATATCCTATATAGGTACCCATTTGAGAACATCTAAGGTAATTTAAACTTAACTATTTCGTATCCTATCTACTAAGATAAATGTATGTAAATTTAGAGCAATAAATATATGTTTTACTTCTATTGTTTTTATTTGTCCAGCTAAAATACCAAAAATGCATCAGTATGTTTGGTATAAAAACACGATGTTTCGACGAGCAGCGAGCCGCGAGTGACGCCTGTCGCTTGCACGAATATATTGATTTTTAATATTACCAACTAAGTTATTAGACCGTGACTGGCATGGAGCTGTTAATATAAATAGAATTGTTCAATAGGAAATTTGTATTTTAATATTTTTGTTTTTTTTTCTGGTTTATTTACCTGTTTGCTTTAATTAATTAGTATAGAAGAAAATGAAGTAAATTGAATTTATTCAGCTCAACATTGTTTTAAGTGTTCATGTTCAATTCCTAATGATAAACATCCTTTTTTATGATTTTAGTTCAAGTGCTTTTGTTGCTGTAGAAGTCCTAAAAATTAAATTCAAATTCAATTCAAATTCAAATTCATTTATTTGCAAAGATGTAGTGAGAATCATGGTATAAAATCATTTATAGTAGGTATCTTACATCTTACCATTTCTGGTGTGCAAAAATCACATTTTGGTCACTAACCGTCTTATTATAAAAAGAGGTCTAACTGTTATTACCGGGCTAAGTCAATACTAAGTCTGGTACCAAATAATTTCTTATTACAAAACGACGACTAACGCGATAGTTCGGACTTCCGATGATCCAAACTTAGTTTGCCGCGACACCTAGTTTAACTATGGTTTATCTCTGTTCTAAGCTGGATTTGAAGTATGGAACCATTCTGACGTTTAGTTAGAGGTGATATTGATTTATTTTTAATATTTTTTTATTGTGTTCTAATAATCGTTTAAAAACTGTTTGGTTTTGGACAGTTTTGTACAGTTTTGGATTGTTACAAAAAGAATTTGTGTGATTGTTGTATACCTAATATCTTGAGCAACATATATTACTGTAATCAGTGAAGTTTAAACTGTTTAATGTTCTAATATTTATGGATTAAAACAAATTTATAGTAAAATGTACATATGATATTTTCACCTAATATTTTAAACTAAACTGGATCAATTTGTTTTCTTAATCTAAATTATGTAATAAAATATGCAAATGTTAAATCAAACCTCAAGTATAAAAACATTTATTTTAATTTTTAAAACTTGTGTCAATGTAAAAAGTTAATATAAGAATAATATTTGTACGAGCGGGGGAGCCAATCTAACCTTGAGGTAAAAACTGGGGGTTGAGGGTTAGATAGCTCCCTGAGTGGAGGCAATCCAACTGAGGAAAAGACTGTGTTGTGTTGGAGAGCTCGTTTATTAATAGTAACTAAAACCATACAGTTGAAATGACGCTGGGGTCTTTGTGCGATTCAACGACGTACAGCGCCATCTAGTAAAAATCTTACAAACTAAAATTATCGCTCCAACAATAATAATATGTATGTCTGTGTATTTTTACTGCATTAAACCCACACCAGAAATAAATAAATTTAGTAAACTAAACTTACAGTATAAGTATATTTTGCAGTAGATGTTAAATTTTATTCCTTTCCAAGGCAATGTACTTAAAATGAAATAAATTAATAAAGCCACCAGTACCAGTCTGCGGCTCGTTTTTTGTTTTTTGAATCCATTGATATGTTGCTAAATAATGCAACTATTTGAAACCAAAACAAAAAAACAATTTGAATGACAACGTCAAAGACGCTAAAATATTTTCGTTGACGGTTATTTTAACTTAAAAACTGGCAAATTACGTAGTTATAGCCAACAAAAAAAAAAACTTCGTGTTTTTGCTACCACAGATGATATAATATTTAAACCTAGGATCGTTCTTTGTAGCAACAAGTCTTGACTTAGTCCTGTTTTTGTAATAAGAATTCGTGTTACGGTAACAACCCTGAACTTCGTATTACCTGACATAAGCCTAGAACAAACCATTTTTTTGTAATAAGACGGTAAGAATCTATTAACAATTTCAATTCAATAAGATTTACAAAGATTAAGTCAATATAAACAAGTCATTACAAATTCAGATTTTGAGGTAATATATCATTAAGAAATGTCTTTTTAAAATAATATAAAATATTCAGATGTCAAATGGTTGATAAAATTATGTTAATAAGGAAATGTCATGCAGATTTTTAATGTTATTAGGTATGTCAAAGAGATTTAAATACAATTCCAAAATTTTCCAATGTCATGCCAGAACGGTAATGCTATTCAGTCAGTTCAAGTTTTATATATTCCAAGATATTCCTCTACATCATAAAAACATTGTTCCATCAAATAATTAGTCAATTGTTGTTTTAGTTTGTTGTAAGGCAAAATCTTAATATTATTTGGCAATCTATTATAAATCTTTATAGCCATACAATAGTAAAAATTTATTTTACCAAAAAAAAAAAAAAAAAATTAATTTTAATTTTTTTTTTTTTTTTTAGCTTTTTATTGATGGCTAGTTCCTGCTTGTAATTTAGTATATTTTCCAAACGATAACGTATTTAAAATTTTAGCTGTTTCAAAAACATGCCTATTTATTATTTATGTTATTAAATTTGTAACGTGTACTTTTTTATATTTTAAAATATTTCGGGACATTTATCACAGCACCATCTAGCCAAACCAAAGTATGAGTACTAGATTAATAGTACCTTTTAAATGATTATTATTAAGGAAACCTTACTGACACATTTATTTTTTATAGTTAATAGGTTTGAACAGTTTATAGAATTATTAACTATAGAAGATAAAAACAATAATATTATATCAACAATAATGATCTCATATACACATATATACACTAATAAAACTAAATAAGAGTATGTACATTTAACCTAAATTTAAAACATCTACATGTGGTATGGAGCCAAGAACGCTGGCTGCATTCCCACGCTGGATTGCTATAGAAATCCTTTGCGCAAGGAACCAGCCAGCGTTCTTGTCTCTAGTGATGTCATTCAACCTTTTATTCAATTTTTTTATAAAAGACTTCGTGCTTTTGCCCCACGGACCAAAAGTTTCGAAGCCAAGCGGTACGAAAATATAATCAGTCGATAATGATGTATATTTTCGCCGCTTGGCTTCTTCTGCTGCATCCGCCGCGGCTCCTGCCGCTTGTACTGTTCCACTGAGGCGAGAAGGAGCTAGTGTATCGACGCAAGTTGCGTCCCATACAAGAGCCCTTCCCCGCTCCCAGGGAATCAGTGTGAGGCCGTCGGGACGCTTACCATCGTCACGGACCATGCCAATCGGTTCAAGAACCGATGGTACGTTGACGGTGGCAAGTGCCCGTCTCACTATGTCATTCAGCGAGCCGTGGCGGGAGAATCTGCCTGCACTGCGAAGGCATGAAAGTCCGTGGAGGCCCTTCCTGTCGACATCGCTACCACATGTGCACCTGTGTTGTTCGACAATAGCAGCTCCAATTCGCAAGCCGATAGCGATTCTGAAACTGCCATTGTCGAAAAGTGTACCGAGGTTGGCAGAAGGGAGGGCATGTAGCCATTGGCCAGATTCGTGTTGAGACACTGCCTGAAGCCTTGCGCGATCGTTGTCACCTATTAAATTTTGTTTTAAATGATTTGAACTTCATTAAGTCATTCTAATTAATTTCACAACTCCACGACCGCTGCGGTTGAATACGGTTGAATTGCGTCGGAATAATACCGCATAGAGTGCAGCGCGTTAGTTAGCACAATATACGGATTTACTATTGACGAGCTTAGAGATTTGTTGAGCAAATTGTATATTTTATAGAGGAAGAGAATTATTGATTGGGAGAAGTGACGGAACTAAAATGAACTACACTATTTCAAGGCTCTGTTTTAAGATTTAAGAATTCATTCAAAACGTTACTTTAACATCAAAGTTACTATGCTTTATATATATCTTCATACGGGAAAAACACCTCTTTACATAATATATGTAAGTTTACAATATTGCCACAGATTTACAAGGAAAAATATGTTTTACTAGATTAAATCACTCGAAATACTTAAAAAGCTAGTTTAATAAATTCCCCATTACCCTGCCTTCAGTCCTAGCACCTTGAAGCAACTCGCGCGGATGGGACAGGAAGTGACGTCACCGTGCACTCCCGGAAGTGGCTAAAAGCCTCCGAGTGCATTTGTCTCGGCTTGCGTCGATCGAACGAGGCTGTATATTGAGTAGGTACTGGTGCTTGGTTTACCTTCAAAACGTTTAGGCAAAGATGTTGTAGTGGCAGCGTAAGATTTTTGTAACACTTATTTAGTCATGCACAAAAAATTTTACAACCGTATATAGCTCTTTTAGTGAAAAAAAATTACTTGTGGTACACGCGGTATTTGTCATCTTTGGAGAATTGTTGTCGAACGATTTATTTAACTATCAATGAAGTTAGGTTTTAATACAAAGCTATTAATGTAGCACTTCCAAATTCTACTCTAAATCCTTACCTTAAAAAGAACAATCCAAGCAAGCTGCATAAAGTACAGTCCTCCACCCATATAGTGAAACAATTAGCAGTGATTTCCTCTTATTACTGGCAGCTGCTGTAGGAAGCGTACGGTAGTTACTCTAATGATGTAATGTGAAACTACGCTGCAGTAGGCTCTTACTTGGATTAGAAAAAAGATTTAAAGGGGTTTGATTAGAAATGTTCGTAAAAGTAGTCATAGATCAAAACATTGGTTGTCATGGGTAAAAATCAGACTTTGTTTTAATCTTACCTCCTTACCTTAAGCTTACCTCAATATCAAATTTCCTCTAAATCCATTCAGGCGTCTGACCGTAGAAAACTCCCGAAACTCGAATAACAGTTATCGTCATTTTAACAACTTTGATCTCAAAAGCCTTTAGTCCATCCAAAATGGCTTCTCTTTCCTTACGATACCTGTCAAGACGTATTATTTGAGCTTTTAGGTCACCTAACCAAGTACTAGGTAATGTTTGGACCAGCTCATTTTTATTTATTTATTTATTTATTTATTTACAGACACAAAAACAACTTACAAACTAAAACTTATAATAAAATACAAACTTAACCTTACATATGAATTTTTTTTTTAAATTTATAAGTCTAACTATTGTGTACAACTTTCTTTACAATATAATATTATACTCTTAAAGTTTGTAGAAAACGTCACTATTATAACCGGTAATATTACATTTATTAAGTAGATTTTTGAATTTAGTTAAGTTGTGATGAAATATATCTAGTTTAGTACATTCTTTTTTACTGAGTTCATTGTACAAATGACACATACGAAACAATGGGTTGTTATGACCAATGTTATTATAGAAAATAGGAATAGCAAATATGGTAGGTATTTTGATTGAATATTGTATATACTTGCCTTAATCGTCACCAGGAACTGTGGTACACGATAGAAAATATCATAAAGATTCTGTAACAATTACAAAAACAAAATACACTAGGTAATCAGCAAGCATTTTGAATTCAATCAAATTATTAACACAATCCTCAGGTATACTTATATTGCTATTTAATTACCTTACTTACCGTTCGACCGCGTTAAATATTTAATAATTTCTACACAAACACAAGAGGTGGTTTACATTACAACATATAAACAAAAACAAAACCAGCAAACCTTGCCAACAGATCTTTTACATCAATCAAAACTACGCGTTAAATTCCGAAAGACCACAACAAACAATTTGCTAAAACTCTCGAAGCTTAAACAAAATACTTTCAAAGCAAAGGAGGACCAATTAGTAACCGAAACGCCTAGAATCGGGTTCCGTAGACGGGTTCGAAATAAACGAAAAACGTCTAAGTATAGCGGTTTAGGGTTCCCGAGCACTGTAATTGCCGCGCCTCGGGGTGTATTGGGCAAAGAGTATGGATCTTCACATACAGATAATATTTTAGGCAACCTTATGTATACAAGCCACATCATCATCATCATCAGCCTGTAATATCCCCTGCTGAGCATAAGCCTCTCTTCTAGTAGGCCACTCGTTCCTGTTATATAAACATTCTGCTGATATCACAGCATCTTCGTTTGCATGCGATCATCTTCGCATAATATGACGGTTACGTTTTTCTTATAGTTATTCTGCTGTCAAACAAAACGGGAATTCCTTTAGGTAAGTACTGTTTTAAAAATGATTGTTTTTCTGATAACAATCTAGCAATCTCCGATTCCAAGTAAATCAAATCTTACTTGCTAAGCACATTCTTTCCCAAACTATAACGGTCCCTTACCATGTGACATAAGTAGGTAGGTATACCAAGCATTCCCAAGTTCGTTAAAAAACAATTGAGAAAAATATCTTAGTTGCACATTTGTTCACAAGCTCTTAATCTCTTATTTGGTTATAAAAACATTTAAAATTAATTTATCTTTGTTAAATATCTATACAGGAACTCATACTCTTTGTTCAATTCAATTGAGGTTGTATTGAACAGAACACCTCCCTAACAATAAAGAAGAATAGAAAATTGTAAGAAAGAGCTTTTTAAAATAAACGAGTAATCGAACAACACAATGAAATTGTCGTTTGAATAAATCTGAATAATACAAAGGCGTAAAATTCATATTTGCGAACGCGGGATGGTTTAAAAATGTACTATCTGAGATTGAGTAAAAGTAAAAAATAATAAAGAATAAAGTAAAAGACGAAGAAATAGATTATCAAGATAGATAAAGGATGGTCTAATTCTGCCTTATTACAAAACGTGGTTTAAATATTAGTCAAAAACTTTGAAAATAAAAAGTCGGTTCTTGTTGTTCAAACATAAACAAATAATCAAATGTCAACTTCAAATTGTGACGTTGATATGTCATTGGAAACATTTTGACAGTTTGATTATTATGACAGTAGACAGACAAATTTTGAACAGCAAAAACGGACTGCATATTTTCATTACCATTTCATTATTATACAAACATACAAATTGCGGCGGTGCCGCAGAGACCATTAATAAAAAAAAAATTATACATACATTCCACACGATTAATTCATAATGGTATATACTTATAACAATAACAAATTGAATTATTAGAAATGTCGGCCATCATTTCTAAACACAATCCACACTAGATCTAAATAGTAATTATTTGGAAATAATACCTACTAAATGTGAAATTTAATCGTCAGTCGGACTGATTGGTTTTATGACTACAAAATTTGAGTTTATTGGTGCGAGCAATAGATAGGTCTGAATAGTTTGAACGCACTTAATTATTTTACATCTAAATTAATTACATTAATCAGTAATTGATTTATAAATTAGTTACAAAACGTTGAATAATGATGATGTAAGAAGATTTGATTAAATCATAATTACTATCCAGAAAAAAAGTTCTATAAATTATGGGCAGGTACGAACAAAACAACAATATTTTTGCAGGCTGTAGTCAAACTAAGCCTGTTTCGTGATAAAAGTATTTAAATAAGCAAGATGTGCAACAAATCTTTTTTTTGCTTCGGATAAGCCGAATACAGCTTAAATTAAATGATTCACTGACAAAGTTAACGATTTTACCATCTCTCTTTGAGTCGTATTTCCTCATGACTGAGGGTCGTGACTCCCCTGCAGAATAAATCTCTTGTGCAGATACATCGTGGTGGGCGCCCAGGTCCTTCAACGGAAGACACATGTCCTCGGATATTGTGGTCTTCAAACATGTCGGTTTCCTTTTTCCGGTTGAAAATACAAGTCATTGGTGTAGGGCCGGATTCGAATCAAGGTGCGGTCTGGATGAAAAGCAGACACTGGAACCGCTAAACCACATTCGCTTCAATTCGATTTCACCATAAATACTTAGTTTAAAAATAAAACTAGTAAGAAAACCTGTAGGTACTTTAGTTTTAAACAAATTACTTTGCAAAATATAAACAGCCAACTCACTACTTAACTATAATAGGTACGTCATTTGCAGTCAATGTGTGTGCACATTAATAAAGTTCGTCTACAAAAGACCTGCGGGGCTACAACTTTCAAAATATACCTTTATTTCTACAATAATTATGAAGCATCATGGTTTAGATATTGTTTTCGTCGTTTATATTGCATAACTGAAGAAAATGTCTAGATCAACATTGTGATTTTTTTAACTAAAGCAGCTTTGCACTTGACCTTAGTTTGCCTGATGGTAAGTAATAGGTCTAAGATGGATCGTGCTAACCCAATAAGAACCAGTTCACTCTCGCTTTAAAGGTTGTAGGATTAAAGTTCGTGGGTAACTGGGAGGAATTAGACTTTAGTTCACTACATATTTCCAAAAAATGGAGGGAATTTGGGGAGACATTTACAATTATTTTGACATTTACATTTATTTGGGTTGGGCAATATAATATTATTGTAAAGTCTTAGAAATGATTATTATGAGAAAAAGAAGTATTTTTATAGTATTTACTGTGTCTGTGGTCAATGACAGCCTTCTCATGTAGAGGGAGAGAGAGAATACTTCGAGATAAAAAGGTAAAAAAACTGTTTTAAATCTGTGACTTTGGATGGATAAAACTTGTACCTGAATTTTATGCCTCAACTATATCAGAGCAGTAATGATTGCTTACGATCAGACGAATTAAGGTCAAGTGAAAACCCATTACGTGTTAAAAAAAAATATTTAAGGAAATACCATCGATACCCCCAAAGTAAGGCTGCAATAAGACAATGAAGTGAGAAATACAATCTAAAGTTTGCCGTAAGCGTGTAAGACCCATATTTTGTTATTCTGCAGTGTAGTTAATTTATGTTATGTCTATAGATTTTCTTTAATAACTAGTGTTATTTTATCATCATGCATCTCTATCATTTGTTACGATTTAAGTCAATCTATCTAGATATTATGTTTATAAGTATACAATTATATTAAAGCTCAAGAGGGTCAAAAATCAGTACATAGAAGTTATTTGAAAAAAAAAGTCTTTTTTGTCTGTTTTTCTGTTTGTCTGCTTATTTAAACGCTCATCACGCAAAATCGGTTAACAAATCTTCAGATTTTTTGGTATTTAAGTAGTATGAGGTCCCGGAAATGTCATAGGCTACTTTTTAACCGGCAATAATACGAGCGAAGCCGCGGGCGTCTACTAGTTGATAATAAGAAATATTTAGAGATATTTTTATTTCCTTGGCTAAAATTGATTTTCTTTGATTTTTTGAAAGAGCACGCTAATTAAGGTACATCTACATTTCACCACCTTCAAGAAATCATATAACTTGTTGAACTTCATTATTCGGTTTGTGATCAACATTTTATGCTTTCAATTACAATTCAATTGTCCGAAGTAAATCCATCCATTGTATGAAGGCATCAGTCAGCTGCCCAACTCTAACATAAATTGCCCATGTTCAATTAACTAGGAGGGTCATGTAAATATTTCGTTTAAAAACCACTCCATTTTAAGCTCTAAACGCACAAATCGACTTTGCTACGTTTTTAGTACCTATTATTTAAAATGATGCATACTGAATTGCCTGTAGCTTAGCATAAAGCAATATCCTTTAGCGATTACCGAAGTTAACTGGTCAGTGCCTAATTTACCCGGCAAATGTGCCCAAATTAATATTTAAATTAAATTTCTTGAGTTGCTATTTACGATAAAATTTAAAGAAGTAATAAAATGACACAATTCATTAAAGAAACGACTGTTCATATAAATAAATAGATTTATTGATTTATAAAATAATATAATAAGGATTTCGTAAGCATAAATAAGCACAATAGCATGCAAAAAAAAAATAACAAAATATGGTGGGATTCAAAAAAAGAATCTACGAAAATTCTGTGCGTTCTGAGCTACACAGATATATTTTACCCAGCTACAGGGAAATGAGATTGGTTAAAAATGGGCATCGTGTAGACTATAAATCTGGGGCTATTCGGCGAGTAAGATAGATATCCTGATCTAGCTTACATTTTAGGTATCAATATGTGTAAAAACCTGGTTTGAAGCAAAACTGTTCTCGTATATACAAACGTATGTATAGGTATATACGAACTTAAGAAATACTAGTAGAATAATATTTTATGTAGATAATCGTTGATCAATGTAAATCTATGTACAATTTAGTAATCAGCGATAAAACTACGTTAATATAAATCACTCGTAGTGTCAGTGTTTGCCTCATTAGTACAAACTTTTATTTATTATCGAACTTACCATAGGCACTTAAAAGCTCAGCTTTAATTTCAGCAAAAATAACAGTTTTTTTCTTAATCATCGGAAATCATATGAGTTTGAAAAAACTGACATCTTATAGCTAAATTTGTAACTTTGTTATTTTTTTGCACAAAATAACATATAATCGTTTGCTTTTCATAATTTTCTGTTGTCTTAGAGATGTCACTGACATTCCCACTGTGAATGTACGTTACGTCCACGGCAGTCATATGCAGGCTTTAGACAATGTACATTTCTTTGTTTTGTTTAAGAATACAAATGCAATGTGCGCAAATGTAAAACTATTAGCAGGTTCTTGAGAATATATGGGGGATAGTAGAATTAATATTTAATAGGGATAAATTCTTAATGATAAGGAATAAATAAATAAATCTTTCTTAATAAATTTCTAATTACAACTTTCCTTTAAGTTAGTTATGTCCTCTGTTGTCAGTTATGTCTCAACTGACAGTTCTTAAACATTACACATGACATGTCAAACTTTTAAAAATTAAACTAACTAATATTATTAAGACTATTCGACATACATAATGTACATATTTTAGAATATATAAAAAATAAGCTTTTTAAATATAGGACTCCTTTCACTGTTGTCTCAGTTCACAAAAGGGGAGTTGCAAATGTATTTATTGGAGGGCAGATTATTATTGTGTACTTTTGGCGGATTGCCAAAAGTATAAGATTAGTCACAAATATGCTATGTTTTTAACAACAAAATATAGTTTAATAATGGCTTGTACGTTAGTTACTTGCATTGGGCATCACAAAACTTGTGACTACGTTAAAACTTTGAAGCTGATCTACAAATTACTTCTAACAAAACAGGAACAGAGGGAATATACATACATAAGCATATTTTTTAAATTTATTAAAAAATATACTTATGTATATTATTATTATGCTGATGTCAGAAAACCGTCTCATACCATACTTGGTATTCCTTATAAATAAACCTATTATCGAGTATGAAGCCAATCTCCCTCGGCGGTTAAAAATAAACATTCCCGCAAAATATCGTATAATGAAATTCTTATCGGGTCTTCGCCTTGGGGAATGAAAATATTATTTTTGCTTGCATTAATGCGAAAACTGTGTATTGTGGATCTAATATGATGGATCGCGCCATTGAGATATTGAAAGACTAGCTGTGCTTTAGTGGGTTTGCCTGTGATATGCAACATACCATTACTGAAAAGCAAAAGCGTATTTCTTTTTTTTATCTATTTGTTTCTCCGTTACGAAATCACGGATTATCCGTATTTTGTCCAATTGATTAAAAAATATTTTCTGAACAATAGCACATTGTGTAAAAAAGCCAATGTCGCTTGATTTATTTCCTAAATATTAGTTTAAAAATATATTCCAAGTAATAAATAAATAAACAAATAAATGAAATAAATATGAACTCAGGCAAAAACATTAGGGACATGTTAAAATTTCTTTAAAACCATTTTCGTATTGTTTCTATTGTAAAATAAACGTTACTTACGCTGACAAACAAACTTTCACACCAATAAATATTTGTGTGCTAACAAGAAATCTCGAGAAGGAACAAGGGTGATGTATCGGCTAGGAGCGATGACTTTACTTTTAAAGTATGAGGTTTCATACCATGTTATGATGATCGATTGGGTGGAGATTGCAGTTTTTATACCAAATGGGTTTGCACTTAACCATATTGCGTCTGGTGCTAAAAAATCATGCAGTTTTTACGTATCTAATGATACGTGTAAGGAACAATAAATAGTTATAAATTATTTCCATATTTTGTATATTTTTCTTTGTTGTCGAAAACATATTGGTTTAAAATTATTGATAATATCAAAGTGTTTGCAATGTAGATTTAATAAAATAGCGGAAAAAATTACAAGACAAAATAAGATCTCACTATTAAATAAATTTAGCAAATTCAATGAACTGTAAAAAGTAACAAATTATAGTTGAATAAAATAAAATACATAAATAAGATACATTTCATCAAAATAAATCTAAGTGTTTATTTCTTATAAATAAGAAAGAAAGAAAGTTTGTGTTTTATTCAGGTTTCAAATTTTAAGTACCAATAAAATATTGTGCGTAGCAAATATAAACAAAACGTACCTATAACCAAATAAAAGACTTCAAAATGACTAAAAATATCTCTACTTTTCTAAACCCTCTAAAACACTCCCACATTTCGTATGGAGAGTAAAAATGAATTTCAAGTCGATGATTAACAGCACCGCCGGCGCCTTTCATTTTTATTCATTCATTTTATATTCACGCCGACGTTTGCCGAATGTATTCATGGTTTCCGAGCGCGGCTTTTCAACAATTTCAACGACTTTTACCATGTTCTAGAGATGCAGGATGGTCCGGCATTTTTAACGCGAATCAATTCAACTCCTTTATTAGCTGAAATATAAAATGTACATTTATTTGTATTTTATGTTTATTTATTAGGGCGTAGTTAAATTTACCCCTAATTTAAAAAAAATTAACTTAAAACTAGTAGGTACAATATTTTCTTATTTTTTGTAAGGCTAGGCTATAGCTTAGTAACTGGAAGAAAATAACTATTTATTACGGCAGTCGATAAGCAATGTCAGACACCCTTAATGCGGCTAAATAACCACTCTCTCAACACCTGAATTTGCCATTCAATAAGAAGATCCTATCAATCTAAGAAACTACAAGCAATACAGTAATATGGAGCCTTCGATTCAATCTAATGTCTGATGTCTAATTTAGAGCCCACAAAAAACGTGATAAAAATCACATAATAGTTGATTATCCGCCTCAAAAATTCAGCTCACATCTCTAATTTTCCGCTCTCTTACCGAATTTTTTCGGTCCGACGCCGAAGCAAGTCTAATCTGTTGATATTGATATAACGCCGGTTTATTTAGAGGTTTTTAACACGCTCCCCAATGTTGCCAGTATTTCATACGCTTTACGAATAATAAATGATTTGACATATTTTTTATTTGTGCTGTTTGATATTTTTCTTGTTGTTTTCTCATAGGTCGTATAAACTTCTTTAAATAATTATTGTTCATGTCGGTATCATAGTTATAGTCTTCATATTTTTGTATAGTATGAGAGTGGTTAATTTTAGTATCGACGTTTTTCAAACCACCCATAGGTCTCTGATCGCATATATCACAGTTGTTAACTGCCGTAAAACAAGCAGTTCGTTCGTATCATTGTAACTATTTATTTATTTCATATTCTTTTAATTATTAAAATCATCTCATTATCTCTTCGATAAGTGTTTCAAAAATATTTTGACGCATTCAGTAATTTAATTAAACGGCCGAAAATGCAATGACTAATGAAATATTATTTGTTCCCGGTTTACAGTTACGATTTTTGTCACCAGATTCAAACAGTAAGTAATATGTTTTAGGATCAGAATGGGAACAGAGAGCGTCAGATTGAAGAAAATCTAACGTCCACTCTCACCAGTTAAAGCGTAAACTCTATCTATCTCTCTCGAAAAACTTATATCGCAATATTATATCCAAGTATGACACAGACGTTCAAAATCCAGTATTTACAGTTGTATCTCATGCAAACCTGCCAAAGTTTCACAGGCAGTCGGAGTAAAGTCCAAACTGAATTGAACCGTGCCCGTGCTAACGCCCGCGGGACAATACTTTGAATGCAATGTGCTAGGACATTGAAAACGTGGTTACATTTTGAAGCTAGTCTTTGGGGGTTTACGGTGTATGGATAGAAATGAGTTTTAGTGCATGTAAATGTATTAAAATAAGTACTCGCAAGTACAGTAATTTATTTCTTTTAGTTACATATTTGGAAATCCGTTTTATGGTGGAAGTGCCGAAGTATCGAACACAGTGCTTTGCTTCAACGTTTATTGTACGGACAGCAAAGCTTTGGAACACTTTACCAGAAGCTGTGTTTCCTGCGAACTACAATCCAGGGGTTTTCAAATCTAGAGTTAATAGGTATCTTCTAGGTAAACGTGTTACACCCTAGGCTGCAGCAATGCTTAACATCAGGCAGGCTGTAGTCAAACGTAAACATATCCCACGTAAAAAAAAAAAAAAAAAAAATATCTTAAGCTAGTTTTTATCTTGTGTTACATGTTTTCACAATTTACATATATGTACCTAAAAACTAAAATCTAAATAGAAGTATATACGTATATAAGTATATAGGAAGGAGGTATATATAGGAAACCCAATAAAAAAATACTAAATGTGTAGTTATTGTGCTAGTCTCAGGAAAAAATTGGAACTTCATCCACTGTTATACTAAAAATCGATATAAGCTGTTGTTTTTGTAATTCTGTTAATTTAAATGAATTATCCCAATCAGCACAACTAAAATTAAACTTCTACTTCTTCTTCTTCTTTGTATAAGAATGGCTAAAACTGGTGTCAGGAGTTTTCAAACCATCTTAAGGGCCTCTGACATGGCTTAACGACTGCCGTACTATGACTAATAACCGGGACCCACCTTTCTTTACATAACTCAGTAGGTACTCACAAATTATGTAGACATACATTACAGTTTGACAAATCTATTGCAAAAGCTTTCCAATCCATATCGAAGATCCTTACTCCGATCTCCAAGACATCTAATCTCTTAAAAGAATGAAGTAAAGCTGCGAAATCCGTCTGTTAATCAGCGCAGTCTAAATCATTTATAAGACCCGCCGCCTCCCGCGTGGAATTTTTCTTGTCTTAAGTAAATAAAAATCCAATCAGAGCCAAATCCAATTTTCATTCCGTCCCAAGGACTCGCTCGGGGGATTCTGGCTCATTTTTTAAAACTCTGTTATTGGTTGGTAAGCGAATAAAATAAAGCAGGACAGAAAAGTTGGTTACCAGATTCAATGTTTGGTCAGCTCAAAATATATTAAAGAAATTTGGATTTAGATAGGCTACTTATTTAAATGATTAAATAGATAGATAGATAGATTAACTCTTTATTGTTGACACATATTAAAAAACAGTACATAAAACAAATTGTATCTAAACTAGTGCCACAAGCGGTGGCCTTATCGCTAAAAGCGATCTCTTCCAGGTCTTCTTTCTAAATATTACTAATTTAACTTTTAACTGATTACTATCAAAGTGAATATCATTATTTATTTTGACAGAGGAATCCTTATAATTACTGAAGTTGTAAGTATTATCCCCACAATGCAAACAACATAAGAATACCTACCTCAAACATAAGCAATCGCTATGTTATCATATTATTTTAAATAATAACTACGATTTTCTTACCTCAACATGATAAAAGAGACACATACTAAATACATCATCATTGTTGGTGCTATTAATCCATTTCCGCTTTATCTCTTTGCTGCCCATATGATTTATTACACAATATTTATATAAAAGATTTGCTGCCCATTAAACCATAGCCGCTCTCGTACCCATTTTTAAAGCTCTTTTTTACTGTTCCACACTATTGCACAGTTCTTGTCTTTGACTGTTTGTTTAGCAGATTACATTCGTGCTAGGCGCTGATTGATTTGTACTAGCTTTATGTGGAGATAATGGGTTGGTGTTAGTTCTAGGGTTAAGGTTTTAAGGAAAATTTAATGAACACACGCATACAGACTTGCTACTTTTTGATTCTAAACAGTCAAATAATTTAACTTCAGTTTGACATAAGAGGTTTTTTAAAGGGTTTTTTGTGGCCAAAGGTAAAGAGTATCTACCGTTTTATTCTGTCCGGCATTGACAGTAGGCGCTTAGTGAAAGATTTGTATTTAAGGGATGGTGAAAGGGTTGTTTTTTTATTATTATGTAAACATACTACTAACGTATATATCTGAAATACCTTATAAAAAGATCCTATATGATAACTTTGCCCCAATACATCCGCAACCCAGCACAATGCTGCACACATTCAGCAAACAATTTTCCACAACAGCACAATTCTTTCAATCCGAAAGAAACCGTTCTATCTTGAAATTCTTCCTAACGTGAATCCATTATGGCTTATTTATGTAGTGGCCGCAAAATATTTATCTGTGCCGATAATGCCTCGCCCAGTCCGACCGGAAATGAAACGCGCTGGGATTTAGGGGGGTGCAAGATAAATAATAAATAATATGGAAGCTCGATTTGAAGAATTGATTTGGTGGTCTGAGAATGGATATTTTTGCATTTAGGAAAAATGAAACGCTTGAGATATGTAGTGTTTTTGCCGCTGCGGATAAACACTCTCAAGAGTTTCATTTACAATGGATTTCCGCAAAGTAACGCCTGATACAATATCTTATTTAGGAAAAATGGTAAGCGGCTGATACTTAATTATTATTAGGTATTTTACAGATAAAAGAATTTTGTTGGAGTTAAAACTGCAGTTGTGATAGTTTTTTTTTTACCTTAAGACAGACCTTAAAGCAAATTACGGTCAAGAGCAAACCTTACAAATTTCTAGTAAAAAAAAAAAAATAAGCTCAAAAAAATGGGCGCATCAGATTTGTTGAAATTTCTTAAGGCTGGCGCTTCGTGGGCACATCTGGTGATTTGAAAACACCGGAGATCATCACTGCCACGCAATGATTCATTTACATACTATATAAGATAAGCACCGCTACTTTCTTGTAGAATATTTTCTTCGATAAAGGCACAATATAAGTATACAGAATTCCCCAAACTTGCCACACAGCCTTGGAGGGCTCGCGGCGTGAAGTTACCGGGATTCAATCGGACTGCACTCGGTACTAGAAACTATATCGACATAAAATAATATTAAACTGGCCTAAAAGCAATGTTGAGTTAACGGACGAAGTACTCTTAGTTTACGAATCCAGAGTAAACATCTTGACTACAGTGGTGCTTAACATCACTCCAGGCTGAACAGAAAGAGAGATACCATTTGGTATCATTTAAATTGTTATTATTGTATTATACCATTCTGAACCGAATTCTATTTTTATACAGTCAGCAGAAAGATGTGCAGTTTCTTGATATTAATTTATATATTATTTGTGGTGGTGTCTCTGATTTCCTTGCAACATAGGACCTTTGGTACCTAGCGCAGGAGTCAGTCATTCCACCGCGTACCAAGCACTTATTATTGGATTTGCATAATATCCTACATAACATAAAATAGGTACGTTTTTACATTTGTATGTTTCACCAATAATTGTATTGTATTAACTAGGTTAGTCTTTAAATATTCCATGTGAACGAGAAACTGCATGGAAGTACATCGAACAGTGCAGTCCCTCGGGACTTGACACCACTGAATGTAATCACTCAACTTGTTTAGTGTGCTTTGGACGACTGGATGTGGGATTTTAGGGATTTGGGGTGTAGGGATTTACAAATTTATGTAGAAACTGTGTAGTTGTGTGTGTTATTTGCAGATTATTGTGATTAATTTTTCATCAAATTATCATAGTAAAAGAAACAGGCACTATTTTTCGTTCAAAAAAGAAAAAAGAAAAGAAGGCCGTAAAAACAATGTAATCTAAGTTAAACTTATTTTATATATATTATATATTATTATCTTACTAAAAAAAATACAAAACTGTTGTCATTATTTCAATAGTGTGAGGTTATTATAAAACCTTTGATTAAAGCAGCATCTTCATAAGTAATTCGGCTGTTTTGATGCAAATAAAGCGCTTAGTATTTCAAAACCATATGATTGCGAAATTAACGTATAAATTTTCATTCCAACTGCAAAAAGTCTGAACAAATCTAGTTCGTATCACTGCTTGCTTTCACAAGTTTTTGTCGAGTATTTTGCACATTCCCGCAAAAAAACCGGCATGCCGGGCGGCGCGTTCACAGTCTAAAACCAAACATTTAAGCTTTTTTGATACCACAAGAGCGTCATATTAAATTCCCACTTTTCACGCCGCACATCTAAAACCCCGGAAATATGAATTATTCTTGTAAGTGGCCTGTTTTTCTTCGCGCAATTCGTTGCTGAGCGCAATTTTACGCCGAGCGAGCGCGAATATTAAAAATTAAACTTAATAAGCAAAAGGCCAGTGGTAGCTTTGCAATGTAATGTTTTTATTACGCTACATTCACCGGTTTGGGAGATTAAAAAGTTAATTTTATTGTGTGGACTGTCAGCTGAGATTTAGTGAAAATTAATCTGTCAGGGACTCCCTGGGCGAGTGCTAAATGAGTTTTAAACGCCACTGCAGTTGTGTTGCAGATTACTTTTTATTTGCATTGCGTTTGGGTCTAATCTGATTCTGTATTTATTTATCTACTTTTGCATATAATATAGTTATAATAGGTGTGTAAATTGTCTGTTGTTTATAAAAGAAGCGACGGGTTTTGCGTATGACTTATTTTTTTCTCAATACAACGCGAACGCAAACAATGCTGGGGGCATCCACGTAAATGAAATTTATGTTTCATTTACGTAATTACGTCACGGATCAGCACTTAGCAGTACAGTAAACTACATTATATGTCGTTGCTATTTTTTCTTATTTTATAACCATCATCACACCACCCACTTCTAAACGAACATAATATGTTATCTATGCATGTTTCACGTTTTTTCCCACAAAGCTACATCATAAAATTATCCTACAATAACCGACTGCACTACTAAAAAAGGCCACAGCACCGTTCACTTCGGTGCCCATAAAATTGATATTGACGACGCCTGTACATTGTCCCCCGGAGTTAATGCAGAACTGACAACTGTCCCCACCCTTCCTTCCGTTCATTTATAACGTCTTTGGATAGGGATATACCGTTTGACACTACTGTTTTTTCATTATTTTAATCAGATCAACCGCAGGCAATAGCCTTGGTTATTCATTACTACATCATGTGAGTTATCACAGATGATAAATAAAAATAAAAATAAATAAATAAATATTTCAGGACATATCACACAGCGCCATCTAGCCCCATACTAAGCTTACGCTTGATAAGTAACATAAGACTTCAAATCGTGGCGAATGATAGTAGTTATAAATAAAGTCCAACCAATTTTTTTAAAAGTTCCTTCCGGGGAGAGTGCGGGGATACGGGGATTTTCTTCACAGAAAATAAAAAAGGATGGGTGACTGAAAAGTGGCATTCAATTTGGGCGCTTCCGTGGGTCGTATGACACGTTGAATTGTAGGTCCCAGCTGTTTGTCTAGTACAACAGTCCTTAAGTCATGTCAGAGGCCCTTAGGGCAGCTTGATAAACTCTCGACACCAGAGTTGGCCACTCTCATTCGATAAGAAGAAGAAGAAGTATTGCAAACCTACGTGTATTGTATAGACTTAACCAATTGAGTCTAACCTACATTAAACATTGGTAGTGCCAAACTGTAGTAAATATGTGAACGACAATTTATAAAGAACCGTTCCATTTATAAATGTTGTTTCTTTCTTTTTTGCAACAGTTCCTTTGACTCGCCTATTCATTTATTTTTTGCTTTTATTTGGTAAGCGTTTCCTTTCGTGAAAACCATGGTGAAAATATTTCGTAAAGAATGGCGAAAGATAAATAATGAACATCTTGTGTAGGTATTCTTTACCTACCATGTCCAAAAATAATTTAAATCCGATTATGAGATTATAATAGATAGGTACATTGTATTAGAAGAACTACTTAGAAATTATTGATGGATTTTGGTAAGTAATTATCAAGTAATCATCCAATCTACATAAGCGTCGACGTCTACAAATCACTCGACCACCATCCATTAACTAACCTCACCAACTGCAATCACACCGAAACACAACGCCAAGCTTACCAACTGCAGAGATTAAAACAAAGCCTTACAAAATCCCACCAGCTTTTCCCATCAAATGCAGACACAGTCCAGCCACTCAATGGCGGCTTAGCTTTTTTTTTTCTATCACAAACGGTTACGGCAGATCGAGCCACTCTGCCCAAGAGCAATAACTCGGCCAGTCACACACAGATGGCGCCGCTGGTGAAGAACACTTCAAATGAAAATATATCGCCACTTGTGAATGTGGCTGTACGCTTTCTTTCGACTTTGCCAAGTTTATTTTTTCCACATGTGCTCTTTATAGTCTGTGGAGTGTTTGGAACTTTTTGGTGTGTTTTGCCGTGTTTTCGGGAGTCATATTTTACGCGATGTGTTTTACAGTTTGCTTCTATTCTTTTTGTAATAAAGAAATCTCTAATTTGTAAAATGAAATTTACGTAGCTTATGAAAATGCAAAGTATTTTATTAATAAACAGAACATTTTGTAACTAAAATGTGGTTACGGTTACGTTGTATAACTGTCTTTAAACTAATCATGAATTAATTTAATGAAGGTATACTTAGATATTCTTCTTCTTGAATGAGAGTAGCCAACTCTGGTGTCGAGAATATATCAAGCCGCCCTAAGGGCCTCTGACAAGGCTTTACGACTGCCGTACGACAAACAGCTACCCAGATACAAAATAGCAATTAATTTTAGACATTACAATGTTATAAATCAAACATGAATCTCTTGACATTCTTATGTTATTCTCCCCCTACCATAAAACCCCATGATTAATACACCGAACACGGACTAAGTATTTATCCTCTAGTGTACACATTTTCCGCGTAATTACCCAAGTCCCGAGAGTGGTGACTCTGGCAATAAAAAAAGTCATCTGTGATTTTTCATCTTCCCGTCCCGACCGCCTACCGAGCGCACTTTTGTACAAGCTACTTTATTTGAGAGGTTTTGATACATTTTATTATAATAATATACAGTTTTTTTAATAAGTATTTATTTTTATTATTATTCAAAATTAGCTTAATATATTTTCATGAATAGACTTGTAATGTTGTGACTTGTAACTTATTATTTGGTAACGATTTGTTTTCTTTTTTTAATTTAGCTCTAAGTTTTTATTTTGTAATTTGCTGTTAAAGTATGATTACATAATAGATCAAGCCAATTTTTATAATCTTAGCATGTTTTGGTCATTAAGATAGTCTAGTCAATCTATTATCTATGCCTAACAAATACACGACATTATGTTTTACGAGTTATTTGCTTCTTTACAAGTATTATGTTTTATCTTCAAATTTGAACGTATGGATAGTAAACTAAATAAATAAAATAATAATAAAATAAATTTCTTTATTGTCCGACACATAATCCATAAAAATAAATACGGATTTCTCCGAAACTATAGTAACATACATATTATTGTAATGAATGATTAAAGTAGCATATGCTAGTAGATAGTGTTAGTTTTATTACAATTAGTTCAGCAGATTTTACATGGGTTATGGATATGTTAACTTAACATACTACTGTTAAACTTAATTTTGATAGTACGGATATTGTTACAAAATTCGAAATCTTGCTTCACAGGACCTTTTCGGTACCTAGTGCAAGTTTTCGGGGTTACCTCACGTACCTGGTACTTGACTGCACCTAGCAAACTGTGTTCCCAATACGTGTAGACCCAGTACGTGTTAGACTAAGTATTTTTTTGTCAATAAAAAATTTGAATTTGAAATTTGAATTTTGAATTTGAATTTTGAAAAATAAGCCTACTCAAGGCAAAAGTACTAACGTAATTACTAATACTAATAATTCAAACCAGTTTTTTTTTTCATTCAAATGACTTATTTACCTATGTTATTACTTGACAAGACCAAATATTAAATACAACAAAGTACCAAAAATAATGCTTCACTATGCCCTGTATAGGAATCGAAAAGCATCGAAACTGTCTTCGTATAAATTATTCCCGCGACCATTTCATAAATATATAGCCTCCGCCCAGGCAGCTACCCCGCCTAGATGCGACGTAAAAAAACTGGCCAAGTGCTGGTTGGAGTCGAAATAAAAGGGTTCTGTGTGTTAATAATAAATATTTATTGTTACTTAATTACTTTTTAATGTGTTTATAAATAAATAAGATTTTATGTTGATGTGAATTGATTGTGATGTGAATTTCAGATATGGGTCTCAGTAACCCGATATAAATGAATTTTATTTTATGTATAATATATTGTGAAAAGTACTCGTACACCATACAAACCCAAACCCAAATAAATTACAAAATAAGAAATTAAATATAGCTTACACTTAGGCTTATGTACTCACTTACACTTTCTTCCGATATCTTCCAGGCAACCACTAGATAGAGAGGAATAATTCACCTCGAATAAATGCCTCTATTTTTACACTGTACCTGTACTTCAATGATGATTGAATGTTCCTTATTTTAGACTACTTACTACAACCTTAACCCATTATGGATCTGCTGTAGTCCCAATAAACATTTTTTTTTTCTTTTAAGAAATAAGAGGTTTTTACCAATCACACGATCTTTGCTGCACTACAGCGTTTGATTATAGGGTGAGCCGAGAGAAGGTAAAGAGATCACTTCACTATCATTTATATCATTCGATGTGCTAAACACCAAAACAATCACATTATTATGCCTTCGTTATGAAAAGTCTCTTTAGTAATATGGATCCATTTTACCACTATTGATGCGGGTTTCTAAGAACAGCGTTCCCTTTTGGTTTTCATTAACGATAACCAACAAATCACTGGGTGTCGAGAAACATAGATTCTGTGCATATTTTTTGCTGATAAAAAGCTTGTATTTCAACTTGTATTTGTACTGTTTTATAACCGACTTTAAACAGCAGTAAGGTTTTTAGTTTCGTTTGCATTGTATGGTTTGATAAATTTGTGATGAGCTGTGTTTTGAAAATCAAAACTCACGATGTGACTGCGAATGATAATTGATATAAGAGTGATAACATCTATCAGACATGAGTTTTGATCGTTCTTCAATATCACCTAAAATGTTAGCTTATATATAAATAAATCTACACTTCTTCATTTTAGTTAACGGATTATAAATCGTCATGTATATAAAAAGCAAGGTTTAAAGTTGTGATAAACAAAGAACCATACAGAATTACTTCTAAAACAGTATGAAAATATTTAAATACTATTATCACAGTTTATGAAACCGGCTTCAAATGTAAAACACGTTCTACTTTCTTTCTGTTGTTGTTTATTCACTTAAAAATCCATTACACACAAAAAGAGCCACTAATAAATATGAAGAAGCTACGCTTTTCTTTATGAAGACCTCTTGAAAAAATTATCACGGCATATTACACCTTATTTTGAAGGTTATAAAGTATATTTTAGGTATAAAATATGTTAAGACATTTCAGCGTATTTTAAAGTACGTAAAGAGGATGTCAGAATCAATTCTAGGAGCCATTTCTCAATGAAGTTTGAAACAACATGTATGGAAGCTTTTAAAGTTGGACGTTTATTGTGAAAGCTCAGAGATGGGCAAGTTTGATGTTTCGCAAGCACCTTGGTCCAAGTTATTTTATCATATTATGGGAACTAATGAATTTATCGTCAAGTAGCGTAGTTAGTCTGTAATGTTTAGTGAAGTATTTAGGGCGGTGTTCGGCCACATCAAAGTGAAATTAATGTGGAATAAGTATTCATAAAAACTTGAATTAATTTATTGGTTGCGTGAAGAGCAAAAATGTTTCAGGTAAGACTTACATCTTTAGTATGTATATGTCGTAGGATAATTCGATACTTCGAATCTTCGCGGAAATCCTAGGGGTTTTGCGAAAACGCGGATAATTAGACATAGGCGAAAAGAGACATGTTTTGAAAGAAGTTGGCTCCTCCTCGCTTCGCTCGTCGTCGCATGTGCGTGGTAGAAAGCAACCTAACGAACCTAATCTACCTTCTGTCACAGACAAGTGACTTCGAGTCCACCACTTGCACTGCAACGGGACTTAAATCCTGACTTTGTCCAGTAAGATTTGATAATTTTTCGCCTATGTCTAATTATCCGCGTTTTCGCAAAACCCCTAGGATTTCCGCGAAGATTCGAAGTATCAAATTATCCTACGACATATATACTGTATTATTTGTGCGTAATGTTTTGTGCAATATACTTATCTACTTAATTTTAATACTATTACTCATGATTAAAAAAACATTTTTGTGACTTTAGGTACTACCCAGTAAGGCAAAACCATAATACTCTAGCAAAATACAATTACAAGGTATCCATGTAGCCATAACCAAGTCTCATCAGCAGTCCCAGCGCTGGGCGTGTCTGTTACGCCCTCGGAAAAAATCGCTGAGCCCATTCAGACCACTAGCTATGTGGTAGGTCTTGATACTTTGAGGAAAGGATTTTATTTTGTAATGGGTTGAAGGATCGACACAGATGGCACATGCAAAGGGAGGCCTATACCCAGCAGTGGGATCCCAAAGGCTGTGGATGATGATGATGATGAATGGGTTGATGGATGACTACAAACTAGTGATCTTCAAAGCTAGTGTGAACCGGTTAAAATTTGGTTGACATGTTCAGATCTACCAAATTCGGGTAATGTAAGTTCTGGTCTAAGCAAATCCTTTATCGTTAGTTATTTAAATCAAGAAACACATGATAGGACATATATATAATATTGAGGCTCAGTAGATTCACGTTAAAAGAAAAAAAATAACAAATATTATACAAAGTTCATTTAAAAAAAACTAATTCCTTGTTGTTACTTTTTTGCCATAGGACAATACCATAAAGCAAGATACAATCGTAGTAAATTCCGCCTACTTTTACTACACCATAAACTTTCACCGCCATTAACGAAGAAATTAACTGAAAGGAGTATTAAAGAAGCGATGGTTTTAGGAAATTAATATTGTGGTTTTTTGTGTTCGGGTACGTAAATACTAATCGATATATTTCTCATCCTTTTGTAAAGTTGATCAATACTGACAGGAGAGGTCTACACAAATAAATACCTATGCGAGATTTTCTTGCTTTAATCATAATCATCATAATCATCATAATCATCTTTTGTATTTAAGTAGCTTGAGCTATGTATTTATATTAGGTATAATTGCTTCAAATAGGCACTTTTGAATGACAATCTATGTACATAAAATAAGACAAATATTAACACTATGGTAAGTTTACTAATAGCTTGAATAGATGATACAATTAGTCAAAGCAATGGTACAGTAACACAAAATAATAAATAAATATTTCAGGACATATCACACAGCGCCATCTAGCCCCATACTAAGCTTATGCTTGTATAACGCGCTAGTATAAAAGAAACCCTTTAAAATCACGTCAAGTTTTTGGTATCCACACAACTATCATATTTAGCCACAGATACTTCAGCGTCTCCTACTCCCCAGCTATCTAATCTGGCAACATATAGAAAGGGATGCGCCGTCATTTTGACGTCGTCGAATTTTTTTATCGTCTCTCCGCCATCTTTGAACGATCTACTTGAGCCAGATACCTCCATTTTCGGGTGCTTTCATGACAGCAGCGACGTAAAGCAAGATTGTCGTATTTCGCAGCTCTAAAAAGAATATTTTGGGTTTAGGACACTTTTTATATCGACGCGTTTGATAGAATGTATAGAGATATTTTGTGTCACATCGTGTGACTTTAAAAAAAACTACATTGTTGCAAAAAAACAACATTTTATTAAAGAGTTTTGTCTTTGATTTTTCGTAATATTAATTACTAATTTAAGCGTCGTTTTTTAATTTAACCGTTTATCACATGATGGTAAGATATTTTTTGGTACCTGGCTCAGTATCATCCTCAAATTATAAAAATATTAAACATCTGAAATGATTCTACTTTTTTTTGTCCAATCCAGTGCAAGCAATATTCTACCTTCGGCCACAACATCGCTTATACAGATATCAGTTCAGATATCACAAAGTTATAAACTGGCTAATGACTTAGTGTAATAAAATTATAAAAAATTAACAAGTTAAAAAAAGTTCAATTAAGATTATTGGCTACAAAATACTTAAGCCAAAAAGAAAAAGTAGAAAGAAATAGCATTTGACGACTAGCCTCGTAACAGACTGACCGTCTGTCGCCGGCCAGTTTATGATGCCGTAAAAATAACTGGCGGAAACATATTGTAGCTGCCACCTTTTAAACTAATGCAAGGTGGGTCAAGAGGAAAATATTGTTGCAAAAACTTAACACGCAGTTATGTATGATTGAGACCTTTCAGTGTACCTCTCGATGTTAAATGATACACTTTTTACGGCTTATGTTGTAGGTCGCTTTTATTCTGCTTATCTTGTAAACACTTACACCCTGAGTAAAACGGGTATATTTCACTAGTGATAATTACAAAATGTACTTATTTTTCTAAACTCAAAGAAACACAACGTTTTTTTAAAGATACAAAAATGCTAATGTTTTTTTTTTCTTAAAAAACACAACACCAAATGCACCATCTAGCGTATTATCAACACTTTAGATCAATCACAATATTAAAAATAAAAAAATATTTACCAAAACATACAAACTGCGCCATCTAGCGTTCAACCCCTATAACTACTTCCTCTTCAGGCAAGATTGAAAGACTCTGTAACTGTGGATCTACCCGGATTTATGAGAATCCACTCCGACACCGCACTCCTCTGATTGCCAGTTTATTTCGTGTCAAACTGCGTGAGCGTCGAGGGGATATTAATAGCTATTGCTTTGGCTATTTCTTAAAGCTTTTTAGGATTCCGTTCAAGGATATTTGATAGCAAGAAGTTGTACTGACTTAAAATATGTGGCATCGAAAATATACTAACTTGTAGGGTAGTTCTAGTTATATTTAGTGGCAACAACCGGCTAGCACTTACGTCAATAATTATGTCGAAAGACAAGTTTCGGAAAACTGAGGTTGCATCATCAGGAGGACGAGTCAGCACGCGTGTCCCGGTTGGCCACCTCGTCCAGAGTTCTAGTTATGTCATGGAATTAATAAGATACCAAAGAAAAAGAGAGAAAGAGAGGGATGGAAATCCTTGAGTTATGTATTCAAATAATAATCAAATATGACTTCAGAAGATATTAGAAATGTCAATAATTGACAATTTTAATACCTAAATAAAATGAAACCCTGTCTATCCAACCTATGATTGGTGGGTTTATGATACCCTATATTTTTATTATTATTTATTTATTTATAATGGTACACAAAACAGAATGTGTTTCCAAATAAGCTAAGTATACATATTTTATTATACAGTGATATAGGTATATATAACAATAACATATCAACTAGATTCTCAAAACCTACACATAAACATAGCGCAATTTGACACATTATGATAACCAGACGGGTAACAAAGTTGGCCACCAACAAATCCTGTTACTTTGTAGAGGTTACCATCAACTTGCAATCTTCATTTACCAGGACAGATTTAGATCACGTGTCAATAAAACGTTTTACAAACGACCAAGGTCGTTTAAACTTAACTCACCACAAGCTGAGCCGTAAAAGATGCAGTTTATAGCATGCCGGGGCTTCCCAGCAGATTTACTGTGGAGTTGCCAATCTCCGTTCATAGATGGCGCTGGTAGACACGGTCGTAAAATGTTTAACTGCACGCCAGTCGTGATCTGGCCGTCGCGTCGGCTGGTGCACACGTCTCTTGCATCTGTTGAATACTCTCTAATGCAATCAACATTAAGCAGATAGCGTTATTGGTTTGCATGTGTTGCCATTTTTTATTTGTTATAATTTAGTTTTTTATTAAAATTTAATTTAAAATTATATATTTATAGCATGCGACTTAGTAAAAAACGCCACAAAACCACTATTTTCCAAAACTATCAATTTAACTCTCAGATCTCTCTAACAAAGTCAATATTTTAATTCCATTTTTTTATTCAGATTAATAATATTCATGATGGGTCTAAGCTGATTTTAGCTACGGCAAACGCATTTTTGTGTGAAGATTGTGTAGTCACAAAAATTGAAAATACATACATTTAAAGACTGTCACTACGGATTCTAATCTCACATAAATGTCACAGCGTACGGATAACTCGATTTGTCGAACAAGAGCAGCCAATAAAGTGGCGCCACGTGTTCTCTTTACGATGCCGCCATTGGCCGGAATTGAATGTGGAATGCGGACAGCATGCAAACTCGGGCGAATGCACCTGGGGATTACTATTGAAACTCGATTGAAATTCACTTGTTTTTTTTTTTCGATTAATACCTACAGGGAAATATGGAACAAATTTTTACGGCGAAGTATATATCTATCAAAAAGATTTTTTTAAAGCAAGAGCTTATAGACCATAAAATAAGAGATAACCAGTAATCAAAATAATTATGTCAGCTATGATTTTTTGAAAGAAGGATGCTTTTTCGGATGATTAATAATAAATCAATGGCGATAGAAGTTCAGCTGAAACTGTCTACTGCAAATAATGTTGCACTCAATTATTAACAAATATGTCAACTACCCATCCTGTCAAATAAAAAAAACAATGCTTAAAAACAATAAAATAAAGACGACCCCAATTCCGTACCAGAGGTAGAGGTATCTTATTTGAACCTATCTTGAGTACGCTATTTCAGTTTCTGAGAAGCCAATATCAGTAGGAACTGTAGTCATATTCCTAGTTAGGTGAATTTTAAGATTATTTTGAAAGTTTATACAGTTTTCTTTGTATTTTATCTAAAAACCCTGAGGTATAAAATATATACAATATTAATTATGTTATCAAGTGATTCTCTGACAGTTGCTCTGAATTTATTCCTCACGGTTGTAAGACTCATTAATTACAATACAATACAATGTATCTTTATTGCACACCAAAATAAATAAATTACAATAAAAGGACTTAAACTAATAATAAATGTTAATAATTAATTAAACCTATTAAACAAAACTTAATCCTAAGTTGTCTCAACATAACTCAATAAACACACTGTAAGGAATGAAACGCTTCGGGTTGGGTTCAGAACAAGACTAGTTTATTCATCTACCGACATTCAAATTTATCCATACAATAATATTTAAGTACCTTAATTTATTGTTGATTATTTCGTCTTATTTGAAAATTGATGCTACGGACCATATGTGACTTATCGCGTGATTTTATAGGTTTAATATAATACAATAAAACAAAACATCACACTGTATTTCAAAAAAATATAAAAGAGATTGTATGCGTTGCGTTTTTATTTGACGCATTATAAAAGTTATTCTATACTGGGCGTGAGTAAGTTTACTATCCTGATATAGATATTCTTTATTGTTTGGCAATAAAGCCTATTTTTGTTTGTATATTTGGCTTACTAAAATAGCAATATGTGACTGGCCAGTGATATCCAGTTTATAGCTGTTTTATTGATGAAACTTGACGTAGATGGGTATAGTATATTACTTATAGAGAAGGATACCATCATATATGTGTGACTAGTGGAGCCCCGCAATGTTATTTGCTTAAATCTGGGAATAAAAGTATGCTTATCGGTTAATCTACTTGGTATTTACTCGTACAACACGAGATTGTTAAAAATGAATAAAACACAATTTTCTTATGTTTATCAATACTTCGATTTACAACTGTGTGTTTTTTTATTTTAATTAAGTAAAGAACAATATCACTTCTCTCAAATGTATCCATCAAAACAAAATTGACAACACTAGATTGTAAAATGTAAATAAAACGCCGCTTTCCTATGTGTACAACCGATGTGTTTGATCGTACAGCCTTGTTTGAGATGCACTCGCGGCGCTGCACTAGTGCTGAGCTTAGGGTTAGTGGACAGCTCTAGAGTCTGTATTTTAGGTCACATATCTATCTAGCTTTCTAACTTTCTAAGGGTTAAGTTCTCGTGTTTTCTATAACTTTTAATCATAGAAACAAATTATTCTGGGTTAAATACCTCGGCTAAAATAAACATAAAAATAAATGACATATTATTTATTTTGAATAAAAAATATAAACATAATTTATTAATGACGTAAGTCAGAGTAATAGTGAACGAAAGCTTCGATATTTTTTATAACTGTACTAAAGGAGCTGATTGTTTGATATGAGATATTTTTACCTACTTTTTCAAATTAAAAACGGTCACGAATAAGGTAAAATTTTAGTCTCAGTTCAGAGGTCACGCTTGTTCTTTAAAAATACCTACTTACTTAAATAATATATCCTAAATACCTACCAAGTAATATTAGAAATTGAAATCCCAAGAAGAGCACAAAATACATAGGTGAGGGCTGTTGTCAATATTTGCGGATCTCTCGGCCTGCGGTCAACTTCTAACCAGGGTTATACTTATTGGCAGTAACTTTAAGTTTCTGGGTGATGTAAACTACACGGTCTTACAGCAATTTAAAGTTGATTTTTTTACTACCAAATAAAGTATGTTTTGGTGTTAATTACATGTGTATTATCCTTTCATTTTGTCTATATTAACATGTTATTTAGACAGCTACTATTGTCGTCATTAAATTTCATTTTTATTATTGTCCAGTTGTTAAATAATTATATATTCATCTGATACTTAAGTAATAAAATTTTAGTATGCTTTTTATAAAACACTTGGTTACTACCAGAGCAAAAATGAAACTTTTTATAATGCCGTTGTAAATACCATAGGCTAATGAACAACATGATTAGGTATTCTTTATTTACTGTAGTACAATCCGTAATAATGTACGCACATACATTAAACATACTAACAAAAACATAAGAGGCGCAGAAATATGAAATTCCCAACAGATAGTCGTCCCTGAGGAGTAATAAAAGGCAGTGGATATTAAGATTCAGGGAGTACCTCGCCTCAGGGCCTGATCTATTGGCTCTCTCATATTATGCGGTGACTTATGTGCCTGCAAATAATAGAGGGCACAACGATGGAAAGTGGATCTTGGGTTGTTAGTTTTTAGCTGAATAAGTAAGCTCGTATAAGAGTGGCCGTCTCTAGTTTTGAGTGTTTTGAACCGTTCTAATCACACTAAGGGTCGTTGATGTAGCTTAACAACTGCTGTGGGTAATAATACAAACAAATGCATAACAAAAAATAAACAAAAATCTTTGTTTTCTTAGCAGAACAGAACAGCCTATAATTAATGTTTCATTTGATTCATGCTTCCATGAAGGTAAATGAAGGTAAGGTTCAAAATGGTATACCACTTTTACGTCACCCATCCAATGACTGACTCTGTCGACAGTTGCACGCATGCCTCCGCTAGCTGAGCTACGAGCGCTTTTTCTTAGCTGAAGCCTGAATAGTTACATATTACAGCATTTTATGAAGCGCCCAGAGATTAATTAGAAGACGCAATTACCAAAAGACAAGCAACTGTCGCCACGGTCAGTCTTTGGATGTGTGGGTAGCCAAAAAGTAGTATTTGAGTGTTCACGTAATTAACACATTAAATAGTTACTCTAGACCGTCATATTACTTTTAAGCCCTGATAGAGGCTCTTCTTCTTCTTAGAGCGGTTTAAAAATTCTCGATATTAGATTACACTACTTTCATAAGGATATCTCTGTTATCTGAGCTACGGATACTTCATGTTCCAATCTTCTATCCATCCATCTATCTTGGTTCATAAGGAAAAGATAACGTATCCATAAATTATTTATTTCCAACCATGCACTTTATTGTCTATTTGTCTAAGAACTGGCGGTTTTCATTGCATTTGTAGTCGCAACATACAGTAACAAATGTTCGTACCGAATGCTATCTTTGTAGGTGATTTAAAAGTCAATTTTTGACTCAAGTACTTATTCAATAGACAACTGTTAATAAAACCTCAGTGATAAAACTCGGTGAGAAATTAACTGTAACAAAAAAATACATGTTTATCAGCATCATTATTTTCCCAGTCGTGCAATTTGGAAGTTTTGAACAAAGGTTTCTCATAGAAAATTAATAAAATAGTATATTATGCAACTAGTGAATAAAGGACGGATTTAAAGCGAGGGCCGTAGATGAGTCACGAGCAAGTGAAGGATTCTAATGATTGAATCACGAGCGCAGCGAGTGATTCAACTGTTAGAATCCTGAACGACGCGAGTGATTCATGGCCCTCGATATAAATTCGTACCTTATTCAGAAGTGGCATACTATACTTTATACCATGACTACGAGAAAAGACATAATTTAAGCAAAAATAGAAATTTAATCAAGAAATAGGAATTGTTACATTAATTGAAATGTATATTAAAATTAGAGCAATGACTGAAATTAAGCGTAATTTTCTTATTATTATCATTAGGGTGGTCAAATTGTGAAACAATATATAGTTTCAAATAATTATCTCAGATCATCGATTCCAAATGGTTCGCAAGTTGATTTGAACCTCTTATCTCGAAGCAGGTATAGTAAAAAAACAGTACAACATCAATCTGATCCATCTTTTTATTTTTTCGCCTCTTAACCTATGTACACAAGCGACCGTAGGTCTGCTAGCGGAAGCAATCGTCTAACATCGAATAACACTTTAAATTATAGCTCCCGGCTGTTATTCATAGTCGTTAAACCATGACAGAGGCATTTAAGTCCGTTAAACTCTCGACAATAGATAGGCGATCAGAAGATATTGAACCAGGCGTTACTTTGCGGGAATCCATTGTAAATGAAACTCTGAAGAAATATATAGTGTGTTCGAATCGCAGCGGAAAAACACTACAATATATTTCTCCAGAGTTTAATTCTTGACAACTGATTTGGCCAATCTTATACCAATCTTATATGTATTTTGTAAGTATTTATCTTAAAATTGTTAGTTAGATCTGCATAAAGAGGGCTTTAAGTGCTCGTAATTTTCTTCTATTTATTAAGTATTATATTATGTGTGTTTTAGCTTAGTGCCTGTTTTGCAGACTATTAATAAATAAATAAATAAGAAGAAGAAGAAGAACTTATGTACTGTAACTGACAATAGTGTAATTCTCATTGCTGAGTGTATTGGCCATAAGACGGTCCAGCAACTTGGATTTATTTATGAAGTAAACACACACCACACAGCAGTCATAAATATCCAATCTGTGAGATGGAGGCGGACGGCGGGAATTAAAACTGTATGATGTTGTAATATGAAAGGATGAAAGGTCCTGGCGATCTGCACGGAATGTCAATGTGTAGAGATATGAAAATGTAACCGTTACTATGTGATACGAGTATATACGATTTACGGAACTTAGTCAACCTTAACTATAAAAATATGTGTAAACAGAATTCACCAATATTTTCACTGCTATTTTTCCAAAACCTCTCGGAGCGCTTGGTTGACGCGACGCATGACCAAAATGCTGGCCTTTTTCTGGCTCAACGTATCAGCATTGCCATCCAGCGTGGTAATGCGGCCAGTATGCTGGGCACGCTGCCCTCTGGTAGTGGGCTGGAGCACTTAGATTATCTTTAGGCTTTTCTAAAGATTTTCTAAGTGCCCCTTTTTGTAGTAGTTAGAAGTAGTATGTTTAGTTTTTCTTCCCTTTTTTTTATATTTTATTATTGTAAATAAAGTTATTTCACCAAGGTTTTAATGTTTACTCGTAGTTTTCTTGTGCATAATTATTATAAAGGCAGACCAGCAAGTTATGACCTTCTTAAAACCTCGACCTTGACTCCCTTTAGGTTTAATTAATTTATAATAAAAAAATGTTCTCCTTCATACAGTAGAAATTTGATGTTATTATGTAGGTACTTTGCTTCGATTTTTGGGTAAATTTCTGTATAATTTGGTGCAATGGGGCTATAAAACTTCACTCTGTTTTGGCGGTACATAATTGTAATTCATCTTATCCGTTAATAGATTAACACTCATATATAAAGCTATCTCACGTCCAGATCCCATAATGTGAGTGTAACACAATACCCGTAGTACTAAACTAGTATAAGTATTGCAACTGGACCGACCGTTTGGGACTCGCGGTGTGCATACTGATTTGAAGGCAGAGGTAGGTATAAGTTGAAGGTGAGTGGAGAAGGTAAATAATTATATATCTTATAATTTACAAAAAGTATGTTTTTTTTTACCTGAGAATTGCGGAGGATGCTCGCTTGTACACAAAATCTGCCTTTTCCGGGACGAAGGCACATCGTGGTATGTTTTAGTCAGTAGTGGCACTACAAATTTATTTTCTTTATTTTTAATTTTCTTACTTATGCCTGACTTATTTACGTATGTAATGGTGTCGTTTTGATAGTGAAATTGATGTGATAAATTTACACCACATATGATTTTTGACTGTTTATTTATTTAATCTCGCAAATAATATTATAATAATATATCTTAATTAGGTGAAAACATAGTAATTAAAAAAACTTACACTTTCAATTAGAGAACACACAATCAAGTTAACGATTAACTAGATTATCTCACTTCTGATGAAAAACACAATAAAAATATATCAATGGCTAGTACAAGTACCATATCCAACTGAATATGTTTCAGAGTCCGGTCGTCCTAACCTGGCTACTTTATTTCGCTCTCGGTGAGCCTCGCTGAAAGTGAGATAGTTCACTCTACTCTCACACAGTGGAAATAATACAGAAAGTTTATTTGGTACGAATCAATTTTAAATAATGCCGCAAAATAAGTTATAACGAAGAATTTTGATGTTGAAAAAAAAAATTGTTGCAGACAATTTTTTTTCAATTTTTTTTCTAATAATTCGAGAAATAATATAACTCACTCTCTCTCTCTTTCTCTCTCTCTCTCTCTCTCTCTCACGCTCTTGAATCCTATTTACTCATGAATGAGGGTCGTGACTGCGCCGCAGAATTTCCGTCTCAGAATCGAAAGTACAACCAACCCAACACTTTATGTGCTACGCCGTAGACCCTCAAAGCTGCGTAGAGCTTTCGTAGCAGCGTGTAGCAGTAAAATCAAAATTATCGAATATAGTTGAAATACCAAAAGACGTATAGGTAGAGATATCCATCTCGGTGATTTTGTTTTTCTTTTACTGATGAATAGATGTTTTTTTTTTTACGTTGGATAGGTTTACGTTTGCCGTCACACTACAGCCAGGTTAGGACGACCGGACTCTGAAACATATTCAGATGTAATTTGACCCTAGCTAAGAAGCTAAAATGGAATTATATTATTAACTTTAAAAATCTATTATTCAAAAAAAAATGTTAAGCAATTAGAAAATGAGATTTCATTAAATATTTTGGTCATATTGCGTGTTTTGCTCATTTGGAGTGTTAGAAATTTTACTCTGAAGTACCTTTACCTTCTTTGGAATAAACTGTGGCTATCGACTCTATCTCACCTCGAATTCCTCGCACGTACAAGCGGACTTTTTAACCGAACTTTTGTATAGCTCTTTCAGTGATTATGTAGCTTTCAATGAAGTTTCGCAATACTCAAGTGGAGTACCCATAGAATATTGGATTTTGTGACTTATTTATCTAGTATAGTGTAGTTAGTTTTATTGAACTTTAGAAGTGTCTACTGATCTGTTACATGGCGTCAATTTAATTGAAGTCTGCAAATGCGTTGGGGCAACTTTATGCAAATGTATTCTATTAACAGTATTTTTTGGTGTTTATAGTGATTACTTATATCACAGAAATATATGGTTATTAATAAGAGTACTTACTCGTACATGCAAATGCTCACTTCTACATATGCAATACTACTTTTGTTTGTCTTTGTTTTGTGATTTGTGCTACTGATATTCTTTAGAATGTTTTTTTTTTGAGAATATGGTTCTATTGTTTATTATACTTGTGATATATTATACGCCCACCTACTTTATTTCACATCGTAGGAAGGCATATATCAATAATAGACATTTTATTCCCATATACAGAGGCACTATACTCTCCAGTTTGTAGACAATACAAATATAACATTACAAAGTGAATCAGATAAGCCGAAAATCCCCGACTGGGTCCACAAAGGACGTTTGTAACGCTATATCGTAGTCTCGAGAACTGCACTTTTAAGATATTGGCGGTGCTCTACCGCGGGACTGTAGGGTTGAAACTTTATAAGGTTTCAAATGTATTGTACTAAGTATTTTATGGTTTGAATCTGGGTCCTTATAGTCTAATAATTTGTATGAAAAAAAGTAAGTAAGGAGCAAGTAGGCAAAGATACGGTCAGCTAATTCGTTAGTAAATAATGTGCACAGGAATTTTCACTCAAACTTTATATACTTATATTTTTTAAGATTATGTAATTTTTGACCTTTGACCGCAAAGTAACTGGCTACCTTGATAGGATAAAGACGCACGCGTATATTGAATGAACGTTAGAATATCTATCTATAATAATATTTTGAATCGTCAGCGCAGATGGTTACGTGTTCAACGTTTACAGTCGAAAGCTTCCCATTTATTGTTTGAAGTGAGTCATAAAAAATAAAGTTATAAGGAATGTCAACCCTATCACAGCATTATATGTTTACGACTATTGACTCTAATATCTTATAGAGGTTGTCTTGTTGAAAATGGGTTTCAAATGCACAGTATTAAAGTCGATTTGGTGGGATTTATTAATCACTTATTTATTTTTATCATATAGGTACTAGCTGTGCCTGCAACTTCGTCCGCATGGAATAGTTATTTTGGGCATTAATTCTTAGAATTTTGAACCGTTGTCGCAGCGAATGCAACGAAAGCCCTCAAAGATGAATAATTTTCCACGTTTTTTCACATTTTCCATTGTTTCTTCGCTCCTATTAGTTGCAGCGTGATGTTATATAGCCTAAAGCCTTCCTCGATAAATGGTCTATTCAACACAAAATTTTGTTAATTCGCACCAGTAGTTCCTGAGATTAGCGCGTTCAAACAAACAAACAAACAAACTCTTCAGTTTTATAATATTAATATAGATTTTTCAATCACTATCCAGGGTGGTTAGAAAACCCTTCGATTCTCAGTAAGATCGAAGCCAACATCATATTAGAAAAGAGACTAGAAGTGGGAAGAAACCGGTTATAAATGATGCTGATGATTCTCAGATACATCAATCTCTCGCATAAAAATAAAACAAAAGCATACAGCAATCTATTAACTTATACAATTTAGACGAAGATGTAATGTGGGCAAACAAGGGTAGTAATCAAATATTTGCAGAGACAAACTGCCTCAGGCTAGGACGGTTTAGAGATGAGAAAACTTGTGTTTTTGTGTTTTGTTATCGATGTTTTTGATTGAGAAAAATGAAGGTGGGTTCAGTGGCAGTTTCAAACGCTTGTTTATAATACAAATAGGTAAGTTATGTGGATTAAGTACTAACTTTACCCGTTTTAATTTACCGTTCTTATATCGACTATGCTGTTATTTTAAGTATGTACGATATAATTTACTTTTCAAACCGAACTGGAAATGTTAAACTGAATTAAGTAAATTAATTTGTTTCAAAAACTCGAAACTTACCTATCAGTGCCAAAAGATTTAATACAAGATAAATATAATACCGGCATTTTGTAATAAATATATCGAAATTTTAATATTTGCAAATTAGTAAAGTCTCAAACACATACATACAAACAAATAAGTCAACTTATTGCAATTACACTAAAATGTCGATAGAATTTGGAAGTCAACATTTCATCTCTATTTGTTCTTTTATTTACCGAATAAATATATTTGATTATGAGTAGTAGATGCAATTTCGTAAGTAGACTGGTTTTATTATGTTTGGTATAAAAGTTTCGGTTCATCAGACAACAAAATCAGTACTTAGTAGAATTTATAGGTATTGTGGCATATACAATATAAAACCCGTGTAAAGAATATATCGTACATTAAATGTTGTACTATAAATAAAATAAAATAAAAATAGCCTGTATTTCAGATGCTTCAGTTGTACTATAAATATAGAAAAATACCTGCAATTTAAAATGACAAATAAAAACAAAGAAAATGTACAATATTAGCTCAGTAACAACAATATTACTGGTTTGGTAACGGTGGCGTGATAATTTTATTTATTCAAATTTAAAAATAAAATATGTGCTTTTTTTTACATGGGATAAGTTTACATTTGACTACAGCCTGCCTGTTGTTAAGCATTGCTACAGCCTAGGGTGCAACAAACTAAAAAAAAATTACATTCAAATAATAATTAAAACAGAATCACAAAATAAAAAGATATGGCTTTACTATTAACCTTTTTGTACACAACAAAGTTATCCTGTCACGCATCCATACTCAACTAAGCACAAGTACACGTATACTCACAAAAGCCCTCTAAAAAGTGAAGTCACGTCCGCGAGAGATCCTTAACATTGGAAAGGAGTCAACAATGGCAAACTAGATTAGGCTATCGACACCTTTTGCGAAGTTTTTCGGTGACGCGTCCACATGTTACGTATTCTTTTTATAATCATCATCATCATCAGCCTGTTATCGCCCACTGCTGAGCATAGGCCTCTCTTCTTGTACACTACTCGTCCCGGTCCTGCGCAGATTGAGTCCAGGTGCTCCCTGCAGTTATTCTAATCAACCCACTGCATTAGTGGGTGACCTTTGAACGTAACATAACATTATACACATTATTATAACATTTTATTTCTTAAAAGTAGTTTAATTTACCTATGCTAGTGTGGCTGGGTTGGGGAAGCGTCCGCCTTACAATGAATTGTTTTACAAGTTACTTGTATGTCTGGATTATCACTCACTTAACGGTGAAGGAAAACATTGTGATAGGGGATGCAAGCCTTACTTCTTAATACGAGCAAAGCCGGGACACTTCTTTTTTCTGCGCAAGATCGAGCTTGCACATTCAAAGAGAGGCCTATGCCCAGCAGTGGGATAGAGAAGGCTGTGGATGATGATGATTTTACTTAGTAGAAAAGTTGGTTAATAAGTACCAACATGTACCACCGTGTCATCACATTTGCGCTCACCTCACGCCCAAGGGTCGAACTCCGGGAAGTGAATTAAGTAAGTTATCTCACTCGTTTAGAAGCTGTATTGCAGACATGTGACTTTGTGAACGACATCAATGGGGGACGATAACTGGCAAAAATTGGGTATTATGTAATCTGAACATCATCATCAGCCCGTTTTCACCCACTGCTGAGCATAGGCCTCGCTTATAGTACACAGTCTGATCTCCAAATATAGAAAACTCAAAGGTAACAGACTGACTGACTGACTGACATAGTGATTTATCAACGCACATAGATCTATCTATCTATCTATTTACTTCTTATGTAATCTGATGCATTTGAGAAAATGGAAACCAACTTTTACCTACGATTGCATCAGTAAAAAAGTTTGTGTTTATATTGTAGACTTTTCTGAACGCCGTCAATGGAGTTTCGATAATTCTAGCGAAAAATGGGATATAAAGTAATCTGATGCTTTGATAAAATTAAATCAAACTTCTCATATATTTGCGACCTACGATTGCGTCAGTAAAAAAGTTTGTGTTTTTATTCTGTAACTAGCTGGTGCCCGCGACTTCGTACGCGTGGAATAGTTATTACCATAAAAACGGTTCTAGTGAGTTAACCTTAAAAGATAGACATATATTGTTGAAGACACTTTGTTAGATTATTTTAAGAGAAATAAAACAATCTAAATGAACCGTATTCTCAGCGCATGCAACGGAAGCCCTCAAAGATGAATAATTTTCCCCGTTTTTTCTACATTTTCCATTATTTCTTCGCTCCTATTAGTTGCAGCGTGATGTTATAAGCCTAAGGCCTTTCTCGATAAATGGTCTATTAAACACAAAAATAATTTTTCAATTCGCACCAGTAGTTCCTGAGATGAGCGCGTTCAAACAAACAAACAAACTCTACAGCTTTATAATATTAGTATAGACTAACGGCACGGCACCTCGCATTTCATAAGTAAGCAATAAGTAGCCTGAGGCTAATTCCGATTAAAAAGCCGTTATAATGTAAAGAAGTAAAAAACATGCACATAAACCATGTGGTTTATTTTTATGTGTCCTCTATTGTTATGTGTAAATCAAAGAATATTAAGCCTAAGGCCTTTCTCGATAAATGGTCTATTAAACACAAAAATAATTTTTCAATTCGCACCAGTAGTTCCTGAGATGAGCGCGTTCAAACAAACAAACAAACTCTACAGCTTTATAATATTAGTATAGACTAACGGCACGGCACCTCGCATTTCATAAGTAAGCAATAAGTAGCCTGAGGCTAATTCCGATTAAAAAGCCGTTATAATGTAAAGAAGTAAAAAACATGCACATAAACCATGTGGTTTATTTTTATGTGTCCTCTATTGTTATGTGTAAATCAAAGAATATTATATATGTAAATCTATTTAATCATTGTAAATATGAGAGGTCTCTAGTGACACTTGATATAATTGAGTACGCATTAATAATTTGGCATTAAATAATAATATAATAATCGCATTATAGAGCACAAAACAAGCGAAGCGAAAAAAATAAAATAAACGTGACTATATCAGTTTTATAAGGTTGTATTACTATGCTTTCGTTTATAGCGTTGATTGGCTTGTCGTGAAATTTATCCATCTTCTATCACAAGAAACTCTACTATAAGAAAACCAAGGAATTTGTATCTAATTAAAAAATTATTAAGCTCCATTTTACTTACCTTACAATGAAATACTTACTATACTTACTTACATCTACCTATACATATAATAATGCTGAAGAGGGTTGAAAGTCTGAACATTGAAGATATATAAAAAAAATGTTTGGAGATAGGTACCTACAATCAATTACAGAACACGTTCCAACATTTAATAGAATTTTCGTCTAATAAAAAATAAAATAAGTAAAATAATAAATATTCCGAGACATTGCACACAGCGCCATCTATCAGTCTGTTTATTTGTTTCTCTATTTGTCTGATTATCTAAACAATCATCACGCAAAAACGGCTCAACGGATCATTATCATTTTTGGTATGTATGTAGTATGAGATTTTAGGTGTGTCATAGACTACTTTTTATCCTGAAATAATGCGAGCGAAGCCACGGGCGTCCACTAGTACAAGAATAAAATGAGTGAGTGAAAATAATTACGAATGACAAGAATAATAGAAAAGTCTTAATGTATCTGTGTGTACAAAATAGAGAATATTTTGTTTAAAACGAAACTCGTCCATATGATATACTAGCTGTGCCAGCGACTTCGTCCGCATGGCATAGTTATTACCATAAAAACGGTTCTAGTGAGTAAATCTTAAAAATATACATATACTGTTGCAAACATTTTGTTAGATCATTTCAAGAGGAATAATTCTTTCATACATATTTTTTTGATATCTTTAACCGTTTTCGCAGCACACGCAACGGAAGCCCTCAAAGATGAATAATTTTCCCCGTTTTTTTTCACATTTTCCATTGTTTCTTTGCTCATATTAGTTGCAGCGTGATGTTATATAGCCTAAAGCCTTCCTCGATAAATGGTCTATCCAACACAAAAATAATTTTTCAATTCGCACCAGTAGTTCCTGAGATTAGCGAGTTCAAACAAACAAACAAACAAACTCTTCAGCTTTGTAATATTAGTATAGATTTATATTCCTACATTTACATTCTAAGTTCACAGTAGGCCACAGTAAGTCAACAATAAATTTCTTGTCGGTAACGGGTCGTAGGCTCGCAATTTTCAGATTGAATTTTTACGACGCCTCAGACACTCGAATAAAGTGATAAACAAATGGAAGATACGGAATAGGGACTAAAGAAAGTGGGATTTTATTAGTAGGACGGTTTTAGGTGGAAATATAAGGGTATCATCAAAGAAAATTCACGTTTTAGAATCAAAATATTGCGAGTTTTAGTGTTTTTAAGATCTTTGTGGTTATAAAACGTTGTGCAATCATAAAATCATAAGCATTACATAAGCTAAAGTTAAGTAAATAGTTCAAGTCAATGTTTTGCTGAATAAAGTGTATTAATTTGTTTGGTTTGAATTAGAATAAGATCTCCTGCGTAATAAAGATGATTAACTTTAGACCAAAACAATGGCGACAATGAAAAAAATACAATATACTATTCCATAAGAACGAAACAAAAGCAACAAACATCCGCTACAAAAACATATTCCGAGACATTTCACACTAAGCAATCCAACGTTATCTATCTTTCATCTTCTTTCAATTGCTTATTAATCCCGTACATAAACAGAGTGCAATCAGTCAGTCAGTCAGTCAGTCACAGGCCGTATAAGGCAGAATATAATTCCATTTGCCCGCTCGGTTCTGAATGCGGGTAATTCTGCGATTCCCGTATTTTTCTGCGAGATTCTCAATGGCACTGCGAATGTCTGCGCCACGGGTCGGGTGACCAAGGCTTAGGTTATAATTATACTGATAAGCAAAAAAATATCATAATAACTTACAATTAATGCTACGACCAAGAAGCAGAAAAGAAGAGTAGAAGAGGTGACAGGTAATTAATGTTAACGGGAGAACAAGAGAAAATAATAGAATTTATAAACAGAAGTAGCTGATAATAAAGTAAAGTAAAAGTTGTTTCATATCTTGATTAGATTTTGCGAGCAAAAGAAGAAAATAATGAATGTCTGAATGTTTTAATGTAGATAATATATAAATTTGACTTGCTTGACTATATTATGATGATTATTATTACGTTATATTTGATTTTGTGTCTGTAGAATAAGTATTGTTTTAAATAATTAATGTAATTGGCTTCGGCCGTTTTGATTATTATTAAATAAATAAATATCATAAATTCTTACTTAGGTACTTACATTTAGATGTTCACTAATTATATTTACAATACATGTTTTCACGTACCTCGGTAGGCCTCTGGGTTCCGCACTAGGTCTGCTTAAACAGCCTGTATAGCAGGACCTCAGATTATAATATATAATGATTATAATTTGCTTAGATTAGCACTTAGCAAAAATCTTTTAATAAGTATAGTTTTAATTAGTATTTTTTTATTTTTTTTTTATTAATGGACTCTGCGGCACCGCCGCAATTTCTGTAAGTTAGACTATTTATTCATATCATTTGACACATATTTACGAAGTAACAATATGTTTTTGGTACGATGGTAGCAAAAAATACATATAGCGGGTAACCAATAGAAAAAAACTCCAATCCATCGTTGTGTAGATTTCTCAAGTTCGTCACAAACATTGTTATAAAACAGTTTAAAAAATCATTTTCATAAAAGCTTAACTTTACCAGCATCATAGTCACCGTATAGCCCTAGCCAATTTAATAATGCCAGCTTGTAAGCCATTTTACACCCGCCCGCCGGCGGCGTATAGAGATTTTTCTCCTAATAACATTATGTTAGCTAAAAGCAGTCGGGAAGACGTTTTGAATATAGCGAATGTATATTTTATTGCGCCATTTTGTGTTCTTTTTTGATGGTTTATGTTTGAATTGATTGTGATGTATGAAATGTTTTCATTTCTAATGTTGAATGAGATTGTCGTAAGCTCGACAATAAGACATTATTTTGTTCCTGTAAGTTCTATCTCAAACTTTTATAGTTGGATGTCATTTGATGTAAAAATATATTTAAAACATACCAGTAGTCATGCTACTTAACTATATCAGTTTACCCGCAGGATACCGATAGTTTGTTGATGAACCAGAGATATAAAAAAGGGATCAACAAAATCATATTTATATCATTTATTTTTTATTATATTAAGTCATTATTTAATTGGCAAACAGCGTTTTAATAATATTCCTGTACATAAATAAATTTTAAACATACAAAAGAAAAAGACCCACAGTCAAAATCTCACAAATTATTTCTTACATTTTCAGTCGCACACGGCTCCACATTTTCAAATATGTACAAACGCCGGAAAGTATTCTTGATGTTTGCGTCACGAGATATTTTAGTAAAATTAGCTCGGTTTGTGAAGTGCACATAGTTTGTCTAATTTCCCACGAGCTCGAGTAACTGTGACGGAAACATTCTAGAAAATACACGATGACTTTCTTTTGCACAATTTTGGCATTATTATTTTAAAACCTTTATCCATATTTACATAATGACTTGCATTCTCTTGTGCTGGAGGCCAAGACTCCCTTCGGGTCGCTGCGCCATAGGTACATATTACTTATCTTGAATGTAATTTGAGGTGCGGAGATCTGATAGCAGTAGCAGTCACTCTATGTAAAATCCGGTATTCTCCAATTCCAATTCCATTTGGAGCATTTCGATCCCATAAATTGAGAACATAGTTAAGAGGAACGACAATAAGTTGTCGTTCCTCTCCTACGATAAAAACGCAGCGCCAAAAGCTCAAATGACTGAAGTCAGTAATTGAATGAATAGGAGCGACTAAAAAGTGATGCTCAACTGATGAGACATTTTTTTTTTTACAAGAAATGGGTTTGCACTTGACCGTAATTCGCATGATGGTAAGCAATCATTACGGTCTAGGATGGAACGGGCTTACCCAGTAAGAACCGAAAGAAAATCAGACTCATCAAAAAATGAAAATATTAACTAAACCTGTAGTCTAGTATCTTCTAATCAATCATAGAGAAGGCTAGTCTAATCAAAAATATTGCAAAAAAAATGGCTAAAATTATGACTGCAAATAAATTTGACTAAGGAGCTGTTTTTATTTCAAACACCAGCTAAAATTTACTAAGTACATACCTATACATCTCAGCCCAACAAAAAGTCAATCCAAAGTTAGTACATTTCCAATCCTAAGTCAACCGCTCGACATTTCAATATGGCACTGGATGTTGAATATAGGAGCATAGATTATCAAGCAATACTGCGGCGCGGCGTCGCTGCAGATTAAACAAATATTACTCTGCGATAGGAAATGATCGAGAAGTTTCTAGAACTGTCATGTGGGTTTCAGAGAAAAAATATATAAACAACTGTCTAATATGTAAAACTAAATCATTGCACTTCAATTTAAATAAAAATCAAGTATTATATGTGCATTTATATTTAAAGCTTCAGTTTCTTGACTTAGTACAGCTGAAGTTTTTTTAATTGCGAACTTCAAAGCGAGATTGAATCGGTTCTTACTGGGTAAGCACGTTCCATCCTAGAGCGTTATGATTGCTTACCATCAGGCGAATTACGGTCAAGTGCAAACCCATTCATTGTACAAAAAAAAATACATTATTAGCACAGAAAACGAAAGCTTTAGCCACTTCATCTGGATTGATTTAGTTATAAAAAGTAGCTTATGTGATTTCGTGAATTTTATATTAGCATTATAAAAAAAGCGAGTGTGGCTCAGCGGTTCCAGTGTCTGGTTTTTATCTAGACGAAACTTGGTTCGAATCCAGCCCTACACCAATGACTCGTATTTCCAAGTTATGTGTTGATTTGCACTCGCTTAACGGTGAAGGAAACATCGTGAGGAAACCGACATGTTTGAGGACCACAATATCCGAGGACATGCGTCTTCCGTGGAAGGACCTGGGCGCCCACCACGATGTATCTGCCCTAGAAAACTCCCCTAACGAATTAATTCTGTGGGGGAGTCACGACTATCAGTCATGAGGAAATACGAGCCAAAGAGAGATATTAGCATTATACCAAAAACAACGTTTCATCGCTCCGTAGCGATGTGGCAGAGGAACAAACAAACAAGCACGCAAACATTATTATTGCTTATTCTATAGGTATATATAGCGCGCTGGATATACATATACCTATCATCATTACTTACAGGCCTGGAAAAGCATTTCCTCAACGTAGAAATCACACTTGCGTATCAGCCACAATGTAACATACGTTACCTACTCATTATTATGTCTATACATTTTTTTACATAGTTTTATATTACAGACAGATCCAGAATTCTTCCTCCCCGTGAGCCAACAGCTTTCGGCGCATTACCCAGCAATATCAATACTGCGAGTGGAACCTGAGAAATGAACGTCTAAACCCGCCTGGGGCCGTATTATTGTAAACTGGTGCCAATAGACAACTCACTTTATACAGTGGTAGTTATATAGTCAGTATAATCAGTCTATAAAGTCAGAAGTAGAAAGATTTTACTAATAAATGAAAACGATGTTAGATTTCTTGAACTTTTGTGATAGAAAGTACATCTGATAGCAATTTAAGCCTGCCTGAAGTCATTTTATTATAATCAGGTGCCAATAGATAGCTCACTTTATTTAGTAGTATAAGTTAGTTAATAATGTTACAATGATTCAGAGTGGAATGGTGTCACTCCGCAATGAAACTCATATGATCGGTATTATTTTTTATTAGTTATTATTATTTTTTTATTTCTACGGTTGGATGTAGGTAGCTACCGTTTAAACCGCGCCATATTATTATAAACTGTTGACAATAGACATCTCACTTTATAAACTGATTGTTATATAATAGTATAGTGAACTTATGAAGTCAAAATAGGTAATAAACAAAATAGATAGGATTCACTCCGGAACAAAACCTGTAGTATTCGATAGACAGTAAGTAAGCGTCTTAAGCGCGTCGTATTATGATAAAGTGCAAATATGCAGCCGATTTTATGTGCTGGCTGTATTTAAGATTTAACACTGACATCACTATGTGCTTATAAACTCTGTGCAATTGGTTTAGTTCTACGTGAAAAAGCATAATCAACGCTGCCACGCCTGCCAGTAAAAAGCAAGCAAAAAAAAGTAACTTTACCCACATCTTGTTTAATTGTTATTCAACACAAAAAAAAAGTTTCAGAAGACTTGATAACCTCCTTTTTAGGAAGTCGGTTAAAAACTTAATAGCCTTGATAATTTTAGTAATACTGTATATCTGTTTCTTTGAATTGTATTAAAATCAATGCACGATTTTCCTAAAACCACCAAAAGCAAACCAAGTGGCGGTCTCTAAATGATCACAAAAGGCAACGAAACAAAAAGAAGCAATAACCACCCTTTCAATCGGGGGTTGTTGAGGACCGGACTCGGGTTACGCAGGGATACGTACAAATCGCCTGAGAAATGGAAGTGAGAACGCACTGGGTGCGATTGTGACAAAAAACAGCTAAAACATAATCTAATACCTCGTCCTACTCATTTAATTTGAAGATTTTATCCCTGCCAGATTGGTTGCCTGGAAGAGATCGCTCTTAGCGATAAGGCCGCCAATTAAGACACTAATTTTAATTTATATGTTTTTTGTTTCTTTTTTTTTATATGTGGTGTTTTATTAAGGTATTTATCTATCTATCTAATTCTTGTGAAATCATAGAAAAGTGAAGTTGTCACCGAAGATGAAACACAAAATGGTTTGGAGTTTCTAACTTATTACCTAGCAAATATTTTTTATCTCTTACTGATTGTTACTTTATTTGTTGTAAGTTAATTAATTAATTAATTTATTATTATTGACACGTTACATTGTAGATCCCGGTTGTTTGTCTAGTACGGCAGTCGTTAAGCCATGTCAGAGACCCTTAGGGCGGCTTGATGAACTCTCGACACCAGAGTTGGCCACTCTCATTCGATAAGAAGAAGAATGAAATTAAGTACAATCGACATACCTATTCTCCCAAGCTTGGTCACGCTCAGTTGGCGTTTTGTCTCTAGTATATCTGTATTTGATTTCCATGTATGAAATCGTTTATAATCCTGTTTTTTTTTTCAATTGATTTTAATAGATATCTGACGTAGTGCGTATGCGTGAGTCGGTACAATCGTAACCCTTTGCCGGTGTTTATTGGTACAGTGCGAGCATCCGACACTAGCGACCCGTCGGGAAGGATGAGATTGAAAAATGCGCCTCTTTTCTTCCACATTGCTTGTAAGTTTTGTTTATTAAATTGAGTTTCTATTTATTAGCAGATACATACATTTATTGAATTTTTAAATATACATCAATACAATTAGATAATAATAAAATAATCGAGCCTAAAATCAGAATAGTGTTGTGTATAAAACAGTTATCGCGTCCGTGTTTCGCTGGACTGCGGTATTCCGTCGAGGTCACAAAAATGCTAAAATTAAACAATTGCTGCTGCAGTCAGTCCTTAGATACGTAAGTGACTTTTAGAAAGGCATTCTAAAGGCATCTACGATATAACTTCGTGGTGGGTTACCAGATCCTTCTACGAATAATAATCTAGTTTTCATGGTCAATAATCATGTTGGACTCGTCATGATGTTTTCTTTACCTTTATGGTTGTGCAAAATTAAAACATAACCTTGAAACCAAGTAATTGATTGATTGAATGACGCTGGCTGGCATCGTACAAGCAATCTATTAGAATAAATTTTGAGAAACCAGTCACTGTTTTAATGACACTTGCCAGTATCGAACCAGCGACCTATCAGAATAAGATTTAAGGCTTACTTACCCTTATCATTCTACAATCGCTTAAGGACAGAACCTTAAAAACTGTGTCATCTATAGATGCTCGTTGACTTGTCATAAGCGTTCGATACTCCAAGATACTTGGCCCGTAAAAAGCAACGGGCGTCAGATAAAAACGGGCCTGAGGTCCGAAATGTCCACATTCAGTTTTATTGCGGCGGACGATCGACGACAGCCTCGATAGATGCTTACTTATCAGGGGTCGAAGACATTATGCTTGCGATGTTTGGTAGAAACGAAAGAAGAAAAATCGAGTGATGTTTGTAAAAAAGAAGAGGAAAAGTCATTGATTATCAATTAAATAGTGACGTAAATGTATGATTGATTGCTTGATTGAATAGTTTTATTAAGACTTAGTCATTGTGTACTTAAAACTCTTTTATCGCGTTGATTCCGAATAAAAAGTAGCCTATTGGATAGGTACTCGATAAACGAAGGTGCATACAAACTTTCATCCAAACTTGTGTAACCTGTTCAGCGTAACAAAGAAACAAACTCACTTGCAAACGTGACATGTGGTTATTGATTGTTAAAACTACTTAAAAAAAAAATTCAAACATAAAATATTATCAAAATTTTGGTTTTAACGGTCAATAGGCTAAGTTTGACTTTTGCATGTTGCCTAAGATGTAGCACACCTGCTCAGAAGAGACCTATTTATTCGGCATACGATAATAATCTTTTCATTAAAATAAGTTCTGTTCAGACTAAAGGTTATTCAAATTTTGAAGCGAGTGTGGCTCAGCGGTTCCAGTGTCTGCTTTTCATCCAGACGCTTCCTGGTTCGAAAGGTCGAACCCTACACCAATGACTTGTATTTTCAAGTTATGTGTCGATTTTGCATTCGCTTAGCGGTGAAGGAAAACATCGTGAGGAAACGGACATGTTTGAAGACCAATATCTGAGGACATGACGTGTCTTCCGTAGAAGGACCTGGGCGCCCACCACGATGTATCTGCCCAAGAAAACTCCCCTAACGAATTAATTCTGCGGGGGAGTCACGACCCTCAGTCATGAGGAAATACGACTCAAGAGAGATATATGTATGTATTTTTGAAAACATAAAAAACCCTCCCAATTTATATATATTTATTTTATTTATATTGTGATATGTCTTGAAGATTTTTTATTTACTTATGCATATCTATGTATAGGTATATATTTTTGACAACATAAAAATGCTCGCCTCTTTCCCACCAACCACATTTCGGCAGATAATTTATTTTTCCACCCCGCTCGAGCCGCCTTCACTTACCACTAAGTGGTACGATAAAAGATTCCCTCTCCTCATTTAGATACCTGCTTTTAGCTTTCTTTGATCTTCTAAAGTTGAACAATCACTGTGACATGGCTTTTGGATTTCTTTAACTTGACTCACGCGCGCAAAAGGTGCAATGAAGGAAGGTGAAATGAATGAGAGTGGTGAACACTAGTTTTCAGAGTTTTAGTTTTCAGAGAATAGAATAGAATAGAATATAACTTTAATGTACACCATAATAACACAAAAATTACAAACAGAAATAAACATACATAAATTAAAGTGTTGCACATTGAGCGGCCTTATCGCCTATCAGAGTTGAGTTTTATAGCCTGTTCGCGCATTATATACACACTTCAATTTCTCACCTGTCTCTCAATATAATTAACGTCAAATTTGATTTAAAATGTATGGATATATAAAAATAAACCGAAAAGAAAGAACTACTTCACATGAGGAGGAACAATGGAATCCTACAACACAAACTGATACCCAACCCATGGAAGCACTCGGATACAAATGTGATAGCATAGTGACCACATATGGTTATTCAGAATACTGATAAATCGATCCCGATTACCTACTCCTCTGTTAATCAACAGCCATAAAAGTGAAATAAAACCGAGTTTTTAAATCGATTTTTACAACTTGCAATTAAAATTCTTCAATTAAGGTAGCTAACTAATATGTTGGGTGATAAAATACACAGACCTGCCTACACATGTTTTTGTAGTTTTTCAGCCGGTTGTTCTAAAATGTGATTGTAAAAGACACTGTAAATTATGGCAGTGAGTTCCTATTTCTATTCTTAATTCCATACACAGAAGGACACTATACAAAAGGTAAGTGTTTAAATATTTTTTATCACTTGCGATTCAATCATTCGATCATACAACCACCTGAAACGACATCCGCATAAGCGGCACTGTGGTAAATAATGGATGTCTATCCTGAAATGAAATTGGCCCTCAGACGAGACTGCCGTAAAACACCGTAAGATGACAACATGTTCGTAGGTCGTATAGCAAAGGATGTTTGTGTAAAAGAATATGACAATGACCTTTCTATATGCTTGCCCCTTACGTATAACATACACCATCAAACATATACCTACAGCTACGTATACCTACATAGGTGAATAAGTAGGTAAAATCAACGACATTACTTTTAGTAGATCTATAATATGACAAGTTTCAGGAAGACAATTAGAAAAAGGATCTTCTATGCATTGCATAATATTGACTTAGGTCCTATTTCTATCTAAAATTACTGACATGGACACCTTATATCAATTATTAAATTGTATGCGTTTTGGCATAAATATTCCTTCTATTCTGAAGACACAAAATAATATGACGCCAGTGATGCAAAATATTAAACACACACTCAGACAAAAAACTTATTTTTTAAAACATCTACTATCTTTCCAACTATTGCATGTTCTCCTGAGCAAAACAGCTGTTAATGTCAAAAAGAAGGCGATTAGATTGTTTTGCGATTTTCTGAGTTTCCGTACGACGGTTTACAGTTTGGACCTATACATACGAGCAGAATTAGATAATAACAATTAGTCATCTCGTGATTAGTAAATCTTCGGCTAAATGCTTCGACCTTGTGGACAGTGGACTCACCATAATAACAAACACACACCCACACATACACATACATGACTACGTAGGGAATCCAGTTCCAGTTATTTTCCAATAGGGTTGTTTGTAAAGCTAAGGCATATCATTAATTTATGAACTAGTTATATTTTTGGACTTTGTTTCTTTTTGTATCGGAGTGGCAAATTAAATTACTTATTATCGCCTTAGAAGGAAAACTTTAATATACATATATAGCTAAATAATAATCTTGTGGTCGTTTTTAAAGTAGTAAAAAAATCTAAAAAATCGGCAAAGCTTTGTAACACTTTACCAGAAGCTGTGCTTCTTGCGAACTACAATCCAGGGGTTTTCAAATCTAGAGTTAATAGGTATCTTCTAGGTAAACGTGTTACACCCTAGGCAGCAGCAATGCTTAACATCAGGCAGGCTGTAGTCAAACGTAAATCTATCCCACGTAAAAAAAAAAACCTAGCAGTGTTGCGTCTTTTCTATATCCACGTTATGTCATAAGATAAAATTACTTAAAAATCCTTAACTAGATTGAATGTATAAGTTTCATTCATATGCGTAACTTTCAACAATTAATACTTATTAAATTTCAGAAAAATAATCTTTATGTTCTTTCTCTCTCTGTGAGTCGTATTTCCTCATGACTGGGGGCCATAACTCCCTTGCAGAATTATTTCGTTGGTGAGTTCTTTTGGGCAGATACACCGTGGTGGGCGCCCAGGACATTCCAGGGAATATCTACCTATGTTGCATGTGAACAAAACAAATTACTAACAAATTAATATATTCTTACTACAAATCTTACAAACAGACAAAATTTTATTCTTCTATGAGCATTATTGTTTTAATATTGATGCGATGGTTATCATAATGGTATTTGTACAATTATTTTTGTAATTTAGGTGATTTTAGAAAGATTTGACCTTCCATAGGAACTAAGGTTACTTGGCATGTGTTTTGTTTACAGAATAAAGTAACTTAGACCATAATGATCGCTTACCGTCAGGTGAATTATGGTCAAGTACAAACCAATTCCAGGTTTTTTTTTTACATGATATAGGCTTACGCTTATCTACAACTTGCCAACTATCTTAGTTAAAAAGGATCTTCTTTTTTAATCTAAATTGGCCTGTGCCCCGCGTTGTGTGTTAGTCTTGATAGTTCACGATACGATATTAATAAAAAATCTTATCTTCATAACAAATTTTATCCAAATTGGTTAATCCGTTTGAGGTTAAAGGAAGACCAAACTTCAAGACACTCACAAACGTAACCTCCAAAAATATAAAATAGTGGAATAGCCTCATGCTTAACTACAACTTTATTAAGATGTTAAAGATCAAGGGAATAGAGATTTTAGGAGCCTAGTTGTAAAAATGAAGTAATATAATGCAGGTGCAAAGATTCGATACTTATTTACCTGCGGCATTGTATTTCGTTCCTTGATCGTTTCCGTGACTTCCTCTTCCTTCTTGTTACTTATGAGGTATTCCTCATTACGGAGTGTCATGCTTCCTCCTACACAGTGACTAGATAGTCGAAAGCCACCCCTAACACAACATGAAACTAGTAAGCACTGGCTGAATTTTTAATAAACTAGAAACCATTTTGTTATTTGATCGCGTGCCTCGAGCGATTTCGCAATGAACTCAGCTGCGACAACATCAACAGTAATGTTAAAAAGGCGTTGTGAGTGTGTCTGGCGCACTAATATACAAGCAAGAGTTTGTGAGTAAACATTAACATTGTCTATATGATCGTTCTTTTCCCACGCTGAAACGCCTGAGCCGATTTTACAAAGTATAATAAAATCAAATTTTATTGTTTATTGTTTAACCGACTTTAAAAAAGAGGAGATTTTCATTTCTTACTAATATTTTTTTGTGTGAGTATATGTCACTTGATTAGTCCACCCATTATGAACCTTGAACTTCAATATGAAGATGGCAGCAGATGATGATGATGATTATGAACCTATTTTGATATTTTTTTTGGCTGTGCTTTGACGCACATTGAGATATTTAGCTTCTTTGACTATCTATAACAATAATGAAATTTAACACATAGGCTACTTTTTACCTAGAATGAAACGAGTAACACCGTGAATCGCCACTAGTGAAAACCTTTATTAGGTACAGACAACCTACATTTTATAGGTAGGAAAACGCCCTCCAGCGGTGACCACGCGTTACAAAGTACATTTTTACTAGTAAGTACCTACATTATATAATAGCCGAAATGTATATACATATTTGATTGTTTTCATGATTCTTCTTACGCGTTGTTTTTAGTATACCTAGTAATGCCCGTAGCTTAGCTTGCAAAGATTTTTACATGAGATTACCAACATTAAGCAATTGTAATAAGATCAGTTGATCAGCCTTTCTATGACCAACAAATCGCATTAAATACAGTTCCGTGGGTCTGATGACACGTTCCGGTAGGTTCCGGTTATATGTCAGAGTATATCGGTGGCGAATAAGATATCAGAGGCCCCTAGGCATTGAGCTTAATGTACTACGTACTAGAGATGACACCACAAAGTAATAATTTGCGGTGCGCCTTGCGGTCCCTCGGACCACAGTGAACTTAGTCCGAGTCTAACGCCTGTGACGCGCGAACGTGTGGTGTTATACAAATACGCAATTTCAATCAAAATGCGCAACTGTGTCTTAAAAACGTGCTCAAACCATTCGAGAACAAAAAAAAAGATAGCGATGTAACATTTCATCAGTAAGTAGGTAATCATTTTAAGTACATTAAGCTTAATGCCCCTAGGGCAGTTATTCGAAGTATCATAAGTATGAAGAGATTACAATATACCTACCTACGCCAATAATGTATCATAAAACCATTTAGTATAATAATTCAAATGGGGTAAAATACAGAATGAACCTAACACTTGCACAAACATTTATTAATTAATGATTATCTGTAACCAAACGTAAAATAATAACTGTAAACTCGTTTTAAAAGGTTATATAATATTCGTTAATGTTGTATTAACTTATTAAACTAACTTATTAACTATTAACGTTAACTTAATGGCTTATCGTGTGTTGCAATAAAGAATTTTCTATCTATCTATCTATCTATCTAATGGCAAATTTTACTGTGTTACTAAAATACAATATAAACAGTTACTATATTAAGCTACCGGCACAATGTTATATCATGGAAAGTGTGGTCTATCTATATCCATCTATTCTATCTTCTATCCATACAATACATGTAATACAGCTGAAGAGAGTTGAAGCCAGTTTATTATATTACTCTATGGTCAAATGTCTGACAATTGAAGATATTAAAAAAAAAATGGAGTTACTTAGAATTGATAAAGGAACACGTTCCAACAATTAATATAATAATGATCTATTTCTCTGTTTAACTGTTTTTCTGTGTCTCTGTTTGTCTGTTTATTTAAACGCTCATCACGATTTTTGGTATGTAGGTAGCCAAGGTCCCAAAAGTGTAATGGGCTACTTATGCTGAAATAATGCGAGCGAAGCCGTGGACGTGCACTAGCTATTCAATATACACGTCAAAGGTTCATAACGCGGTTTCAAAACTTTGACACCAGGGTTAGCCTCTTCTCTTACGGGATTACTTTCTTTTTAATAACACAAAATAGGCACCTATCCTGGTCAAGTTGTGGTCACCCCATTTATAGGTACGATAGGCCACTGATAACGTTTAGGTCAAGCGAGGTGGTGGTGTCGTGATTCTGAAAAAAAACCTTTAAATATATTTGAATCGACCTTAATTGATAAAATTAATTAACGTGAATACACACATCATTTGGATGTAAGTTTAATGTATAGTTGTTTTTTGTATTTTAGTTTCAAATTTGTTCAAAACAGTCATCAGCATCATGACTGGCCTGTTAGCTTAGTTGGTAGTGGCTCTGCCTTCTAATCTAGAGGTCGCGGGTTCGATTCCCGCACGACACAAGTATTTATGTACTTTAAAAATTTATAATTACTTGTGTTGAGTCTGGTCGTTTGTATGTATAATAAGTATGTATTTACAAAAGAAAAGTATATATAAGTATTATATCCGTTATCTAGTACCCACGACACAAGCGTTTGCTTAGTGTGGGGCTAGATGGCGCTGTGTGCGATGTCCCGGAATATTTATTTATTTATTATCATCATTTGATGCCATCTACAAAAGAAGTAAAATAAATATAAATAATAGTAAAGTAATAGGCAAAGTCTGGTCAAGCGCAAACCTGTTTTAGTTTAAAAAAGTTTGAGGTCAATTAATTTTTTTCCATCACATCCTGCTTATTAGATATTGATGGAAATTCACTAAGCAAAAGCCATAATTATCATCACTAACCATCACACAAATTTGATTGAGAATATGAGAAGGTTTTAGTTTATTTTAATTTACTTGAATTATTGTAAACTTGTCATTTTTTCTTTGAAATACAGAAATAAAAGTTTCAGAAAAGTTAACATCGTTAAAATATATTTTGTTAAATATAAGGCTCCACTGTCTTGATACATACAACACAACATTTTGCATGAAAACGCTAGTTTCAGCTTAAATAATAGATTTGTTTTAAAATTGTATTTAAAAGTCTCGTATTTATTTCTTTCTTTTATCTATTACATCTTTTATTGGTTAAAAATCTTATCTTTATTTCTTTCTTTCCCTCCTTTTTTCCAGTTCGCATACAAAATATTGCATGTGATTATATTGGCACCTCTTATACCAGTCATTGAAATGCTAGATCATTATAATTATTCCGAAAATAAAATCCTTTTTTTCACTGTAGGTACAGTTAGTAATGTTCTTACCGTCAGGTCACTTGTAATCTTTAAGATAAGATAAAGATAAGATAAAAGATTTTTATTTGTAAACAGATAAATGGGATACAATATAGTGTTGCTCTGCCTTCTACTGTAGTGTTAACTGTGTTGTAGAAGGCAGGATCTTCCAGGGGATCAATTTGTTTACAATTTAAATAAGTAAGGTCGAACATTTCTGTATATTCATATTAATTTATTCCTAACAAAGTTATAAGTCATGGTTCGCTATAATAACTGATTGCATAGTTAAAATGTCAATTAGGTATAATAGAATGTATTGTATTGGACTTGCACTTGAACGAAGCTGCCTAAACACTCCGATTGGCGCTTGGCAACATAATTTATGTTTGAACCAGTGACTAGGCATAGGCCTCCATTTGCGGCACTAGTTATAAATGCTGTCTTTCTCGTTCTTATAATTTAAATAGAAAATGTTACGGATTGGGGATTTTTTACAACGCCATCTAGCGAACTAACAAATATTTGCGTTAGGGGTACTAGATAACGAATATGATAAAAATATTAAAATAAACAATTACCAAAATAAAAAAACATCAGAAAGTGGTCCTTATTTTTACCATTGTACTTGTGTCTGATCCCTGCCAGATTGGTTACGTGGAAGAGATTGCTCTTAGCAATGAGGTCGCCTGCTAAGACACCAGGCTTAAATTTTTATGTACCTATATTGTAAATTTCTGAATTGTACTGGTGTTTTTGATAATATATCTATCAATCAAACTTTACTTTTGTCAGCTCATGGTTATGTACTCGGTAAAGGGATTGTTATTCATTTAAATGTATTGTATATAGCTGTATTTACATAGGTGAACTTATGTACAAACAAGGTTAATGACTTTTGTATCTAAATACATAAACGGATATACAAACATTCGATGTTGGTTCTTAGCTTATCAGTTGATGAAAATTTTATATTTATAAATCTGTGTATCTGCAATATTTCAGAATTGAACCGTGCTTTTAAATTAGTCGGTTAGCTCACGTTTTTTTAACAGACTTTCAGAGAAATTGGTTATTAACTCGATCGTTTGTAATATTGTAAGAATTCTATAAAAATTATGTACTCGTATGATAAGATATATTTAAGCTCCCAGACATATGCGTCAATTTTTGTTAGCGCATTTTTGTCTACAGATATCTCACTAACTACATACCTACATATATATAGGTGATATCGATTGGATTGTGTTTGTATCAGATTTTTTTCTTCTTATCGAATGAGAGTGGCCAACTCTGGTGTCGAAAGTTTATTAAGCCGCCCTAACGACCTCTAACGTAGATTAAATACTGTTAGACAAACCTACAATTCAACGTGTCATCCAGCCCACGGAAGCGCCCAAAATGGAATAGTATATAATAGTATTTGTATCAGTTTAAAAATAGTGTACATTTAAAATAACTAAACAGATTTGATTATATAGACTTATTGTAAATAGTATGGCATTGATGTGGGTGCAGTGATTTTGCCAAAATATTAACATTCATGTTCAAATAAAAACACAATAAACCCTTAGGAACATGACGCCAAAAGGTGGAATAGTCAAATATATATTACATAACGTCGGTGCGCGGTGTTGGCACGAGATTTACCAGATCGGAAATAGAAAGTCTTATGATTTATTACATTCCTAGATATTTAAATTAATGTCCAATATTTTAATATATTGGCTTTTGTGAATGTTTTTCAACAGTTATTTACATATGTAATTATAAGAAATGACTTTCTAAATAAATAATTAACGTATGATAAAAAATACTGTGTAATCAGTTATCAGCATATGAAATAGCAATCATTGCTAAGCTGTTATCGTAGTTAAAATCCCCTGGGGTGATTTAAAAACTCTCGACTCCATCACAATTTTCGTATAAACTTTCTTTGACAAACTGTTGATTTTGAAAACTGATCATCGTATCCTAAAGATGCTACGAAGCTGTAAAGTTGTATTATGTGGCCGGCTTCAGTCTGCAGTAAGCCACGGACGTAGTTCCATTGACCTTGTTATGTCATGTCAGTTGCGGAGCGTGCGCTAGCCAGCACCCGCCCCTCTCCCATCACACCATACACCACACACACATTCACACACAACGCACCAAACACCACACACAACACACGTCTCATTCAAAATCAACATTAAACTAGAAACAAAACATAACTCCTAATCGCCGAATTCCTACGTTGGAATTTTCTCAGTGCTGTTACAACGGTGTATTTGCGCATGTGCCATATTATTATAACCAAGATAAAAGCAGATGTCAGTGATGAAAACGAGAGTGATACGGGCTGGAGACATCGCGCTTGGCCGGGTTATATCAGCTGGAGAAAGCTATTACAGGTACTGTAACCGTGAGGGGAAAACTCAAATTCGCTTGGCAAATTTTCGCGTAGATTCCCCGTGTGTTGTGATTTTCACTTGTTTTTTTCTTTACATTTTAATTCTTATGAAGCAGACTTTGTAATGCTTATGTGTATTGACTCAGACTGTCCCATTTGCGAGTTAAACAGATGAATTATATTTGTTTAGTTCGTTATGAGCTATTGTTTTTATGAATGAGGCGTTCGCTCACGGACAAACAAAGTTTTCAACGTAAAACGCTTTGCTTTCGACTAATAGGTATTAAAATGCAATTAGGCAAAAAACTGTTTTTGGTATTTACTGGTAATTCGGATTCTATAAAATGAAAAGCTTTAGTACATTTAGTATTTACACATTAAATCTTGGTATAAAGTTTAAAAAAAACTTGTACCTAGTTTTTAGCCGAGAATTTAATGTGAACTTCGATTTTTTTCAAAACTTCTGATTTTCACCGAAGTAGTGTAATGTAAATACGTATAGTATTGTACAAATTTTCACTGTAGGTGTGTTTTCATTAATGTCTTTTACGCAGATTATTCAATACTAGTGGATGCTCGCGGCTTCGCTCGCATTAAGAAGTAAAACTTGCATCCCCTATTTCACACCTTTAACAGCAGCTTTTCCAAAAATCCTTTCTTAGCGGATGCCTACGTCATAACATCTACCTGCATGCCAAATTTTAGCCCAATCCGTCCAGTGGTTTGGGCTGTGCGTTGATAGATCACCATATGAGTCAGTCAGTCAATCAGTCAGTCAGTCACCTTTGAGTTTTATATATTTAGATAATAATATTATTCATGAACTTACTTATTGATGTATACATCCATAATTTTTTCATGACATATGTTAATCAGAAACAGTTCAGGTGATTATTAATCTATTTTAAACAATGTTTTAAATTTATGACATTGTTTTCATTCAATGTTATTTTATCTGTGAATTTTGTGAGTAGATCATTCTAATTTCTAATCAAAAGTTTATTTTCGTTGTTTATTCTGTTGCGGCTGAAACATGAAAGAAGAAAATTTAATTTTATTTTTTTGACATAGTTATTGACGTAAGTGCTATAACCGGTTATTACAACTAAATGAAAGAAGAAAGTTATAGGAAACATTGGTTACTTTAAAAAATGGTTCATCATCATCATCATCAGCCTGTTACACCCACTGCTGAGCATAGGCCTCTATTTTTGTACGCCACTCGTCCCGGTTCTGTGCAGGTTGAATCCTGGTGCTCCCTGCAGTTTTCTAATGTCGTCAACAAAAAATGCTTGCAGTATATTTTATTTATGATTAATTTTTGAAGTCGTTCCAAAAGGATTCATTGATATAATGTACAAACAGTCGTACAGACATTTAAAGATAATATGCAATTACATACATATGTTATAGTGACTGGCTTGCTAATGGGCCGTTGAACATCTTCTTTATAAATGAATTGTTGTTCGTTAGTCTGATTAAAACTCGAGAACGGCTGAACGGATTTATCTTATCTTAGTCTTGAAATGTTCGTGAAGGTCTAGGGAAGGTTTAAAAGGGGAAAAAAAAAAAAAAAAAATAATTTATACAAAAGTTTAGGTCGCAGTACTAAGTCTGCCGGGACAGCTAGTTTACAATAAAAATGGCTTATTTTTTTTCTTCATTTTATGATTTCTTTCTATCCATAATAAATTTTAAAATGCTTTTAAGGCGATCCAAAATAATTGATAGATATAATTTACAGACAGTCGTACAGACATTTAGATATACATACATACATATGGTATCGTGACTGGGTTGCTAATGGTCCGTTACAATGCATGATGTTGTCTTGTCATCAATGAACTATGATGGGCGTTTTCAGTTATACAAGGCTAACTAAAAAATAAGTCTTTAAAGGTGTATTTTATTGTGAAAAAATAAAGCTTTGCTTTATGACCTTATGATTTTTGACAATTTGCAAAGAGAAACAGCTGACGGACTGTATGGATGTTTTTTTTCAAATGATTCGTAATTGTCTATTTTGTCAATTTGTTCCTTCGGTTCACTGTATTTAGGTCGATTTTGCCTTGCTTGTAGGGTTTTGGAGTAAAACGCGTGCGATTCCTTTGAGAGTGAGTATATTTGTTCAACGACACAGATAATGTAAACCTAGTCGATCACAGATCATACACAATTAATATATGAACAATAGGTACTAGAGAGACCATCTATATGACATTAGGTACACAAATATTATAAAAACATGATTAACTTTTTAGTTTGCTTAGTGTGGGGCTAGATGGCGCTGTGTGCAATGTCCCGGAATATTTATTTATTTATTTATTTATTTAACCTACGCGAGTTGGGATGAAATTTGGACGGAAATAGATGATAACAGAATAAGCAGTCAATATAAATTATCTTTTATCCGTGACTCACTCTGCTAACAAAGCGGTGTAACATACGTTTTATAACATTTCATAAGACACGCGATTATACATCATTATTTGTTTAGTGTGAATATGAGAAAATGTGATAAAATTTACCACGAGACGGCCTTGAGAATTTGTTGACTTAAGACATGACTTGATATTAAGATCAAGTGCGCAGTGAAATATTTAAACATGTGTTAATTGAAAAAACATCATACCATTTTACACAATTAAGGTCGAGTTTGGCTCAGCGCTACCAGTGTCTGCTTTTCATCCAGACGCACCATAACGTATCTGTGCAAGAGAACTCCCCTAACGAATTAATTCAGCAGAGGAGTCAAGACCCTCAGTCATGAGGAAACACGACTCACAGAGAGGGATTGATTATATCAATATCATTTAATATTTTCAGCTAGATGTTAGCAGAAATATGATTAATCGTTGGTTTCTATGTTTTATATAAATGTCTTTGTTTTTTATTGTTTCGCGGTCTGTTTGTATCATCGTGATTTGTGGTGAAAATCTCGAAACAAAGACAACAAACCCATAAGCATCTGCAAATATAATATCTATTAATAAAAAAAACGTTTTCCAGTGCCTTTCAGTTTCAGAAAAATTGTGCTTAAATATTTACATTAAAATATATATTATACAAAAAATTTATTCATAATATGAACATGTCAAAATATAATATGTATATTATGTCATATTCGAAATCGTACACTGGCTCCTACTGGCTTTACGAAATATAGTGGAATCATTTAACAGGTCCAAGCATGATAGTATCTGTAAGGAGACACAGAATAAATAACAGTTTACTGACAGAGGTTAATAAAATATGTATATAGTATAGGCACAGAATAAATAATACAACAGAAACCTATCTCCCTGTTTCGAACACGCAGCAAGCGGAGGGCACAGTAAAGTACGCTCGACAGTCGTGTGTCAAACGGCACATCACTCGCTCGCTGACCTCGTCGTCTAGGTATAAAAAAAGAATTCGAATTGTATCAGTATTTAGATCTAAGTACTTAAATAAGCAATTTAGAGTCGAATTCGAGAGAAACAGGCTTAATTTTGTAAAAATCTAAGAAAAAGGTTTGTAAATATTTTGTTATAATAACACATACAAAACAATTACTGATAAAGTATTAATTTGTCAAAAAATAATTCACCGTTGATTGAGTATAACACTAAAATAATACAATTTTATTGTTGTACTAAAGCCACATTCATAATGGCAACCATGATAACTTTGAGAGAATTTCTTGAGAAAACTTCTGTCAAAATCCGTCGCGCAGAACTGACACATTCTAAAAGTCTCTGCAGAAAATAAATAAAAAATAAGGTTCAAAGTGATTGTTTTGAGCTCGAAAAGTGCTAGTTTTCTCAAATAAAGGTGTATTAACGTGTACGCAGTATAATTTGCAGTTAATATTGCTATAAAGGTGCGTAATTTTGTGGATAAAATCTTTGTTTTGATTTTGTGTTGCCTGCATCTACCCCCTAAACTTGGAAGATAATCATTAAATCCTAAGCAAGTCACTGGCAAAATTCTCAGAGCAAAACACACCGATCGTCTACGCTCCTAGCATTAATGTCATAGCAAGATTATTTTATACGTCGAGAATTCTATTTTAATCAGTACCAAGAAAATCTGAAACAACAATGAGCTGCTCAGCTTGCAACAAGAAGATAAGCTCAAACCGCCACCTTCAATGTGTTCGCTGCCGTTCCAAGTACCACGCGGAATGCCTTAATCTGAAAAATGAACAATTCTACGCGCTATCTGGAGAGTATCTTTCCAACTGGGTATGCCCTTTATGCTCCAACATAACCAATCGTAGCAAGCAAAATGAAAATACACCTGTTCGTAAATCGCAAGTGCCCTATAGCGATCTGTCTATGAACATGTCTTTTGATACTTCTGATCAGTCTGTGTTGCAGTGCTCAGTGCTATCATGCGCCGACACTAGTGCTGCGCCCCCCGGTGTTGTGGCCGCTGCTCCTGCGGCCCCTGCTCCTGCGACCGCCGGCCCGCCGCCAGCGGACGCGCCTGCCGCACTCAACACCGTAGTTACTATGGAAAAGATTGGTGCTCTGCTCGATCAGAAGTTGAACAATATCTTGGGCAGTTTTATGCACGATTTCCGTAAGGCTTTGAAGGATGACGTAAAAATATTGGTCCGTGAAGAGATCAGAGCTACGGTGAGTCACCTGAAAGATGAATTTACTGCCACGACTAACTTTATCTGTGAAGATCAGGCCGCTATGAAAAAAGAAATTGTAGAGAAGGCGCGAACAATTAAAACTCTTGAAAATCAAATAGTTACTCTCCAGATCGAGCAACGCTCATTAAGTTCACGAACATCATCCATGGAGAGAATGACCCGGAGCCAAAATATTGAAATTCAAGCCGTCCCGGAGTCTAAGAATGAAAATCCTATTGGATTATTTAATAATCTATGTAAAATTTTAAAACTAGATATATCTCCGGATCAGATTCACTCCTGCCGCAGAGTAGCCAAGCTGAACTCGACGTCGGACCGGCCCAGAAACCTGCTGGTGACGCTTGTCAACCCTGGCTTGCGGGACAGCGTCCTGTCTGCCTGCTACCGGTACAATAAAACGAACAAGGGCGACTTATTGAACTCCTCGCACCTGGGCCTCGCCTGCAACAAGCAACGTATCTACGTGACGGAGCACCTCTCCCCGGAGTGTAAGGCGCTGCATGCCGCTGCAAGGAAGGCTGCCAAGGAGAAAGGCTTCAAGTACGTGTGGGTGAAGTACGGCCGGGTTTACATGCGTAAAAATGACGGAGCTAATTGTGTTCTAGTTAAAAATTTGGAAACCTTAAATAATTTAATTTAAATATTGATTAGTAACTTAATATAATAGTTCTTACATAGATTTAATATATATAGATACAAACTTTTGTTATGTTGGTTTTCTATCAAAATGTTAACCGAATAAGGTCTAAGCAAAAATTAGATGATGTTTTTCTTAATATATTGAATTGTAACTATGATATTATATGCCTAACTGAGACTAACTTTAATGATAGTATTTTTGATGGCGAATTTATTGATGATCGATACAATGTTATTAGGCGTGATAGGTACACGACTAATGTTCGTAAAAACGATGGGGGCGGTGTACTGTTAGCTATTAAAACAGATATCAATTTTACTCGCAAGTGTTCATGGGAATCTAAATTAGAGGATATCTGGATAAGTATTGAACCAAAATGTAAAAATAATAAGATAATTAATATTTGTTTATGTTATCTGCCGTCTCATTTATCTAATGTAGAAATGTGTGAATTTTATGATAACTTTCAAAGAGTTATGCTCCAAAAAAGTGATTGTGAGGAATACCTTTGTATTGGCGACTTCAATACTCCATTTATAAATTGGTCAAAATCTACTGACTCAATAATAATGTTACCGGATGAGCCCCGCGGCCCGAGAGCGGAACTTTTAACTGAGAATTTGACTATTTGTGGTCTATATCAGTTTAACAATATTCCTAACAGATATGGTAAATTCCTTGATCTTGTTTTATCTACTTCAAAATCCTTGGAAGTGTATGGCTCGGAACCTCTTAGTAAACTCGATAGATACCACCCTTCTCTTGTTATTGACATTACTTCGCTATCAATAATGGTCGAACCTGTAAAACAATTTAAGCCACGTAAAGAGAGGCGTTTAAACTTTAACAAAAGTAATTATGCAGATATATGCTCTGACTTGAACAATGTTGATTGGCATTACACTTTAAATAGTCAGGATATAGACACTATGGTAAGTCAGTTCTATAACACGCTCAATGACATATTAGCCAAACACACGCCATTGACTAAACCGATGTCTGGTGATTTACCTGCCTGGTTCTCGCCTGGACTTAGAAGGTCCCTTGTTGAAAAACAAAAACATCACCACCGGTACAAAAAGTTCAAAAATCCACGAGATTATGATACTTACTCTATGCTGCGCCAGCGATGCAAGAGGCTCATTGATCATGACTATGATACTTTCTTAAAATCGGTAGAGGCTTCCATTGAAGGTAATAATATTAAGCACTTTTGGCGCTATGTTAATAGTAAAAAAGGTAACAACTCCATACCGTCTACCATGTCTTTTGGTGGCAAAACTACAACTGATCAGAAAGAAATATGTGACCTCTTTTCATCTTACTTTAGCTCTGTATTTGTACCGATAGATTCCACTTCTGACAATATATCCACTCTACATGTCGCTAACCCTTCAGTTGACCACACCAGTGCTTCTATTTCAATAAATAACGTGATAAGCTACATTTCTATAACACGCGCTGAAATTCTTCGCAAAATTAATAAACTCGATGTCAACAAGGGAGCTGGGCCAGACAAAATACCTCCATTCGTTATTAAAAATTGTAGGAAAAGTCTGTGTACACCTCTTCTAATTATCTTTAATACCTCATTACGTTTAAGCATCTTCCCGACACAGTGGAAAACAGCGCACATTGTCCCTGTATTCAAGTCAGGTGACAAGTCGCGATGTGATAATTACCGCCCTATAAGTACCTATACTTAGTTGTTTAGCGAAATTATTTGAGTCTTTGGTCTATGATGTTTTATACTTTCATATATATCCGATTTTATCCACCAGACAGCACGGTTTTATTCGCAATAGATCCACTACTTCCAATCTACTCGAATACAAAAATTACTTGTGCAGTGCATTTGCCAAACGTATTCAAGTCGACAGTATTTATACTGATTTTTCTAAGGCTTTTGACAAAATAAGCCATAAAATCTTAATTATAAAATTATCAAATTATTACGGCATACATGGCAACCTTTTGAGATGGGTTGAGTCATATTTATCTAGACGAAACCAGTTGGTTGCACTCAGAGGCTTTTTATCGGCTCCGGCGAATATAACGTCTGGCGTGCCCCAAGGCTCGCACTTGGGGCCATTGCTCTTTATTTCCTTTATTAATGATCTAATTAGTAACCTCCAGAGTCCTTGTTTATTATATGCGGATGACCTTAAAGTATACTCAGCAATTAAATCTACACAAGATTCAGAAATCCTTCAAACTGATTTATCTATGATTGATAATTGGTGTCGAAACAACCAAATGTTTCTGAATGTCAAAAAATGTTGTATTATTTCTTTCACTACAAAACATAATAAAATTATCTATGATTATAAACTCAATAACCATATATTAGAACGTAAATCAGTTGTAAAAGACTTGGGTATATACTTTGACGAAAAATTAACTTTCCGTGAACATTATGATTACATTATAGATAGAGGTAACAAACTTTTGGGTTTTATCTCCAGAACATCAAAAAGCTTTAAAAATCCCTACTGTTTACTAACATTATATTTTTCACTTGTTCGAAGCGTTCTAGAATATAACTCAGTCATTTGGTCACCCTATTACAAGGTGCACATAAATCGCATTGAACGTGTTCAGTCTAAATGTTTAAATATGCTCTTTTTCAGACTAGGCTGGAATCGACAAGTCCGGTCCTATGTCAATAGATTAAAGCGAATTAAATTAACGTCTCTTGAAGATCGCCGCAAATACTCCGATTACATAAATTTATTTAAAATTATTCATGCCCAAATTGATTCACCCTCACTCCTGTCTTGTATCAACATCAACATTAATATAAACCCTAATTCTCGCAGACCCCAAAATATATTCTCTCTCAGTACTTATAAAAATAATACATCTTTATACAACCCATTAGTTAGAATGTGTCGCCAATACAATGGTCTCCTAGCGAACCACCATCAGTCACTGGATGTATTTAATTGTGTGTTATCCACATTCAAGCGTAATGTTCTAGCTATTTTAATGCAAAGCTCTATATGATCACTAATTGTAAGATACAATTTAGTCTGTAATTATGTTGTCCTTGATTATCGTTATTTTTGTGTGTCTAACTCAGGTTTTTGAAATAATTAATCGCATTTATGTTGTTCAAGCTGTGTACACTTATTTTAGGAATTTGTTCTGGATCAAAACCAGTTTTGAAAGTATACTTAGCTTATTTGTGAACACATTCTGTTTAGTGTACCATTATAAATAAATAAATAAATAAATAAATCGAACTGCAGTCAGTGAAATATGAACTGTAAGTCGAAACGCTAAGTATCAATTTGGCTTACGCGTGGGTTACGAACGTCCGCTGCGAACGTATTTCGATAGCGTGGCGCGTTTTTGTGTAAAGATAGCATGCCCTGGTATAGGCACGTATAGGTTCGAAATACCAGTTATAGGCACAGCTCAAATGAAACTAATGGACATAACTAACTATGCTCTATCTATCTGTCTATGCTGTCGGTCACATACGACACAAGTGATATTTTCACAAAGATATGTAAACGCAACTCTGTTATAAAAATATATGTCTGTTTCTTATAGATATTATTATAGTGTTGTGTTGGAAAAACATTATTTTTCCGCAGATTTTGTTTGTTCCAACAAACTTCCAAAAAAACCAGGAAGTTAACAATTTAGTTTAATCTTTTTTTTTGTAATTTTAAACTCAGAAGTTGGTTGTATTTTGAAAAAAAAAACACAGTAAAAGTACAGTTGGATTGCAGTTAAATATAACCGGTCATAATAAATTTTACGAAAAATAACTTTCGCCAATTCTTATGGATATGATTATTAATGAAAATTATGTTTTAGCCCCCTAACCCTTATATACTAACACCATCTTATTTCACTCTAAAAATTCGCAAAACATTTCCAACATCTAAATGGGATTTCAAAACAACACACGAACGGAAAAACCAGCATGTAAACTAGCCTTATGTGACATCAATACAAAGTAATTCTTAGTAGTAATACCTGTGCTATACTGTCCACATGCTAAGCAAATGCTTGACGTTCCAAATTTATAGAGAAAATAATAGGTTCTTGTTAAGTGTAGTCATATTTTCTCTATTATTTGTTTGGATGATATCTTTTTTCCAGGTTCTTATACCCTTAAAAAGTTATGTGTTAGTTATAATTTGTTTTGGATCAAAACCAGTTTTGAATGTAGGTATGTTTAGTTTATTTGGGAACACATTCTGTTTTGTGTACCATTATAAATAAATAAATAAACCCTGTAGATCGTTATGTTCCTGGTATTCGCACACAATAGTCATAACATTCGTAGACCACCCAACGATCCTCGTACCACGCGGATCAGGTTACATGTCGCCAACTCAGCATCCGGCCGATAGGGCTCGGCTCAGGTGTTAGGTATAAAATATGATTGCATGTTAGAATTAAACAGTCTAAATAAAATCTTTAGTCTCAACAGACGTAGTTTTTAATTAATTAGTTTTTAAAAAAGACTTTCGTGAAAAAATCCAAAAGGTTGCCTGGAAGAAATCGCCTAAGGCGATAAGGCCGCCCAATGTGCATCACTTTAATATATTTAAGTTTATTTCCTGTTTTGTTATTTCTATGTTTTATGGTGTACATTAAAGATATATTCTATTCTATTCTATTCTATTCTATTCGTGCGTTCCCGACTTTTAACTAGATTTAAATTTGTTTATGTTTGTTGTTTGGCATGTATTGATCGTATCTGGTAGGTACTGTTATAAAGATTACATCATAGTGGGTAATCGATACTTCACAACACTTATTGTATAAGTATTTGATGTTTTGATATTAAATGAAAACATGATATGAAATCATACACCTAAGTAAATATTTAGGATTTGTCACAATCGTAATTACCTTCGTAAGCATTTTAGTCCAGTTTTTATTACCTTACGAACAACACCACATTAATTGAGATTAAAATCGCAAAAAGCAAAAGAAAATATCTTCGAGACTTAGCCCACAAACGCAAAGTAACTCAGATTCCTTATTGATCAAAGGATGACAAATATAATTCAGCGAGGTAATGCAGCTAGCAAGTTTTCGTAAATTCATATAACCTTAAAACGTTTAAAGGAGAATCAAGAGAAGATTTATAAACTATATATCCTTTCCTATATATGTATTTATTTTTTTCAGTCTTTTTATGTCTTGTTCGGTCGTATCGTTTGAAAGCAGCTCTCTTTTTCTTTCCAGGTGTAAGACAAGCAAGTAAGCCTCGGTCGCTCGAATATGACGTCTAGAAGATGCTCCGTCGCCTCTCCCAGAGCAGGCTCCTGCGCCACCTGCCTCTCCACCAAATGATCGGAACACGCTTCATCTTCCTCGTCACTTGCACCTGGTTCATCATCTCACTACTCTGGATCCAACTCGACTACCGACCACCCATCACGGAAAACCTCATCCAAGAAGCACTCGAAGTAGCCTCGAAAGACTCCCGATACTCCGAGCTCTACAGAAAAAAGGAAAAGCTATCCAAAGAACTCAAGTACATGCTCCTCTGGACTAGACATGACTACGCTCCGTTCTACTTCTTTGAAGAGGGCCAGAAGTCGTTCATCGAGAATAATTGCTCGGAAATCAATTGCTACGTCACCACTGATAAGAATTTCTTCGGTGGAGACGTGGAAAAGTTCAACGTGATAGCTTTCAATGGACGTAACATGAAGCCAGACGATCTGCCCGAAAAGCGGTCCCCGCAGCAAAAATATGTATTTTTTAACATGGAGTCATCAGAAAACTATCCAGTCTGCGATCCAGAGTTTGACAATTTTTTTAATTGGACGGCGACTTATAAGTTAAATTCTGATATTCCATTTCCTTATCTCTTAGTTAAAAATAGGGATGACGAGATTGTAGGTCCGAAGAAGGATATGCGATGGCCTGATAAATTCCCTGACGTGGACGAAAATTTGGCTGCAAGACTGATAAATAAAACTGCAGCAGCTGCTTGGTTTGTCTCCAATTGCAATAGCAAAAGTGGTCGAGACGACATTGTCATGCGACTCAAGAAGGCTCTAAGACTGTTTGGACTTACCGTGGACGTGTATGGTTCATGCGGAAAACTAAAATGCCCAGCATCAAAGAAGGAAAGCTGTAACTTAATGTTGGAACAAAACTATTTATTTTATATGGCGCTGGAGAATTCCTTTGCTGGAGATTACATAACGGAAAAGGTGCTGCGACCATTACAACATGATACAGTACCTATTGTTTATGGTGGAGCTGATTATGATAGGTGAGTTGTATGGTACCTGCTAATAACTTAATAGCCTGACAAACAATGCGGTTTTATATTGCATTGAGTATGGATAAAGTAACCATTGAGCAACCACAGCCAATACTTTTGTTTTCATGGTATGATGAATATCTTTTTGGAAACTAAACTAAATATAAATGTAGTATCTTTAACCAATTTTTTGCTATCCTTTCTTGGTAGTAACCTAATGCCTACGTACAAAATAAAGTTTTTTTTCCATTTCTTCATTCTAGATTTCTTCCACCGGGCTCGTACCTTGACGCTAGAAAATACAGTTCCTTCCAACTTGCAGCGATCATCGACAGAATGATCAGGTCTCCAGACGTTTACAGCAATTTCTTCCGATGGAAAAGTCTTTACACTTACAGCGATCCAACGAGGAAAGAAAACGTGTGTGCTGTTTGTGCGGCCATGAACAATAAGACCATGCTCGAGACTGAGAATACTTATAAGGACTTCAGAAGATGGTGGAATCCAACATATACAGAATCCTGTAGAGCTAAGCAATTCTGGACGTTGTCCCTGGATTAGTGATGTAAGGAAAATGAAGGTTAATTAATAATTTATTTTGTAACCTTTTTCGAGGCTTGGTGTAAAGGGAGATTGTTTTATACAGCAGCTAGGAATATGTAATCAATCCATTGGAGTGAAAATCGCACAAGAGGTTGTGGTCAAAAGTAGAGCTTGTTTGTACCTAATGTATATGATGTTTGGCTGGTTAGTGTAAAACGTTTATTTGCATGTTTGACAGGGTTCCCCAAATGGATTGACTGATCATGATTCCTTACCAATTTTTGGAAACTTGAATGTGCAAATCAACGAAGGGTTATTTTTTTAATGAAAACACATTCAATTGAATGTTGATTATTATGAGAGTGTTTGGAATGTGTGCAAACTGTACGCGAAACTAAGTTTTTGTTTGGATATTTGTTTTTGTGCGACTCACGCTTAGCTGTTTTTTGATGCGGGTGATTTGATAGTAATCTCAATAGGCAATACCCATTAAAAGTAATATTAGTAAGTATTGGAACTGAATGTGCTGTGAGTATGTGTACAATATGAGGAAACTTCGAGAAAATTATTTCTATAAAGGCTTGACTATCATAACCCACAATAGGGAATCTTACTTTTACAAAAAAAAAAACATAATTTGTTTTAGAAGCCATGTTGTATATTTTAGTCGAAATCATAGTATGTTGTTGTTCTTTTCTTTATATTTTCTCAATGTTATTCTTTTCTTTATGTTTCTCAGTGTTGTTCTGTTTTGTCTGTTAGTTGATGATACTGATGTTCTGGAAGGTTGTTGTACAGAAGCCATGTTGAATGTAAAGGTATCTTGCGTGTTTCTATGATATTTTTTTATTATTGATTTTGGACGTGTTTTTTTTATATTTCGTCCTCTAAGAATTGTTTGTGAATTTATACCCAATGTCAATTACTGTTCTTTTCATTATATACGTTTGGAATGTGGTAAGTTTCAAAGGGTATTTTAATCAAGCGATTATACTTAAATTGTTTTGTACTTAATAATAACTCCAAAGTGATTTTGTAATGTTTTTGTATTAAACTAATTATATAAAACATAATTGTTGATAATGAAAAATTCAAGTATGTTTGAAAGCAAAGCCTGTGTGAAAGCACGTATTTTATTGTTTTAATTATTATTTGTAGATACATAAGTAAAAGAAAAGGCGGGAGTTATTTCGTATAAGGAGGTCAAAGAATTGGCAGAAGATCGAGAAGGATGGCGCATGCTCCACAGACAAGGGCCCTGCCCTTAAATTTGTGATGATGATACATAAGTGTCTTCTTATATGCTGGTCATATAGAAATAAAAATTAATGTATGTAATAGTGACTTATAATAACTTATATTTATTACCTGTTAACTAATCTGACTATACTGATGGTCAAAGTAATGGGTTATATTCGGCCATAAATGTAAAGAAGAAAAAAATGGATTATATAAAGAAGTAAAACTTAATGTATATATGAATATACGTGGGACACTCAGAAAGTTTTGCGAAACAAAAAAAAAATGTTCTATGGGCAAATATATTTTTATTAAATCTTTTCAAAGTACTCTCCACTAGCATCTATACAAAGTTTCATGCGTCTGAACCAATTTTCGAAACACTTTTTCCAGTCCGCCGCAGACACCTCGTTTACGGCCTGCTTGAACGCTGACAGCGCATTTTCCGGTGACGAAAATTGTATCCCTTTGAGCAGATTTTTTATTTTTGGGTATAAAAAGAAGTCACACGGTGCTAGGTCCGGGCTGTAAGGAGGGTGACCCAGGAGTTTGACCGGCGTGCTGTCCAGGAAGTCCCTCGTTTTGAGCGCGGTGTGCGCGGGCGCGTTGTCATGATGGAGCAGTAGCCCACGGAGCCCTGTGTTTGGTCGCTTGTTGCTCACAACAGAGAAAACTTCTGACAAGCATTTATTAATATACCATTCGGCGTTGATGCTTCTTTGGTTTTGTAAAGGAATGGACACCAAGTAGCCAGTCAAATTGAAAAAGTTCGCGATCAAAATTTTCTCCCCGCTTCTAGATCGCTTCACTTTGGTAGGCGTTGCTTCGTTTTGAAACACCCAAACTGTCGACTGGCGCTTCGTTTCTGGATCGTATTGATATATCCAGGTCTCGTCGCCTGTAATGATGCATAAACACGCCGAGACGAACCTGCTTCAAATTTGTTTCTGAGCATCGGTGAGGTTGTGCGGCACCCAGCGTGAAACTATCCTCCTCACGCGAAGATGCACGTGCAGAATCTTGTCAAGGCTTCCCGATCCAATCTGCACAATGTGCTGAATCTCCTGGTATGTAACTCGCCTATTGTCTTGGATTAAATTTTTCACTGCTAGCACGTTTTCTTCCGTAACAGCCGTCGAAGGGCGACCACTTCTTTCTTCATCCCCCAAAGTTAGTCGACCGCGCCGAAATTCATTATACCAACGATACACGGTTGCCTTAGAAGGGCCTTCATCCATGAAAGCCATTTGAAGTCTTTCGTAAGATTCTTCCGGTTTCAGGCAGCACTTGAAATCGTATAAAATCATAGCGCGATAATGTTCCCGGTGCAGATCCATTTTTTACTGAGACACGATAATTTAAATTAGCTTGCAAAAAATGTGGAGGGAAAATTTGAAATTGGAATGTGCCTATTTTTACTTATAAATAATCATATTTTAAAAATAGTTTTAAACTGCCCAGTCTCTCATTCATAAAAACTTTTTTTCGCAAAATTTTCTGAGTGGCCTGGTAAATAACCTGGAGTAGCCAGAGTCATTTTCTCTACATTATGTTGGTATAATATATATATATAAAGGCAGATATGAAGGCTATTATGAAAGTTTTTTTTTAAAGAGAATCGCATTTATCATTCTATATATGTAGCTATCTAACATTTAAAACCGGGTCGTCGCCTAATGTTAAAATAAAACAGCCCCCTTAGACAAGAGACGTATTTTAGTGAGGGTACTGACGCTCGCTTATGGAAAAGAAAGACCAATGTATGGGAGTAACGTATGATATTTCCCCGCGCAGAGTGCGTCGCGATGTCAATCTCATACATTGCTTCTTCTATTCCATAAGTGAGCGTCAGTACGCTCACTAAAATACGCCTCTTGTCTAAGGGAGCAGGTAGTGTGATATATATATAACTTATAATGGGATAGACTTTATAAATATACAATTCCTTTAAAATTTTGGTTATCAAAAGTATATGCAAATGGTGATTGAATAATAGACTTTGTTTTCTAAGAAAAGCCTTATAAATTAAGCAATGATGATATATACTAGATAGAATTAATGTTACTATGTGTTACTTGTTGATATTAAACAAGATTATGAGCAGTATCTTTGGTATTTTGTTTTATTCAAAAACCGTTTTTTCTAGAGAAAATTTTCATGTCAAACTACTAATTATGATATGACGGACAGCAATAATTTTACATGTAAGTACCCACAACAGAGTCCAGAAGGTAGTTTTCCCTATATGGTCTAAGGACTGACTGCAACGACAGTTACTTAACCTTGGAAATAGTGAACGTAGCAAGTCTTCATCTTCTTCTTATCGAATGAGAGTGGCCAACTCTGGTGTCGAGAGTTTATCAAGCCACCCTAAAGGCCTCTGCCATGGCTTAACCACTGCCGTACTAGACAAACGGCCGGGACCTACAATTTAACGTTTCATCCGCACATATGAAAGCCCCAAAATAGAATGCCACTTTTCGGTCACTCATCCAAAGACATATTACTTAAATTAATAAGCTATTCACTAAGCTTTCTGAGAACTTTTTTACCTAACGGTCATGATGATATGTAATATGACAAAATGTCAGAAAAGAAAGAAAAACATTGGAAAAGAAACCTCTCAAGAAAACAGAGCTACGGATGAAACTTGGCAACTTACAAGTTAATTAGAAAAGTTTTGCACGTTTTCTTAGAGGTCGCCTTGCCCATATCGAAACGTTGAACCTAGATAAACAATATACCTATATTAATATAGCTGCTAAAGTGCTGAGCAAGTAAGTATGAAATTTCATGGTAACATATAATACATTTTAATACAATTCAATGCTTTTTGAAAAATAAAGTATAGGTTAAAAAGTATCATACCATTATTCACAAAATCTTCACTCCATTCTTCGTACTAATTAAAATAATGAAGGTAATATTAGTATTTACTACACTAGATATATTATATTATATACTAGCTGTGCTCGCGACTTCGTCCGCGTGGAATAGTTATTACCATAAAAACGGTTCTAGTGAGTTAATCTTAAAAGATAGACGGTATATGTCTATCTTTTCTGTCGTGGACATTTTGTTAGATCATTTTAAGATAAATTATTCTTTTATGCATAGTTTTTTGATATCTTGAACCGTTTTCGCAGCACACGCAACGGAAACCCTCAAAGATGAATAATTTTCCCCGTTTTTCCCACATTTTCCATTGTTTCTTCGCTCCTATTAGTTGCAGTGTGATATTATATACCCTGAAGCCTTCCTCGATAAATGGTCTATACAACACAAAAATAATTTTTCAATTCGGACCAGTAGTTCCTGAGATTAGCGCGTTCAAACAAACAAACAAACTCTTCAGCTTTATTATATTAGTATAGATTATACGAGTACATGAGGCGTATGGTTGATACATATTACATTTAATTAATCTATTTTTTTTCACCCTAAATAAATTGTTTATAATATTTAATAAATACAAATATTACTTAAACTTACAGAAGTAAAAAAAACACTTCCAAAACACAGATAATTACAAAACCTCAGCACACCGTCCATATTGTCGCTGTGCGGCAGGGATCCTAGGATGCTGGCAGTATTTCCTCTTTGAATGGAAAGACTCAAACGTTGAGAGAAATAGCTGCCAGCCCTGAGATCGTATGGTAGGTATAATTGATCTAACAAACACTTATAAAAATTTATAAAATGTTAAAGTTCAATTAAAAGCTTTATTGTTTCTTGTCATCTTTCAATTTGTTTGATTGAAGCAACTACTTTTAATATTTCTGATGTGTTTCAATGAAGACCAATTTAAAATAACATTTACACTAAATAAGGTCAATTCACTTGCCAACTTTTATTTGAGATTTGAGAAACAACCAAAGTGTGAATCCTGCTGAATATGTAGGTATAACAGACATATTTCTAACAATCTGACGTGCATATATTTTTGGGATTGTTTCAGAATTGATAAAATTTTAATATGATGAGATGATCTGTTTATGTTTCCAGGAAAAGAGTTTTGGGTCTGTTTTGAGAGATATGGTTTGTTAATATTTTCGAATGTTACCAAATCTTGTTAATTTTGTTAAGATATTTTAAAATAACCAAGCGCTATTTAAAACGATGCAGCGATGCAAAAATATTTAAATTGTAAACGTCAAAAAAACTTGAACCTTCAGAGGCGTTCAGAATAATATAAAGTTTTATATAGCTTACTTATACTCTGTGTACCCGAAAATATCTTTCTTTAGTTCTGGAATATGATAAATTATAAACATACACACACAATACAGAATATTCATTATTTTTTTTTTATTCGTATTGCTATGTTATGTACAAACATCAGAAACATTACATCCTCGTGGTAACAATAATGAAACTACAGCTATAAATAAATTAATTCCCTCTGATATGATAATATAGGTCATTGCACTTTCCTTATCATCACGAGATATGAGTAAACTTTTCAAAGTCCCGTAATTAGATCGTGTATTATATTTCTATTTTTAATTTAATGTAATCACTTAATCAGTTACCATATAGCTTTCCAAGGAAATCTTCAAAGCGGGAGTGAATCGGTCCTTATCGGGTAAGCACGCTCCATCTTAAGCCGTAGCCGGATATGGATGGTGGTCTGCCTGCGGTGCGATTGTTTTTTTTAAACTAAAACGGATTTACACTTGACCATAGTTTGCCTGATGGTAAGCAAAACCTATGGCCTAGAAATGGAGCGTGCTTACCCAATAAGAACCGGTTACTCTCGCTTTGAAGTTCGCTAGATTTATAGTTAAAAAAACATTGCTCTGCGCTTATCACCAAGAGTTGCCAGATGTTATATGCACATGTACATATGTATATATAGATATAAACTCGTGTATACGCCGAGTGCCTATCGCTCTATGATGTCGTTATACGAACCCCCAGGGCATGGTTCCGATATACATGGATGTACGACACAAAGAAATTGTATGTTTAAAATAATATTGAAATAAAAAAAAGAAATTGTATGTTTAAAAATAATATTGAAATAAAAAAAAAAAAGTCTACCATTTACAATGGTCTGTCGAAAGTTATCTGAAGATAATTAATACAAGGGATATATTTTTCACTTTTTATTCATCTAAAAAATGAGCATTATTATATTCAGGAACATGGAAATTCATTTACAATAAACCAACATCAAGTGTCCATACAATTGGTATGTTTATGTAGATACAGACCAGTGTTGGGCAAAATTTAATTGCAATTAACAATTGATCAATTGTAAAAGTTGTAGTAGGTATTTTTTACAATAACAATTGATCAATTTTTAATTGCATCTAAATTTTGCATTACACTAAAAAAATTCTGCCCTATAATACAAATGTCCAAATAAAAATACAAGAAAATATAACCTATCTTCTCCCAAATTCGTAGATCCTTGTATTCTTTAGTCGCGACATTCTATAAAAGAGTCTGTAAATAGATTTGTACTCCGCAAACGGCTCCTCCATACATTTTATTCAATTACTACTCACAACCGTGTACCTACTACACGGTTATATGAAAATAGATGATGGAACAAAATGAGTTAGTTATGAGTTAATTTATTAAGTGCTAAACCTGCACTATGGTTGTTTTAAATTAAACTTTTTATTGGAAAATGAGCGAAAATAATCACGACCGGCAGGATTCGAACCTGCGTATTTCCGATCACCTCCGCGAGCGCGTGCTGACTCGTCCTCCTGATGATGGAAACCTCAGATTTCCGAAACTTGTCGAGCTAATTTTTCGACGTAATTTTTGACGTAAGTGCTAGCCGGTTATTACAACTAAATTAAATCATGCCTTACGGGAACTATAATACAGTTTCCGATCACCGTCCGGAACGCCTTAACCAACTAGGCTACGGTCTGCCAGGCGCGAAAATCGAGGCAGGTTCGAATTCTGCCGGTGGTGATTATTTTCGCTTATTTTCCAATAAAAAGTTTAATTTAAAATGAGTTAGTGTTTTAAAAATAATCAATATGGTTTTTGCAACCATTGCGAAAGTGTGACTTTTTACTCTTCTTTGTAACATTTATTTTACTTTTTGTATACCTAACCATTTGAACGCTGAATTGGGTTTGAAACATTTATTTGTATGAAGATAAAATAATTAAATGGGATTTATCACACGATACTCTATTAACGAGTTTTTTAATATATTATTATTTACCAATAAGTACTCACTAACTCGAGTTTGAGATGGATTTACGCTATAATTACTGGTAACTAGTATGAAATACATGTAAATAACATACCCAGATAAAAAAGAAACAAAAACTTACAGAAGAATTAATAGTCTCCTTTTATTGGAAGTCGGTTTATAAAATTGAAACGAAAGTTTTTTAATTTATTTGTAAGTACGTTTGTCCGTCCTATTTTGACAGCTGAATACCGTATACCATTCTAAAAATTATATATTTTTGTTGTAGACTAACGCATAGACATAGATTTTCATCCCGGATAAAACCACAGGCGCTATTAATCCTGCTATATGTACGAACGACTAGCTCGAACCAATCCAATGGGGCGCGAAGATTTTTACGGCTTCGCTAATTGACCGCCAACACCGGTAGCAATAAAAGTTATTAATTGGTTTCCCGCCAAACCCATGTCACAGAGATATAACTGGAACGGGACAACTTACTTACAGACTTTGGGGCCGTGGGATAAAATATTATTATAAAATACGCACACACATGCACTTACTTTTTTTTATTGTGATCAAATTTCAAATTGTGTCAGGCGTTTCATAGCGAATATACATATAAAAACATATTAAACTTGCAAATTTGCGCCTCTACAACTGTACATTAATAAAGCTATAATATGCTTCGGTAAATTCAATTATTACGGAAGCTTTCCTTGTTATTGATTGTATATACCTAAGTATTTTGTACCATTAACCAGCCTATCAACTCAACCTACTGCAATTCCTACCCTGTGCCTGAACCGGAAGCTGTAAATACTGGCCGCTACTACTTCCGGTTGATCGACACGCATCGCCCGCCTTTTTTGCCAGATACTGGCTGGATAAATGTAGCCGCCATGTTAGAAAGGATAGGAAATTGAAAATCGAAACTCTTTTTACTATGGGTGGTGGAGTCATAAATTTCTAACATCTAGCTATTGTAAATGCTCGATCCGGCTGAAAGTCAACTTTTAGATTAGGTTCGATCAAAATATGTATTTTAAACATATTACTATCTCATATGTTGTCTGTCATATTATAAATCTTAGAACCTAATGTCTCACAAAGTATCATTTTGGTGAACCAGCCTTAGAACATTTGGTAAATCAGCCATTTAACACATTTGATGTTAGTCGAAGGCGTATCATAACATCACTATACATACAGTATGGCTATCAAATGAAATTAATTTAGACGATATAAATTTACAACGAATTCTTCATAATAATTCCGTAATTTATAAAATCATTACAACAATAAGAAAACATTTTGAAAAACCATTCCGCAGGCCGCTCAAATATACAAAACAGAATTGAAAACCTGGTTTGTATGTTAACTCGAACAGTGAACAAGCCAACTGTTCTTATCGGGTCTTCGTTTTAAACCAGGAAATGAGATTTTTGTCTCCCCCAGCTTGAATGCGAACCCATTTAGCTCGCGTCACTCATTCAATTTAAATCGACTCACACATGGTTAGCAATAATTAAAGCAAGGTAAGGTTTTTGTAAAACAAACTATGTTTGCTAAACGAGAAGTTCGCCTCGAACTCGTATTTACGGTGTCTTGAAAATAGAAGAAGTATTATATTTAGTGTTTACTTACGTTGAAAATAACTAAAATTATTTTGACTTATTTTGTTTAAGTGCTAAACCAGCATTACGGTTTTTAATTTTTTACTTTTTTTTTTGTAAATTAGCGGAATATAATCACAGCCAGCAGGATTCGGACCATATTTCTTATTACAATTATTTAAATTATGGACGTTATTTTGATTTCAATGTATTATTGCTGTTTCTTTTCTTCAATAAACCCCATTTCATCATAAATAAATCTGTAGGAACTAAAAAGTTCTGTCATCTTAACAATATAAACATACACTTAATTATTAAGATACATAATGTGTACAAAAGTGTTTTTCGTTTTAATTATTTCGTTCTTCGTTTTAAGTTATAGTTATGTTTTTTGAGCTGCTAAATGTGACTTAACAATGGAACAAGGTCATTTCTTCGGGAGATAGCATCAAAACTAAGTTTTTATCATTACATACATTTCTATTTTGAATTTGGACAGTTGTGCTCTCCTAATAATACAAAGGCCTTATCCAATCTATTTAAAAATATCTACATATGACCTTACATGACAAATAAACTCGTACCTACATATAAATATTGTAGAGACTATGCACATACATCAGGCTTTACTTCCCTTCAGATATAAAGCGAGCCGTCAATCGGTCTGACCGGAAGTGACGAATGGCGACAGTGGCGCCGGATACGGCCGCGATGCGTGCTGTTTCCGGTGCGCTGCCACACACCGGAACTTACGGAGTTATACGTCACCATATTTCAGTATTTGTAGCTATGAAGATATGAAATTATTTATCAAACAAGGGAATGTGTTCGCTCCCTTGTTTCAGAATAATTAGCCCATGCCATTTTCAGGACATTAATTTAGGGTTTTTTTAAAGATTTTCTAAGTGGCCCCTTTTTATTATTTTGTAGCAGTTAGAAGAAGTATATTTAGATATTCCCTAGTTTTATTCTGAACTCTAGACAATCATCTTTTTATCGAATGAGACTAGATAACTCAGGTGTCGAGTGCTTATCAAGCCGCCCTAAGGGCCTCTGAAATGGCTTTACGACTGCCGTACTAGACATTACTTGTCTACCATCCTATCAGTTATCACAATAAAATTATGCGTCGTACTTTAAAGTGATCAAACTGAAATTGTCTGTAGTTCTGGCTCATAAATTAGTTATTTCAAGGTAAGAGTGATAGATTGCGAATAAATATAGCAAAATAATTTTAGTAAAGCGTGCAAGAAAGATTAGATACTATCAGGCAAGTTGCCAACTCAATTCTCAAAAACCTCATTCATACACTATTACCTAACTAGTAGACACCAGCAGCTTCGCTCGCATTATTTCAGGTTAAAAAGCCTATGAAACTCCTAAGACCTCATACTATCTACATACCAAAAATCATTATAATCAGCCGTTTTTGAGTTATGTGCGTTTAAATAAATAAGACACACAGATAAAGAGACAAAATTTCTAGAAATTGTTGGAACGTGTTCTGCTATCATTTCGAAGTATCTCGAAACATTTTTTTTAAATATCTTCAATATTCAGCCTTCTTTTTTTAGCTTTATTAGGAACTAGCTGGTGCCCGCGACTTCGTCCGCGTGGAATAGTTATTACCATAAAAACGCTTCTAGTGAGATAACCTTAAAAGATAGACTATATTGTTGAAGACATTTTGTTAGATTATTTTAAGAGAAATAATTCTTTCATACATATTTTTGTGATATCTTGAACCGTTTTCGCAGCGCGTGCAACGGAAGCCCTCAAAGATGAATATTTTTTCCCCGTTTTTTCCACATTTTCCAATATTTCTTCGCTCCTATTAGTTGCAGCGTGATGTTATATAGCCTAAAGCCTTCCTCGATAAATGGTCTATTAAACACAAAAAGAATTTTTCAATTCGCACCAGTAGTTCCTGAGATTAGCGCGTTCAAACAAACAAACAAACAAACTCTTCAGCTTTATAATATTAGTATAGATTTGTATGGATATAGAGTACAATCCTAAACAAAATGACATCTGATGCGTCATGCCTGGCACGTGAATAGTAAGTAGTAAGAAAATAAAATACCTATAATTTAAGAAAGAAAGAAATATTTATTAAAATCATAAATATTACAAAACAAATAAATAATTATTATCATCATGTAACACTATGATTTCTTGTCATAATTGTTTTTACATACATTCTTATAAAAATATTTAGGTAAGATTGTATCATATTATACCTTTATAATAAAAGAATTTAGGGAGATACATAGGCTTACCATATTATCAGGAGTATTCAGGAGAGGCATATACATTTATTATAGCATTACTAAGTTCCACGTAAACTAGCCAAATCTCTGGTTTGCAAGCGCGGCAAAAATACCCACATCAATTGAAAAAGGATTACAGCCGTTATCTCATACGTCTATAATCTCTACAAGTGGGCTAAGAGCCGGAGATGTTAATTTGGTTTAGGTATAGAATAGCCGTTTGTATAGTTTAAATGTTTAATGTATTGCTAGGCCAAAAAAATAATTTGTTATTGAATAACTACACGATTTAGAACAGAGTTGTATTATATTTGTTCTGTTTGAATGGATGCAGTTTATTTATATCATACCATACTTAAATTATAAAAGCAAAGAACCATGTGGTTTGCTGGTATTAATGTTTATATTACACGGTTCATATTTAGAAAGGTTCAACGTGTTTTTTATGTAGGCTCAAAAACGCAAGCAAACAGTTTGAGAAGCAACTAGTAAAATTATTTAGATTCAGTCAAAATTAACAGGTAATTACGACGAAGTGTAATTTGTTTTAACTAATATTTGCAAAAATACAAATAATAACATTGTATTAAACTGAGCTCGTTTTTTATTAGAATTTTATACACGATTTTTGTGCCAGAAGATGAAATGTGAAAATCAATTGTCAAATTTCAACATTTCCGTTCTACAACTGTTCATATCTTCGAGAGAGGCTGCTGACTGTGTCGAACGGACAACACAATAAATCTTTACCGGATAATCCGGCAACCGGCTGACTCAAGGCCCGGACCAACCGGACATTGTGGCGGGACTGATATTACTGACTTAAACCACTAGGCTCTTTGAGGGGATTTTTGTTGCTGTCACTTTATGAGCTGGATTGTTTTTTTTGTTACATAAATAATTCCAAATCATTATTAAACTTTCGCGCTCCAGGCTTTTCATAGACCTAATACAGAGCACAAACATACCGCAATAATAAAAACCAGAGATATGTAGGTGTAAGACTTTATGCTTTATAAGCTTTTGTGTCTGTATTTCAGGCAGGTAAAGGCGGTCCTATAGAACCGATAATCGAAACTATAATTAAAACATTGAAACTAAATTGACTATAGTAAAAAATGAGTATACCTCATTACCAATAGTTGGAATTTTAGGATGAAACTGACTGTCAATGAAGGGTGCTGGAGCACAATTAGTTTAGTATAGGTATCTGTGGTAGACATACATACATTATAATGATGTTTGTGTAGGGAGTACTTTTAAAACGCGTAAATGAAAAATGAACACCAAATTACATTCACAACTGTTTAAAAAAATATCGTCAAAACATTTTTAGTCATGTGACAGTTTACAGTCATACGTAATACTATCGTAAAAAAAATGTCCAATACAATTGGTTGACGCGACGCATGACCAAAATGATGGCCTTTTTCTGGCTCAACGTATCAGCATTGCCATCCAGCGTGGTAATGCGGCCAGTAGGCTGGACACGCTGCCCTCTGATAGTGGGCTGGAGCACTTAGATTATCTTTAGGCTTTTCTACAGATTATCTAAGTGCCTTTTTATGTTGTAGCTAGAAGTAGTATGTTTAGTTTTACTTTCCTTGCTTTTATATTTTATTATTGTAAATAAAGAGTTTATACAATAGTCAAGTCTACATTCTCCACACATAGATTTTAACGGCGCATGTAGTACCTCCTGTATCTAACAAGCCATCTTCTGCAGATAATTACCTCCCCTGGGGGTTTATCTCAGGCTCAGCAGGATAATGAGGGCTTTTTCTACCCCCACTCACCCCCCTTGACTTAATAAGCATTTAAATACAGGCTACATGTGTTACATACGTTTTTTTGCTTAAACTTAATACAACGGAACATTTGAAACAAGAAAGCATTTTAATTATAAATGTCGAAAGTAATTTATTATAATCGTGTTGCTGTAATTCTTAAATAATCATAAGTGTAATATTGATACGAGCTTTGTACAAAATCAATTATTTTTTTATTTATAATTTCCTATATCTTAGATTAACAAATTGTCAGTGATATGCTGTATCAGACATACATAAACAATTAGGTATATTCCCTTTTTCTATTATACAAATCACCACATCGGGATACATAGAATATGATGCAAAATTATGAACATGCTTCTTGAAAACAAAGTAATTACCGCGTATCGGCTTTTTTTTCTTACTTTGAAAAAGGTTAATTTATTTACTTTATCAATTACTAACTTAACTTCGGCTTTATTTAATTCTACTAACGATTCCAAAGTTAATGTCTCTAACTCAAAGTCAACCGCTCTGTAGTTTAGATAACATACAGAGGTGGCAAACAGTTGATTCACAACTTTTCATATTCCAACAATATGTCGCCGACCCCTCCTGCATCCTTACTTTTATTGCCTGACTTTTCAATAATTTATTACTAGCACATATGGTTACTACAAGCAGTTTGTTCTGAGATATACAGACATATTTTTGCTGCCTATAATATACTAGTGGGAGATCCCGGCTTCGCTTGCTTTAAGAAGTAAAACTTGCATCCCCTATTTCACTCCTCTAAAAGTGACATTTCCAAAAATCCTTTCTTAGCGGATGCCTACGTCATAAGATCTTTCTGCATGGCAAATTTCAGCCCGATCCGTCCAGTGGTTTGGGCTGTGCGTTGATAGATCACTATGTCAGTCATTCAGACATTCACCTTTAAGTTTTATATATTTAGATATACAAGGTTAGCTGATAAGCCTTGTGACCTAAAAGCCAACAGCTAATGTTGATAATAAGATGTATGTTTTGTCATCCTTGTTAATCAAGTCCAACCAAGGTTTTTAATAACATTTTTTTTAACTGGCAATTTTATTACCTAAGCATAATTTCGAATAATATGTCAAAATATATACTTAATTAAAATAAAAACCAACGCCTTTGACAAAAAGTATAAATCAAAAGCTTTAAAGCAATATCACCTAAACTAGGTATTTTAAAGGCTCGACTCAACAGAACAAGTAGCTAAGCGGATTCCCGACGCTTCTGCGCCGAGCCGACAATTTTAGCTTCCAAGTTACACCATACGATACAATATCAATACCAATACCTGATTTTGTCGTCTCTCTCTCTCTCTCTGTGTGTGTGTGTGAGTCGTATAATTTCCTCATGACTGAGGGTCGTGACTCCCCCGCAGAATTAATTCGTTAGGGGAGTTCTCTTGGGCAGAGTGGGCGCCCAGGTCCTGGACACATGTCCTCGGATATTGCAGTCCTCAAACATGTCGGTTTACTCACGATGTTTTCCTTCACCGCTAAGCGAGTGCAAATCCACACATAACTTGAAAATACAAGTCATTGGTGTAGAACCGGATTCGAACCAGGGTGCGTCTGGATGAAAAGCCGACACTGGAACCGCTGAGCCACACTCGCTATTATTTGTCGTCTAAATCAACTAATCAACCCAAAAATTATAAATATTGACCATTATTGCGCATTATATTAATGTAAAAAACATTTCAAAATGATAAGTTTCTTATACTTAATCACAAAAATTAAAAGAAGGTGACGAAGAATTTAAAAACTAAAGCCTAGTGCTTTGCTTAAATCTAACTTAAGTTTTGGTTACAAAACCTGTGACGAAAAACCTTACTTATCAAAGAAAATATATTTGTCTTCTTCTTCTTCCTATCGAATGAGAGTGGCCAACTCTGGTTTCGAGAGTTTTCAAGCCTCTGGCATGGCTTTCGACTGCCGTACTAGACTAACAGCCAGAACCTACAATTTAACGTGTCATCCGACCCACGGAAGCGCCAAAAATGGAATGCCACTTTTGGTCACCCATCCAAGAACTGACCGCGACGACCTTTGTTTAACTTTGGTAATCGCATGCGATTGCCTCCGGTAGCTAAGCTACACGGGCGCTACTAATGATATTTGACTTAGAAAATGTTTATTCAATAGATGTGTGCAAAAACGGTATGAACACGTTATTTCGTCAAAATCTTTGCAGTTCAATGTTAAAACATCGTCCCCTATAAAACCTACTACTACCTACTATCACAAGCCCACACTTTTGCAGGCAATTTTCCCGCGGCTACGTTACAGGGGTCTGATACTTTAAGCTGAAGCCCTCCAAATACGCTATTACAACTTGTACAGAGAGAAATGGTTGCACTTTGAACCACTAGGTGGCGATAGATTAATATGTCATACAGTGATAAGGTATTACTCACTTTAATCCAGGGTAAAATATGTCTATGGATTCATGTCGAATCCAATCTTTCTAAATATGTACCAAATTTCGTCAAAATCGATTTAATTGTTGGAGCATTAATATTTCAATAAACTTACAGAAAGACAAACTTTTAAAGTAATTATTAGATTCAACCTAATTTTGCATGCGGATATTCCTTATTTTAGTTAGTTTTTTGTTTGCCCCTACGTTTATTGTACGGACGGTAAAGCTTTATAATCCTTTTCGGAAGCTGTGTTTCCTGTGAACTACAATCCAGGAGTCTTCAAACGTAGAGTTAGTATGTAATTTTTAAGTGAGCGTTTTCACCCTAGGCTGCAGCAATGCTATCAGGCAGGCTGTAGTCAAACGCAAACCTATACCTACTGAAAAGAACTCAGTTCCTCCGAAGAAGATCAATGGATCCAGTATTGGCAGGCTATCTCGCCGTGTCTGCTTTACTCCAGCAAACTGTAACTCCTCGGATGAGGGTCGCCGTCGCTTTATTTATGCACGCACCCGAACACGCGGGATCACCTTGCGAGGGAACTGATTGAATTCGCTGGGTCGGGGTAGGTTCATAAGCGGAGCGGGTAGCGGAAATTTGATATTGTTTTATGTGGTATTTTAAGACGATTGGTATCGTCAGTTTTGTTCTGTATTTAAAATGTTATCAGGTTCTAATTTTATGAGGAAAACGTATAAAAAAATAACCAAGCGTAAAACAACTGCTTACGTTGACTAGTGTTTTGTTTAATTTCTCTTCGAATTGTTATTTTGTTAATTTGTTAATACGGCTATAAAACATTTCTCCACTTGACTAACTTATATTTTTATGAGTAAGGAGGTAAGTGAAACAAAACGAAGCTAAGAATTTATATCACAAAGTTAAAGCGCGATATAACATTCATCAAAAACAAATATATACGCTTTTTACTTTTCGGTATAAAATTGCCTGCCTTTGCCTAAATCTCAATGCCTTAATTTTTTGTAATCCCTTTTTTGGTTTAATCTCGCTCCGCTTATTAACCAGCCCGCACCCTATCACGATACCACAGCCGTACATTATTCAGCCTCCAAGATACACTTGCTTCTTTTGTTTCTTCCTTATTACCTCTCCTCCTTAGATAATGTTACAAACAACAATTGCTTTAGATAAGGAGTAAGGCATTTGCACTTTGTTCCTTTTTTTACTGTTTTGTTTTAATTTCGGGCTAGAGTTCGTCAAGATGTTTTTGGACTGGAATTAGTTAAGATTTTTTCGAAGATTGGTATAAGACAGTGATTTTAGGGTTGTTGGTATTTATGCCTTTTTATCACCAAGCATACTGAAGAAATTTAATACTGTAGTTGATACCTTTTTTGCCTGGTAGGTATGGAAGTGGCACTCAAACTTAATTATTAATCTTTTTTTTATTCAATAAGAAAGAAAAAGAAAAAAATGAAATATTTATTTATAACTACACGGATTTAAATGTAGGCGTAAAAACAAATATAAAACCTGAAATCTAATATTCTGCACATATAATTATATTATTCTACCTATCGTCTTAGCAGAAGATTTTTAGTAGGTATACCGCTAAAATGTAACTAAGTTTAAGTTAAACAGTACTAATTAATGAGTAATGATATTCAAGAAGGAAACAAAAAGTTCTTACACCCAATTACTTCAATAATAAGCACATACTTAAAAATATAGCACATACTTATTTACTTACTTCGTTTGTATGTATAATAAGTATGTATTTACAATAGAAAAGTATATAAGTATTATATCCGTTATCTAGTACCCACGACACAAGCGTTTGCTTAGTGTGGGGCTAGATGGCGCTGTGTGCAATGTCCCGGAATATTTATTTTATTTATTTATTTTTATACTTAAGTACATTGTCAATCTTTCTCACTCTTACTTGAATCGATCTCCGCTAAACTGTATTGTAGGATACATTTGTCTAGCCTTGCAATCAATTTGGGAGTAATGCGACCGATCTAACTGAATTACCTGTCGAGGTGAAATGTCAGGGAGGTAAGAAAGAAAGGTAGTCTAGGGAGTATTTTAGGGGTTTGGAGTCTATGACTTCTAGAAAAACTGGCGACACTAAAGTATGTATATGCTCATTTCAGAATTGCCAACTGGTGCCAAAAGTGTTTTCAAGCCACCTAAAGGGCCTCTGACTTGGCTAAACGACTGCCATACTGAGACAGACATTATGCCGTATGACAAACAGCCGGGACCTATAATTTAACGTCTCATCCGACCCACGGAAGCTGAAACTAAAGTGTAGGTAGGTACATATGTATTGTAAAGTTTTCAAAGAACGAAAGAAATATCGAATAAAAAAGGTTTGCGTGTGCGAGAGTTTGAGGTTGGCCCTTTAATCAACAAACGGCTGAACAGATTTTGATGAAAGCAAGCACAATCACGGATAAATGCAAGTAACTTCACGTGGCGTCCTTAGTTACAAACTACATATTATTATTACTCTAGCCATGTCCCATATGTATATAGACACATGTAATATAATATTACGTGTACAAGTATACATAGTAAGGGATTACAGCCAAATGAGGAAGATAAGCTGAACGGAAGAGATGTCGTCACGATCCTGACTTAGCAGTTAATCACATGCGAGGGCAATCTGTTGTCATAATGTAGGAACACGTTAAACGGGTAAGGAGTTAATGAACTTTTAGTGGGTAAAATGTAGCAATTGGATGAGTGCAACTGTTTTTGCGGTCAGTTGTGGGATGGGTAACCGTACAAACAAAAAGGTTGCATTTATATACAAGTGCTTTCGCTGTCAAATTAAAAATACCTTAAATTGTTGGTTTGCGACCTATGATTTCACCGGTTTTATTATTACCTCATTTTCCACTCATTTTTTCCTTTTTTATTGTTTTTGGGACATTGCACTCAACGCCATCTAGCCCCATACTAAGCAAACGCTTGTGACGTGGGTACTAGATAACGGATATATTACTTACTAGTAGGTGCTCGCGGCTTCGGAAGTAAAACTTGCATCCCCTATTTCATCCCTTTAAAAGTGGCATTTCTAAAAATTCTTTCTTAGCGGATGCCTACGTCATAACATCTACCTACATTCCAAATTTCAGTCCGTCCAGTGGTTAGGGCTGTGCGTTGATAGATCATTATATCAGTCAGTCAGTCAATCAGTCAGTCAGTCACCTTTGAGTTTTATATATTTAGATATACTTTTCTTTTGTAAATACATATTTATTATACATAGAAACGACCAGACTCAACACAATTAATTATATTTTTTTCAAATTCATAATTACTACATTCTTGTGTGGTTTTGTGATTAATCGTTTGCATAGCTACATATTTTGAGCCTGAAATACCTACCAAATTATAATCATACCCTAGCTATCTATATTCATTCAAACAAATAACAAAACTAAACCAGGCCGTATTCTCCGGATTGTATCACCAAATAGGCAACTCAAATATTTTATTGGAGGGTATATTTTCCATATCGGTTTATTGGTCGTCCGGTTTATTGGTCGAAACAATAAAATATTCTAATAAAACGCGTCACACCTCCGAGCCACGTCCCCGGGATCGTCACGTGTCCACAATAGTTTAGGGATGGGGTAGAATAGGGAGATTTTATCGATATTTATAAATTCACGTTATCAATGGAATAGACATTTTATATACTCGTATGATCTGCGTTGTGGGTAAACATAGCAGCGACAAACCAATTTTCTTTATTTGTACATGTCTCATTAATTTCAAAATGCATAACCATATGAATTAAATATATGCGTGTTTATCTATGTCCTAGTGGAATTTATTGGTCAAAATTGTGCAAAATGGAAACAAAGGTAAAAAATATTATTATGACCGTCTCATGAGTTGTATTTCCTCTTAACTGAGGGTCGTGACTCCCCCTAAAATTAAAACAAAGCTTAAAAATTATACTATAGAAGAAGAAGACCAGTATAGGTGAGATAAAGCTACCACGTACATATAATAATATCATACCTACCCAACATTACCCTTACAATTTTTTATTACATTAATGGAACAGTAACAACACTAACAACAAGCTTTAAAATGTTCCTTGGGTCTGGTATTTTCGGAAAATATGTTTTCATACGAAATGTTTTTTTCCCGATATCTTCAAAACTACAAAACCTATGCCTTTGGTTTGTCCAGAGGCGAGGTATTAGTTTAAATACCAACAATTTAATATATAAACCATCAGACTATCTTTCTTTGTTGTTAAGTCTAGCTATGTTACTTTTTTGTATGGAAGTTCTTTTTGCTTAGTGTGGGGCTAGATGGCGCTGTGTGCAATGTCCCGAAATATTTTTTTTTTTTAAGTAACGGTCAAGCACGTTAAGTAATGGTTATGTAATAAAAACGTTTTCATACTTTGAGATATAATGAATTTTGAAAAACGCGCAGTATTTGCTTTTAAACCAAAAATTTACGATAACATCAGGTAAATATTGAAATTTTTATCGATATCTACACTACTCCATCTCTACCCCTCCATGTAAAGGGCAAGTTAGGTGTCGGGGGTATAAAAAGCACCCGGCGCTTGTCACCTCATACGTTCAGTAACTACGAACGGTTGTCGAACGATATTGGTCCCGGAGACCCCGGCTGTTGGTGCCCAGTTAGTTGAGAGTTTTATTGGTGACAGGTTGTAAGGGTTGCAGTTTTAGCGACGTTGGTTAAGTATTTTAAGGTGTCTTTTGTGTCTTTGGTAAAGAAAACTATTAATTTAACTGTTAACAATTAAGTAATAGTCAAGTTTGTAATGCGTTTTATACATAAATTTATTTGTATATGTAATCCAGTAATCAAAGTAACCATGTTAATAGCACTTAAGTAATTTCATACACTTTTTAAATGGGAAAGAATAAAGCCCTTTTCAATTGGTTATATCTGTACCGGGTTTAATCGTAAACCCCTATTAAAAAAATAAAAAAAGTTTAGAATTTATCTCTGGACGCTTCGGTGAGTCGGAGAACACGTTAAATAGTAGGAGTTTGTCCGTCATAGTACCACAGTACTGCAGTAGTTTAACGATGTCTCTCAACACCAGAGATCACTCTTACTTTACTTTTCTAAGTAAACTTAAAATGCATTATAGTGTAAATAGTATTCAAACAGTCTTGCACCGCATTTAAATTCAAGTTGCAATTCATTCACATTGACTGCTATTTGAGTCACGTAACGCCTGACTGCTAAAGTATAGCAAAAAGTAAATAGAATGTTTTATACAACTTCACGTCCTTCTTAGTAAAGTAAGTGTTTTTGTGGATACTATGTTGACACACATAAAAAATCATACTTAAATGAAGTATATACAATATCTAGTATAATGGAAATAACAAAAGTATGGAAAATACAATTAATTTATCAGTCCCATTTAAAAAAAACTTTAGGGACTATCCTGACATAAAATAAATAAATATGTTCTTACTTATATCACTCACTTTTTGTGTCAGACGGTAAAAACTTATCCCGTAAAAACAGAACCTTGTATTCCCTAAAAACCCATATTTCTCTACAATGTTCCCGCTAAGATCCAAAATCTCATTCCCCTAAGCCATATCAGGCCCAAATGATTCAATCTGGGGAATAAATCTGCTATTTTCCCCATTATCTACCACATTTACTAAATCCTGAATCGCATTATAATTACTTATTATGCTTTAATGGGTGTTTTCTTTTTATAACCGAGAGTTTGCAATTTTTGTAAAAAACGTATATCTAACTAACTAAGCCGTATAGAGATACATAGTAAAAGTAAGCAATAATGTCTAAAATATAATAATTTAAAAAAAAGCATCATCAATAAATTGTGTGTGTGTGTGTGTGTCACAATAATTTATCGACACCTAAAATTTTTAGAGAAAGCTTTAACACTTTCCCTTTTTTAATATCTATCTATCTATACATATAAAAAAGTTAAAGAGGGTCAACAATCTGAACATAGAAGGTAGTAGAAAAAAAAAATTGGGTAAACTTTTAATCCATAACAAAAAAGTTTTTGTCTGTTTATTTAAACGCACTTAATCGCAAAAACGGCTGAATGAATCATCATGTTTTTTGGTATGTAGATAGTATGAGGTCTTAGAAGTGCCATAGGCTACTTTTTATCTCAAAATAATGCGAGCGAAGCCGCGGGCGTCCATTAGTTAAAAATAAAGGTATGATGCATCATTTATAGCTGACAACATCCCTACAGTCCATTAATCTCAGCTTGCTTTATCGAGGCTTTGTCATGTAAATAATTGGAACGCGAATGAAGACTTACTTTCACTTTACAATGGCCTTTATTTTGTAGTCTGTGACAGTCCAGGTAAGCTTTAATTACTTTTAGGATTTTCTAAACTGACTTCCCAAAAGAAATAACGCATTGAGGGAGTTTATTGGATTGGAATTTTTTGAGTTTTACGAGTTGTTCTAGGCAAGCGCGGTAGATCTACAGCAATGCTATTTAACATTAAATGAGTTTTTGTCGATCGTTTTGTGAGCCGGTCTTGCTGCATTTTTATGCAAGATAAGATTGATAAAGACTCACTAAAGAACTAACATCTTTAAACCAATCCATAGTAAAGAGTATTAAATCTCACTTAGTGAAGACATCATAAAGTAAATATATTATGTCGACAATAACGACTCAATCTAACGATGTCCGTGAACCAACATATTGACAGAAATTATATTCATAATAATGTGGAATATATTAGACATAATATATCTTTCTTTGAGTCGTACCTAATCCTCATTACTGTGTGTCATGACTCCCCGGCAGGATTGTTTCACTAGGTAAACTCTTACTCGTAGGTATATATTTCTTTAAGATATTATAATAGAATACTTAGTTAAAATATTCCAAAACAATCCATCCCCTGGTGATTTCCATAACTTGAACAAGGGGCCGGTCTTTGTAATGGAAATGTCCGATACTTAGCTTCGCGAGGAATTTTGACGTAATGAACTCTTGAATCACTTGACGATTTAACCGACTCCCAAACAGGAGGTGTGCGTTTCAGTTTTGTTTTTAGTTTTAATTTAACCCGAAGCCATTAGATTAGATAGCCTGATTAGAAAATATCCTACGCTTTCCTTTCTTTACGCTTTGCTTTCATTTCCCAAAGGTTTTTTTTTTGCATTTATTACATTACTAGTGGACGCCCGCGGCTTCGCTCGCATTATTTAAGTTAAGTTTAAGTACCTATGACACTCATAACACCTCATACTACCTACATACCAAAAATCGTGATGATCCGTTCTGCCGTTTTTGAGTGATGAGCGTTTGAATAAATAGACACACAGATAAACAGAGACTCAAATAAACAGAAAAAAAATCTAGAAACTGTTGGAACGTGTTCTGCTATCAACTCGAAGTATCACCAAACATTTCATTTTTAATTATCTTCAATGTTCAGACTTTTGACCCTCTTCAGCTTTATTATTATGTATAGATTGCTTACTTGACGTAATTATGATCCTAAATTGAGTTGTTTGGCTAAACTAATATTATTTATCTACACTAATGTTGTAACATTCTACTTATGTTTCCAATACTTGACTTATAATTACTGCTGTTATAGCGCAGACAACAAAACACTCAATTTAAGCAATTTCACATGATGGTAATATCCACATCGATATCGTAATATCTCATTATAACATCAATAAAACGCGACCAACCTGATTGCAGGGCCAATCAGGTTGGTTTTATTGATGCGCGCAGCTGCGCTCTCATTGGTTAGATTTTAATGGCGGCAAAATCACTGTGACAATACACGTACGCGTGAATTGTACCATCCAAAATTTGAACAATTATTATAAATAAACTATTGTCAGCTTTTACTCTTGTTGTTTGATTAATTGCATTAGTGAAGATAAAGTAGTGTATGCAACTGCATATAACACGGGTATTAAAACACTCGTTACTATTATGAAACTCGCTGCGCTCGTGTCATAAACTCACACTCGTGTTTTAATACCCTTCATTATATGACAGTTGCATAAACTACTATTATTTCATCACGACGACCTAGTACTGTAGATAAAGAATAATTATAGTTACGAAAATGTGCACCAATGCATTCTATATCTGGCTTATTAATATGCGCATATTCATACAATAACTTGTTATTTATTTCAAAAGTGTGTTCAACTAAATGCATATAATAATACTACCTGATTACAGAATTTCATAGATTTCATAATGCGGCAGTTGTGGAGCCATGTCCGACGCCTTTAGGGTGGTTAGCAAACTCTCAAGTTTGAGTTTGAGTTTATATTTTACCTTATAGCATATTTTTTATTTTCAACAATATAACTACGTTTTGGCTTGGTAAAATTTAACAATTATACAATTAATCCAATATCCGCATTTTTGTATAACATATATTCTTACCAAATAACTTAACTAACGACATGATCTAGCGATGCAAGGATAAAGAACGACCTGTCTGTTAAAAGTCAAGTGTAATTATTGTGTTACTAATTAGCTTTATCATTTACTAGTGGACGCACGCGGCTTCGCTCGCTTTATTTTGAGATAAAAAGTAGCCTTTGACACTTCTAAGACCTCACACTATCTACATACCTAAAATCATAATGATCCGTTCAGCAGTTTTTGTGTTATGAGTGTTTGAATAAACAGATAAACAGACAAAAATTCTAAAACTGCTGTATGGATTTAAAGTATATCCAAACAGTTTTTGTTCTAATATCTTCTAGGTTCAGATTTTTGACCCTCTTCAGCTTTTTTATATGTATAGAATATAGATAGTCAGAATCACCTTGAACATTTTATGCATAGGTTATCAGCTTTAATAAACGTTAAACTGTATTTTATTAATATGTTATAAATATGTCTTATTGTGTTCTCAGTAATAAGTTTAGATTACTAAGGTCTGTTAACATATTAAGTACATGCACAATTGCACATGCTTAGCATAAAAAAACCTTGACAAAATAAAACATAACATGTTTATTTATTGCACAACGACATAATCACATTTGGTAATGGTACAGTTAGCTTGACTAACACCAGCTAACATATTCCAAGTTGTACCCGTTACATAAATTAACTTGAATGGTAACTTATCTAATTACTTAGCTCGTTCATACTGTGTAATCATTTAACGTAATCATGGTCTTGATATACTTGATTGGTTCGGCACTGACATTGTATTACAATTACATCATAATTTAAAACATGCATACAAACTTAAATATAATTCTGCTTCAAATTAAGTTTTCATGCGAGATCATCAATTCCTGTAGCGCCCGTAGCCCAGCTGGCGGAGTCAATCGCATGCAATTACCAATGTTAAGCAAAGGTCGACGCAGTCAGTCCTTGGATGGGTGACCGAAAAGCGACATTCCATTTGAGCGCTTCCGTGGCTCGGATGACGTTTTCATATGTATTATTAAGCAAGATCATCAATTCCTGTAGCGCCCGTAGCCCAGCTGGCGGAGGCAATCGTATGCGATTACCAATGTTAAGCAAAGGTCGACGCAGTCAGTCCTTGGATGGGTGACCGAAAAGCGACATTCCATTTGAGCGCTTCCGTGGGTCGGATGACGTTTTCATATGTATTATTAAGCAAGATCATCAATTCCTGTAGCGCCCGTAGCCCAGCTGGCGGAGTCAATCGCATGCAATTACCAATGTTAAGCAAAGGTCGACGCAGTCAGTCCTTGAATGGGTGACCGAAAAGCGACATTCCATTTTGAGCGCTTCCGTGGCTCGGATGACACGTTAAATTGTAGGTTTGTCTAGTACGGCAGTCAACATGTCAGAGGCCCTTAGGGTGGCTTGATAAAACTCACGACACCAGAGTTAGCCACTCTCGATAAGAAGAAAATCCATTCCTTTAGGTTACTTAAAAATATAACATAACAATAATTTACAGTGACTACAGACCGACTAATAGATTAGACTAGGTTTTAAAGATCAGGAGATGTATTCGCGTAACAGTCCCCTTACTTAACAACTTTATGCTTTTACAAATGTTATATCTCTTTATCTTGTAATCTTTCTCGTATGTTATTTGTATAAAATATAATCTTATTCAACCAATATCCTCAAATAGCAACTACCGTTGTATTATTTCAATGATTCCATAATCTTCTTTGATAATGTCTGCTGCCTTCTCTCCAATCATCATTGATGGCGTGTTGGTGTTACCACTCGGTATCTCAGGCATAATGGACGCGTCTACAACTCTTAGACGACCAATGCCATGGACCCGCAGTCTTTCATCTACTACCCCCGTCGGCCCCATCTTGCAAGTCCCGACTGCATGCAACATAGTACCTGCTAAGTTCCTAATATAACAGTCCCAGTATTCATCAGAACCATAATATATCTTCCGACATTCAGGAACGTCCAGTTTCACCAAATGACCCTCATGTTTTCGGAAGTATGTTGTGTTCGCGAAACCTGTCATGAATTTTACACCCTGTATCAGATTTTCTATATCTTGTCTGTGTCGCAGAAACCCCATTTCAATCACTGGGTCATCTAGTGGATTTTTGCTTTTCAGAGTGACTTGTCCTCTTGATAATGGATGCAAAAGAATGAGAGAAATTTGGAAGATTTCTCTGTAAATATTGGCATTCGCTAACGAAGAACATACGGCACCGTTATACCCATAGCCTCTACAACCGAAATTCAAAAGCAATGATGCTGCAGCTCCTACGTAAATATTGAACGTTTGGAACTGAGGTCGAACGTCGAAAGGTGTTGTGGATATACTTCTCAATCTAAAGTATGAGCTTTGGAATGGTACCGGGAAATCGTTCAATTGAGTCGGTACTACAAGGTTGTTCAGAGCAGAGAGAAAACCTTTTTTCCCAGCAAATGAAATGGGGGCAAAAATATGATCTTGCAAGTTTTTACCCACCGGTAAATCTATCAATGTTGGAATACCAACCTTATCTAATTCTTCTCTGGGTCCAATACCGGACAGCATCAACAACTTCGGGCTATCAATAGTTCCTGCAGAAACAATGACTTCTTTTTTAGCAAATACATTTGCTTGCATTCCATTCTTCAAAATTAGTTCGACTCCATATGCTTGATGAGTTTCTGGATCAATCAAAACTCTTGTCGCTCTCGTATACTTTGCAACATGTAGATTAGGTTTTTCATTTTTCCCATAACGTAAATACGCCTCAGCAGTACTTGATCTTCTTCCCTTGGCAAAAGTCAAATGCGGTCTGGATGCTCCGTAGATATCTGGACCGTTACTTTCCAAGACAGTTGGTATACCCATTTCTCGGTATGACGCAAGTACTATTTTATCCACTTCATCTGAGACTAGATTGGTTCTTGCTCTTGATACACCTACGGGACCTTCCTTGTTATGATAATACGCGTTTTCAGGAGTGAAAACAGTAGGATCTGTCATTTTTTCCAGTTTTTTGAAGTAGTGGAAAACATTATTCCAGTCCCAGCCAGGTCCTACTAATCCCCAGTCATCGTAGTCTTGAGGAACTCCTCTTGAGTAGACTAAGTAGTTGACAGATGAACAGCCTCCTAAGACTTTACCTCTCTCGTATAGTAAGGTTTGGCTAGGCCGGGCGTTTCCTATACCTTTGTCTAATATTGCTTGGTATTGCCAGTCATATTCCGTGCCAGCCAACGTTGTGAAAAGGCTGGGTATCTGTAATAAATAAAAACAGATGCATAAGAGTATGTACTCGTAATCGTTTAGTGAGTATTAACGCAACGAATCGTTTTGATTGAAATTCAATAAGTGATAAATACCTACTGCAGATATCTAAAATTAATAACATAGAAGGAAGATTATTTTTCGTTGGCGTTGGTTTTGATAAGTGACCAGACTTAATCATGGTTCAAAATGTTAAATACTTATTCTATTATTTTTTATTTTGTATACAGACAGAAGTAACGGTGTAATAATAGTGTTAATACGACTTTTTGTTAATACATACCACACTAGTCGGAGGAGGGTCTCCGCCAGCTTCAATGAGGAGTATTTGAAGAGACAGCTCCTCAGCCAGGCGAGCTGCCACTATAGCGCCCGCAGACCCAGCTCCAACCACGATGAAGTCGAAGTGAGCGCCATCTGTAAAACCATAGGTGAAACTTACAACAGAGTAGGTATATATATAATATTTCGACTGAATCAGAATTATATTTCAGAGGCTGAGGATGAGTACATTTGAGTAAGTTCGTATGAGAGTGGCCAACTCTGGTGTCAGAGTATCAAACAGCCCTAAGGGCTTCTGACATGGCATGATGACTGACGTACTATGACGAACAGCCGGGACTTACAATATAACTTTAGTAACTTGAGTATGTTGCATATACAGTGCAATGTGCATAAATTGTTGGGCCTGAAAGGATTTTTAAAATTTTTGCACCTTACACGTTTCACAGTATTTCTAGTACACTAAAGTGACACACACAAGCGACTCTGTGGTTTACGGTGGTGCATGCCAAAATATTAATAGAGGGGACTCAATTTTTTGAGCTCAATATTTTTGAAACATATACATTATAGGAAGTTAATTTACATTAGAAAGAAAGAAAGAAGAAAGAAAGAAAACATTTATTGTGACAGATTTAACAGAAGAACACACACGAGTAAAAACATAATAAACAAACATAAAAATCTGCCACAACACAGCCCCAACTCAGCATAATGCTGGTTGTGTGGAAGCAACCAGCGCTGGTCTTCCGTTGGGGCTGGCTGTGACGTCACTATGTACTGTATTGTAAGTATATGGTTAAAAAGGTTTCCTTACCTCTTACAGGATAGTCCTCAGGCCAGCCCGCTGGTTGGAAAGACCTGGACAGCGCCAGCGCGGCGAGCAGACTTCTCACGAGGAATGAGGATCTGGACGCCTGGAGGACCTTGAAGAACTTTGTCACTGCTGTATTTAGCAGATTCATCTTCGTTTTATTTCCAGTTCTTTTTGGCGTATAGAGAAAAGGGATTGGCTAAAAACCAATTTGTACCACCAACAATCAACTATGAATTTATCAACGAATTTCTAGTTGCATGATCTTCACTTGTTTCAAATGCCTATGTTAAATTTTCTCCTTTTTAAAAAAAAGCTGACTGTAAGAAACTACGAACTACTCTACGATTTTTTTACTGTCACAAAGGCAATTAAGGTTCTTGATAGTCATAAGTGATTGATCTCAAAATGCGGTATTCCATTTTTGCTTCACTCTTCTTTCTGGGTAGCTTTATAATACTTAGATAGAGTTTGATAGATTTATATATTAACTTTTGTTACTGTGTCTTTTACTGAAAATATGTGTCTGTTTATATGTTTTGTCGGTGTTGTTGCAACCTGAAAAAAAATATTATATCTGTAAAAAAGCTGTGCCAATGTCTAAATCAAAGTTTTAAGTTCCCGGCTAAAAAAAATTAAAACACAGGTATGAAATATGTGAGAGGTGTTTTTGATGATTTTTATAGAGTACAACATACTTACCTAATAAGTTTGTTACAAAAATTTTGGCATTAACGTATAGCAAAAAAAGTATTAACATTTTACTCGTACTTAGTTACGTCTTTCACTGTTTCTTTTTAATCAATATTGGAGGCGACATTTTATAACAGTATTTTAAATGCGATCAAAGTAGGTAGGTACCTGCAAATTTATTGTGTAATCAAAAAGACAATTTGGCTTGGCACAATTTTTTTGAACAGTAAAGTACCAAGTAAAAGTAATGTTAGATAATACATTTCGATATCATTTTAATTAGAATGTTTTACGATTTCCAAATTGTATAAATGGTCTCATTACCATATTTTTGCCAGTGTGAGGCTTTACCTTTATTTTTTATCGTTGAATCGTAGGTATTATAATGTATAATATAAAACCAGTGTTTTATATTATACATTATAACACTACGGCAGTCGATAAGCCAGATCAGAGGTCCTTAGGGCGGTTTGAAAACTCTCGACACCAAAATTGCCCACTCTTATACGAACCAATTTTAGTTAAGTTATAAATAATTTAAAAACAATTGAAGCTAATTCCATGCTGGTAATATTACATACATACTTCATATCTGTTTAAAGTTTTAAAATTAATCTCTTTGAAAAATGTCCATGATTTTAGCACTTAAGTCAAATTAGTTTTCGACATTATAAGTAGGTAATTAAACTATTCCTTGTTGTAATAAAATCTTACAGGAACTATAGTAGGTAGCTATTGCAAATCTATATGTTAGGTACTCACATGGTATAACCAAATCCTCAATACTCCTTGGCACTGTAATCCTATCTTCTTTAGCTAAAGAGGTTCGATGAAACTTCAATTCTCGATCTTCAATAATCTTTATAACCTTCTAACAAAATAAATGTATGTTGTATCAAGAACAGAGTCATACTGAATCAAGTTTGGCTCGCGACTAACAAAACCTGTGCCTTACCGACAAACTTGATATTATTTAAAAAAAACCGCGAGTTTTGTTTGTAGGGTGACTATTTTTCTGGGTATTAGAAGATATTTTGTATACACCAAAAATATCAGTCCTTCATTTTCTAATGGCAAAACATAGTTCCTAAACCTTAAAGTAACTTAATTTGTTTGCTGTGATTGGACGAGTCTATTATAAAGTGATTGATTTTATATTAATAAGTACTTATTCATTACTAGATATTGACTGCTCTTTAATAATAAGATTTTATTAATTATAGCAACAGACTTTACTTTTATTTTATACATGTATTAAATTAGCCAAAAACTAATAGTAGCAACACTGATATTTAATATTTTACTGATTTTTGAGAAAAAAATATGTTTTCAAAATATTTTCACAGCGCGCACTGCAAAGTCAGCACTACAACAAACACTAAAAGATTTTTTGAAATAAGCAATAAGGTAGTTAGTACAATAAGTTGACGTAACTTGTTTAAATTTTGCACATTCATTTTTTCACGGTCATTACGTCGCTACCTGGCCAGAAATAATAAGATAAGACCGGTCTATGTAAGTACTTGCTGGCCAAATTATGAAATAAGGAATATGTAGGTAAGTAGGCTACTTTTTCTAGTTGTCTTATGAAGACTGGGCCATGTCTAAATCGTCTATGTACCAAAATCAAATAAGTCAACGTTTATTTACCTACTTGTTTACATGTATTCATGTACCTACCTTAGTAGGTACACCAATTTTGCTCGGAATTAAAATTCACGATATCGCGGTTATGCTAATAAGCTAAAGTGCCGTTATTTGGCTAATTCATGATGTTGCAGTTTAAAAAAAAAACTAAGATACATACGCTAGGCTGCAGCAATGGATCAGGCAGGTTGTACCTAGTCAAACGCAAACCTATCCAGGATAAAAAAAAAACGAAAAATCCTGCAGGAATCATAGTCACCTTAGTGGTTTATTAGTCCAAGGAAGACCGTAGAGCATCGTATCGTGTGTCACGGAGGGCATACCTACTAACTAGTTCGCAACACGTAGGTACTTACCTATAAAATATTCTGTCTAACTTGTAAGGAGTTACGATTTTATTTTAGACTAGTGGACATCCGCGACTTCGCCCGCATTATTTGGGGATAAAAAGAAGCCTATGGCACTTCTTAGACCTCATACTACCTATGAACCAAAAATCATGATGATTCGTTCAGCCGGTTTTGCGTTATGAACGTTTAAATAAACAGACAAAAATTCTAAAAACTGCTGAAACGTGTTATGGATTTTAAAGTATAGACAAACATTTTTTGTTTCTAATATCATCTACCTATCTTCAGATAGTTCAGATTTTTTACCCTCTTAAGCTTTATTATTATTTTATTTTAGATAGGTAATTAAATCCTTGGAAAGATGTAGGCGCCAACCTTAGACGAATTATATAACTGATCGAAGGCGCCAACCATGATGTTCTTGCCCAAGAAAACTTTCCCCATTAAGCAACACCTGCGGGAGAGTCATACCTCAGGCATGAGGAGCACAACGCGAGGAGGAAGAAATAAACATAACAATCGAATTTGCGGATCTAAACCGTGGAAACAATATATACCTAATAATGACAAGTTGAAGGGAAAAATGAGGGAGAGAAGAAAAATAACTTCAATAAATTTTAATTACCTACTTAGCAATAAGTAGGTATTCATTCAAAACTTATAATACCAACAACACATAAAACATAACTAACTAATTATAAACTAAATACTTACTATTTATTAGCAATAAAGTAAAAAAAATAATATATTAAGCAGTACATAAATAAGTAGTAAGGTTACTATTACAGTTTGTAGTAGCCCCCGGTCAACCGAGTAATGTTCATTGAAGTTTACTAGAAAATGCTAATGAAATCGTTTGGTCTAAGCAGATATTAATAAAATAAAAAAAATGTTGTTCAACTTGTGATGCCTGTTTAACAACATTTTAAGCAAGGTGTTATAACTTCTGCCTTCAAAATAAAGTAATTATTGTGAAAAAGTTAAACCTTGCGAATAATTCGTATAGTATTCTTATTATTTATTGTATGAATTACGTACCGTGTATTAACCAAGCTTGGATATTTCAAAATGAGCCATTTGCAGACATAAAATAATTTAGAGCCTTTAGAGCATGTTACTTTAGAAGTAGGTAGGTACCTAGGTACTTAAAAATGTTCGTACCTACTAACTTTTTTTTGTAGTTCTGTGATTGAACTTTAGTTAATTTCGTGGGCGCTTAGGCTTGGGAAATGGGAATTGACTCAACTTTAAAACACTTTTAATGATTGGCACTATGTATTTTACGTGAAAAGTAAAAAAAATACGAAATGAGCAAAATACGCCTGTCAACTAACTGTCACTGTCAGACGTCAGTTGAATATAAATTCAAATTCTCAAAACAAGACATTTGCACGTACCTAATACCTATATTATTAGAAATCGAAATGTAATGTAATGTATTATATTATAAGAAATACTTGAGACGCAACGAATTTATAATTAAAAGTATTGAGTGCGTGGCATAACCTTTTGAACCAACCTATCACCAATATGGATCTATCAGAAATGTTAGCCAATATGAGTTTACCAAAGTAAGTTACTTTCGGTGCCTAACCAATAAATTAATTATACTTGCCTACTTATTTTTAAAAACAGCGCTAAATCCTTGTAAAAGAATTCATTTACATCCATTTCAACCATATTAAATAATGTGTTGTAGTCAGAAAAGCACTATTTGGATTTTCCACATAGGTACCTATTTATTTTCCCGCGCTTATAAACTTATTGTTTCTATTTATTATTGAATCGTGGAATGATGAGGTTTTACTCCATATTCCTTCAATCTAATGGTATATAATTTAACAAGTTAACTGACTATGTAGTGATGTCTCTGTTGTATTATCATAAGTTATGTTAGAGATTTTAATCATACTAATACAATCACTTAATCTTATACTATAACTAGCTTTTGCCTGCAGCCTCACATGCTTTATTAAACCTTAATTTGAATCACTCTATCTATTAAAAAACATACATCAGAATCTGTTGCGTAGTTATAAAGATCTAAGCATACATACATACACAGGGACAGATGCGGAGGCGACTTTGCTTTATACTATGTAGTATGTATGTGTATGTTATGTATGTACTATCAACTCCCAAATTTTATATTCCAGTGGTAGTCCGCAGATGAAAAGACAAGGTTATTTAGACTGGCAAGAATATTTCATGGCAATAGCTTTCTTGGCAGCAAAACGAAGCAAGGATCCAAGTTTCCAAGTGGGTGCTTGTATTGTAAACAAGGACAATAAAATTGTTGGTATAGGGTAAGTATTACAGAAATGTTGTTCACTGTCACATCCCTAGATACATGGGTCTAGATATGGGTACTTATTTCTAGACACACATCTCTTCTCTGTCTAGAGACTCTTTCTACATTCAAAGGTGGACTGGAAGATATGGCTTTGAATTTATCTTATTTTACTTGCTGTACTAGATTTGACTTAAAAATTGAGCATGAATGTCAATCATTCTTGGAACTATACTACTAGCACAATAACAAAAATTTAGCAGTTTCAATGAGAATCAAAACAGCCTAGCACTAATACTATTTAATATAATGGTGTGATGTTAAATATGCAAATTTTACACAAAAATAAAATTTGTATTATTAGCAGAGATGATCGCAAACTTGATAAATACATGCCTAAAACTATGTCTGAGCCTTTATTCTGCTGACCATTTTCGCTGATAATACCGGTCTGTTACTCCCCTGTAGATACTCTGCTGTAACTTTATTCCTTGACTTGTCTAGAAAACAAAAATATACAGATATGGAATTTGTTCCGCTTTTCCTCTTTATTTCTTTTTTCACGCAAGACCTTTTGGTTACAATGGCATCTTTCCTGACCGGCTTTGCGATGATATCATCCACCACCTTCTATGCTTAAGGTGCAGCATAATGGAGGAGTTCATCTAGACCATGCGCACGGAGCGACTATGGTACTCTTGAACTGATCTTCCAGATCAGTTCAAGAGTAGGTAGTCAAGTCAAGTAGGTTGACGAGATATCCAGCTTGACTATAGTTCTTTCTTTTCAGGGAATCCAATGATTAAGAATGTGAGGGTCAGCCTCAATGGATTTGAAAATAAGTTCTGGTTCAGACGATTCCCGTAGGAGATCGGTCGGTTTATCTTACATCTCTGTCATTATTAAGAACATCTTCGAGGAAACCGAGATTGTAGTTACTTGTTCGGGGAGTTTAGACCCTCTATCACCTGGACTGAATGCAGAGCCCTGAAGGACGAAGGTTCTTAATATTGACTGGACATGAAACGCAATTAAATTAATTTTAGGCAACTGGATAGTAACTATTCTGGGTTAAATTGCACAATTTAAGCACTTGTGATTAAGTTGTGATGCATTATCAGGCAGGAACTCTAGTCACTCTCCAAGTGAGCTTACATCCATTGTGCATTGCTTAGTGCTTATCAGTATAATATGTGCAGATGGTTCGGACATGTAATGGTTTAGAGGTAAATGGTTAGCGCATTCGCGTGAAAACATCGAGAAGGGCCTCCGGAGCTCCAAAGCGCACTGCCACTGCCCTCGATACGCTCAAAGGCAGCCTCTGTAAACTCCTGACCGACCTATCTGGCATAACTCATAAATAACCGAATTAATGATCTGGTTGCAACGCCTTCTTGTGACATAGTTTAGATATCTAGCCCCTTTTCGTTATTGTAGCGTAGGCTTATCCACTTAACTATTCACACTTATTCAGTGCCCCGTCCGGATATAATCGCGGACGTGCACCTTTAGGAAAGGTGCTCATAATTAGAGGGTATCTTTTGCAGATCCTTCCTTAACTTCTTATGCTGTGATCCAGCCAGGATACGCTCCCGGTGGATTCTAGGTTTTCCGCAAACCCTGTATCAGTAACTTCATAATTTCTTCAATAAACTTATTAACACGGATGAGTGTAGCAGAATTTCGACGTATTTGTCGCAGATTCTGGAATCCAACTTCAAAGGCTGACAAACTGGTCTAACTGACAAAGTTGTGTAGACAGCTGTTTCAGGCCTGGCAGGCGCTCAGCAAACATCTTCATAGTTCATTGATAACATTTTACTATCCCCACTGACGAAATATGGAGCTATAAGAGCGCCCGTATAACGTTCGTTTACGTAATGCCACGTAATGCAGCTAAGTTATGAATACCTACTACTGTAGCTAGCGTTGCATTGCCCCATCTCAAGTGCACAATAAAGATGTATTGTATTCGCACGTGTGTACTGCAACATCTGCCCCGTGGCGCTGTGTGCGGCGAGCGCGAGGTTAGTCCTGTATTGAGTATTGTATTTCACCGTCCAAATGTTTGACCTTTTGAAACACGTGAGTTGTCCATTATGCACTTGAACAGATTGAGGCTTGTTGTTGGGGCTTTACAATGACGTATAAAGTTAAGGTTTTATAATGGCGTACAGTGTTAACATTAAAGTTTCAAAACGGGCTATTGTGTCACCCAGTGCATGGTGATTTAATGCAACCTTAACCGTTGGGCTAGGCGCAAGGAAACGACACCGGTATAGGATAATCGAAATTTCACGAATAATTTGAAAGTAACTGTACTATATCTGCACATGTCGAGATTATTAAAATTAAATAAATTTGAAAGTAACTTCAAAAATTATTACTTGCCAAATGCGGCCAGCTATTATAATGGTTAGCGTGATATGCTTGGAGATATTGAACAATAATTCTCAAGAAACCGATCTGGTCTATCAAGCTTTGAATAAGAAAAGCTTGATAATATAGCTATATACATAAATCAAATTGGAATGGACTCACCAAATCACGTCCATTTCACCCAGATACTTGATCCTTCCGACGTTGAAGAAGAGTCCAACTATCTCGTATATATGAAGACCACGGCCGCTCAGTAACGCGCCGCTGGCGTTTAGCACGAGCTGCCGCCGCATCGATGAGCCTGTGCGAAGTAGCACGCAGGCTGTGCGCTTGCTGCCGAAATCTTGATCTGCTGAAGACTACATTATACGATCTTCGCCGACCCGATTATCGATGAGTCAACGGGCCCCGCGAAAACATTGCAAACCGTATGGTATTGGCAAATAGCACTTATTCACGTACTATGACAGTCTATCAGGTTTCCCGAAAAAAAACCGTTGGAATAAATTAAATATTTCAGAAAAGCACTAAATCACTCACTATCACAATCCATTAGGTTTTCTGAAAAACCGTTTGATTTGAATATTTCAGGATAGCACTAATTGACACACCATAACAGTCCATTACGTTTTCTGAAAAACCGTTGTATTTAAGTAACACAAAATTGCACTTAACACGCACGAAATAGTCCATAAGGTTTTTACGAAAAACCGTTAGAATTAAATATTTCAGAATAGCACTAAATCACACACTATAACAGTCCAATAGGTTTTCTGAAAAACCGTTGGGTTTAAATGACTCAATATTGCACTTTTCACGCACGAAATAGTCCATAAGTTTTTTACGAAAAACCGTTAGATTTAAATATTTCAGAATAGCACTGAATCACACACTTTAATAGTCCATTGGGTTATTGAAAAAGCCGTTGCATTTAAAAAACTACAAATCTGCACTGAATTTACATGAAATACACAGAAGATTTTTCTGCTTTAGATTTCTTAGAAATCCTTTCGATTTACTTTACTGAAGTTTTTTATCCAAAAACAAGCGTTAAGATTTAATATTTTTTGAAAATTAATTGAGAATGCTTGAAAAAGCGTTAATTCAAAGAACGTGTGCTCAGTTCGAGAAGTAACGACGCTATGTCGGAAGGTGATCCACCACCCTCTCTGGTGACCAAATGGTGAAGTTGGTAACAGGTGCTCTGATTGGTTGATTCGGTATCCTGGGCTCTGATAGGACGAGACTCGCGAGAAGTTGACAACGCATCTCTCATTGTTTATGCTGGGCATCGTCCCATGCCTAATAATAACCAGTTAATCATTATTTTTCAGATATAATGGTATGCCTACAGGATGTAGTGATGATGAATTCCCATGGGGGAAGAACACTCCTTCACCTTTGGATAGCAAATTTCTTTATGGTAAGTATTCATTTGACATGCAGTTTCATTAATTATATTTGCAGTTTTCTATTGATAAACCACATTCCTAATATTACCAGGTAATAATAATGAATAAGGATTCTTTCACATATATTTATATGTACTCTCTTGAAACATACAAAGCATGAAAGAAATACATTTCTGGACACCACTGATAGTAGATAAATTAATGATAATGTAATGAATGTTATGTTCATTACATTACCATTCATTAAGAATACAAAGTTTTATGTTGTTATCAATCTATTTAAGTATCAGATTACTTGGTACTAAATTGTACCTAAAACATTTCTGCTGTTTAAGAGAGATAATATATACATGGTACTACAGACTATTGTACTTTTCAGTGTTTCATTGTCTTATATTTATTTTTATTCAATATTTCCCTTACATAATTATAACTATAAATCTTCTGTATTCCAGTATGTCATGCAGAAATGAATGCAATACTGAACAAGAACTCCGCTGACGTAAAGGACTGCATCATCTATGTGGGTCTATTCCCTTGCAACGAGTGTGCTAAGATGATCATACAGTCTGGCATTAAGGAGGTTGTATACATGTCTGACAAGGGTGCTCACAAACCTATTTATATTGCTTCTAAAAAAATGTTGGATGCCGCTGGAGTAAAATATTGGTAAGCAATTCTATCACAATGCACCTAAAATAGTGATTTCATTATATTGAAAGACAGTTCTGTTAAAACTTGATGAGCTAGCTGTCTGTTGTGGTAATTAATTTATTATGACCAAGTCACTAAGAATACATACAATTTAAAAATTGTTATTTAATTAGTAATACAACTATTTATTGAATATGAGTATTGAGTAATTGCTTTTTTTTAACTAATACGGGTTTGCACTTGGCCACAGTTCTGATGGTAAGCAATGGCTATGATGGCCTACGATGGAACATGCTTACTCGATAAGAACCGATTCACTCTCGCTTTGAAGATCGCTGGAAAACTAACTCTTGCATCTTTCTTCGTTTTAAATCCTTGCTATACAGGAGTATCTGAAATTATATATCAAGCTATAGTAGTATAGTAGGTAACTGTTTTATCTTAAGTACAATCAATTATTATATCTTATAAACAATGAATTATTTTTTTTGCATTATCAGCTCATTTTATCATCTGCAAAATATCAATATATGCTGATGATTATAAGAATGCATGTATCCACCTACTTATATAATTGTTTTCTTTTCCAGGCAATTTAAACCAAAGAATACCAGAATAGTGATAGACTTTGAAGGAGTTGAATGGGATAAGATGACTGGTCCAAGTAAATAATTGTACAATTAGGACCTAAGTATAAGTATAATAGTTAAATAATAATTCAATAGAATGCCTTTTAGTAATTGACAAATGTGATAATTTTAAAAAATCATGTGATATCATGTTTCAATAATGAGTAGGTACCTAATATACTATTTACAGTATATAATCATTATGTATTTGACCTATCTTTTATGCATAATATAACTTTGTCATTGTGAATCATTGTTTTTAGAAATTTTATTTAAATCCAATGTGGGCGCTTGCTTGGGTCGGAATGACATATTAAATTGTAGGTCCACGCCTGTTTGTCATAGTATGGTATGGTAGTCTTAAGCTAAGTCAAACTCCCTTATTTTAAAAACTCTTGACGTCAGAGTTGGCCACTCATTTAAACAAACTCAATCTCGAAATATATACTGACCTATTGCTATGAGCTTATAACTAAGGGAAACATATTCAGGGTTTTTTCAAAAATGAAACAGAAATGTAAATATTTTTATAAAATAAAATTTTAATACTTTATGTACAAGTCATGAAGGGTACAAATGTTAAAAAGTACATCGGTACACGGAAAATAACACATGCTTCAAAAAAACTCAACATAGGATGTGTAAACATAGACTATCTCCGCTGGTAAATTCTCATACTAACTTTGGTCTTCCACCGTCTTATTTCAAAACGCGGTTTAAATATTAGTCCAGGACTTTGAAAATAAAAAGTCGGTTCTAGTTGTTCAAATATCACATAATCAACCTCAAATTAGAACATTGATTTGAGGATTTATCATTGGTAACATTTTGTCAATTGATTATTATGACTGAAGAAAACAAATTTTGAACAACAAGAATGGACTGCATTTGAAAGTTCTGGACTTTTGTAAACTAAAGACTAAACCACGTTTTGTAATAAGACCCATTATAATTATAATGATACTTTAAAAAAAATATAAGTATTACTTATATCCGTTATTTAGTACCCATGACAGAAGCATTTGCTTAGTGTGGGGCTAGATGTCAAATTAGCCTTTGTTAATAAGTATTGTTGGTTTGATGAGTTTTTGAACCCCAATTGAGCTTAGCACGCGAAATTTTTCTTCCTAAATCTGTTCCCCTTTAAAATTGTGTTCGATCCATAGATATTACCATCTTTGGATTTAGATTCTCCATAGGTTTTGTTATTTTGTTCGGTGCATGATCCATATGAGTCACTACCACTCGAATTTGTTTGACGACTCGATCCATAGAAGTTGTCACCTATTGAGTTAGTCCCGTTGTAGACATTGTTATTTTGTTTTGTGACAGACCCGTAGGTATCATTACCAGTTGAAGAATACTAAAAACTAACATGTCTCAATTCACCTATGCCCTCTCCATACCTACTTAAAATCAATACAAATATCGAAACAGCATTAACAGCATATTACGCCTATGCTTTGTCCTGGCTACGCTACGGCGTAATATTGTGGGGAAACAGCACCGACGTTCAACAGTTATTCATTATGCAAAAAAAATGTATCTGAATAATAGTAAACATCAATATAGCTGCAGATCACACTTCAAAGAAAGATAAATCCTAACATTGCCCTGTATTTACTTATATGAAAATGCTGTCTTCGTCAGGAAAAATCTCAATCTTTACACAATAGACCCAAATCCACCCAGAACATTGATCTCCATCAGTACAAGTACGCTGGATTGGCTGGTCGCCGCATCGTTTTGTGCCTATTTGATTTTCGCCATCTTGGCGCCGACAACGCCAGTGAAGTTCCACGGAACTAATAGTAGGGACGGGACAATGTAACAAATTATATCGACAAAAATCTAATTTTCGCATAGGCGATAGAGATACCTGTAGATGTCTATCCTTTTTAACCACTGACCTCTATTACTACTAGTACGCCGGACTGGCCATATAAAATAAAAACTATTTTGTGCCGATTTGAAGGGCCTCCGTTGAGTGTACTGAAAACTAAATTTGGCATTTATTTCTCAAAAAGCAAATTGCCATCGTGTTTTTTACATCCTTTCCGCGATTTTATTACGTTTTCTTTATAATTTAGTTTATACATATTAGAAAGTGTCCAAAACAATGTTAGTTAGAAATTTAAAGGAAAATGTAAATAGTCAGTAATTTAAACAAGTAGGTTGTAAGAAAAATTGTTAAGTAGTTAGTAAGAAAGCGTAGATTAGGTTCCCCCATAAACCACCTGGAGAGTTAGAAGTATTCACTGTCTTTTAATCAAATCTTATGATGATACTGAAAAACTGGTGAGAGTGTACAACCTAGATTTTAGGCTGAATACAGAAGTAGACCTTCTATTCTAGCTAACTGGTGTTCGTTCTTAAGCTTAGTTAGATCAAAATTACTCAAACATTTTACACAATATGCACACAACATTCCCACAAACACATACACACAAACACATAAATACCCTAGACTACTCATTGGAGATACCAAACATTCATACGTATTTTTTATAAACCCGCAAAAATCCTTGCATTCCTTTCATATGTAATGTATGTAATACGTGTAATACATTATCACATTATCTTTTTATTTTCTTGAAGCAGCTTCAGTTTGTACATTACTGTTTTGTAACAAGTACTATTTGCAACTGAAACTCTGGAGAAATATGTAGTGATTTTCCGCTGCGACTCACCACATATTTTAATCATATTTCTCCAGAGTTTCAGTTACAATGGATTTCCGCAAAGTAACGCCTGATTCAATATCTTAACTTATGTTGAATTGGTTTTTGTATTGTATATTATATAATGCAATTAAGCCTTTAATCATTTAAAATCATTGTCATAGAAAGAGCAAATGTTTACCTCAAATATGTAATTCTTCCCTAGGCCTCCGAGATACAGGCATTGCCTAGTTCGGGGTCCGCTAGAAAAGCACATGTATGTACTTAGTATGTAAAAAAAGAACGTAAATACCATGTCTTTATTATTTCATTAGTTAATAAAAAAATTGAATTTGAATATATTATAATAAAGCACATGTATGTACTTAGTATGTAAAAAAAGAACGTAAATACCATGTCTTTATTATTTCATTAGTTAATAAAAAAATTGAATTTGAATATATTACTCAAAAAACCTTTGTTTTCCTATCTTTCTTCCAGTTACATAAATTGCAATGTACTTTTCGTCCACTTGTTGGTAGGGGTACGTTTGATGGTGCCGTTGGTTCTAATTCTGGTATTATGTTTCGGATACGGGTTTTGATATGCTGTGGAACATTAGCGATAAAAATTCTTATAATATGTAAAAATGTATGCAAAAATATGTTACGTATGTATTTAATCGCTACCGGGTCCAATAGACCCACACGCACCTTTTAGGCCCATAGCACTAACATGTAGCGGACTAACTGTCAGCTTAGATCGTTATCTACCGCCCTATACTATAGTCGAAAGGTATTAAGAACGGCCACATTACAATCGTCGTAATTTCGAAATAATTCAACAAAATTCAAGGGACTGGGTCCACTGGACCCAGTAGCGAGTCCTTAAGTGTTAAGCCACAGTTTTAGTGAAGAGTCTTTTAACCTGTAATTTAAAAACAAACCGTTCATTGATACAATTTATGCCAGAAAAAACATCGACAAATATTGTCGATAGGGAATATCGACAACACTATTGTGTCATGTCAAATACGTTCTAATGTCATGTCATGCATGTAATACATGCATGGAATTAATATATAATAATAAGGAATGAGCACTGCTGGTCCAATTACGAGCAGAACGAGGCGAATGTATGACAGGCTGTTGTCTTTTTCTAACTATGGTGATAATACATTATATAATTAAGATATTTCAATTCATCTTCCTACCAAATCTGGACCAGTCTCTTTTGGGGCCCTATTTTACCTGCATCTTGCCAATCATGATAATCCCTAGCTCTATTGACGCGTGAAGTAATAAACACCAACAAACTTACTTACAAAAGGCACTTTAATTTGTAACTTATGATAGTAACCGACATAAAAGAGACATTTTGTTGTGTCCTTTAATCAATTGAATAACTTAATAATCTTGTAACGCTTATCACAAGATTTTAGAATACAAATATGAACGTGTACCGTAACCACAAACCTATTTCACTTTAAATAAAAGTCAACCTTAAAAAGTTAAGCATTAGTAAAGTCGCGACGCCCCGAAAAAATATAGGTCACCTTAGTCCCAATAATGTAATCTTAGCATACCTGTTGAAAGATATATTGCAGCCACTATAAGATTCACTTCTGCATTCACTTCTGCATTCTGCATACACTACTATTTGTTATCATATTGTTATTTTTACAATAAAATACATCTAAATTAGTTACAAATGAAATTATTTTTTTCCCGCTACCTTTGTCATAATATAATGTCATCATAATGTTGCTTGTGTGAAAATAATATAATATCAATTTATTATTTATTTATTCTATTTTGTGTTAGTTTCACAAATTAATTCAAATTTCTTTGTGTCGAGTAAGATTTATAATAAATAAAATTAAATAATATTATTTATTGTTAATATGACTACGTTGACTAGACAGTGACGTTTCTCACAGATTATTTTTTAAACTGGAAAGCTGCTGAAACAGGACAACAGCCTGCCTACTATGTCTCTCATTTTTTATCGATTTCATCCCCGATTTAACATTTATAGTAAATGAACTTTAACTGTAGAAACATAAGGCTTCACAGAATAATTATTCATAATTTTCACAGATCCATAATGGATCTACTGGGAATGATTCCTCAAAGCTATCTCGAAATATATACATATTGCTATGAGCTGGTAACATAAAAGGTTTCATATTCAGGGTTTTCTCTTAAATGAAACAGAATTGTAAATATTTATAAAATAAAATTTTATTACTTTATGTACAAGTCATGAAGGGAACAAATATTCAAAAGTACATCGGTACACGGAAAATAACACCTTATTCTTAAAAAAGACTCAATATAGGATGTGTAAACATAGACTATCTCCAGTATCTCCACTGCTATGCTATGGTATAATAACATCGTAAATATCATACAACCTTTGGTCTTACACCGTCTTATTACAAAACGCGGTTTAAATATTAGTTCAGGACTTTGAAAATAAAAAGTCGGTTCTAGTTGTTCAAATATCACATACTTACAAACAATCAAAATGTCAACCTCAAATTAGAACGTAGATTTATCATTGGTAACATTTTGTCAATTTGATTATTATGACAGAAGAAAACAAATCTGCATTTGAAAGTTCTGGACTTATTTAAACCACGTTTTGTAATAATACCCATGGTAATTATTAAGATACTTTTACCGTAATACATATTTAGTACCCACGACACAAGCGTTTGCTTAGTGTGGGGCTAGATGGCGATGTGTGCAATGTCCCGTTTTTTTTTTAGTTTCACAATGTTTTAACTTTAAACACAAACATGGATTCTGATTAACAATGTCTCTGTTTTGTAATTTTTTAATTAAAATAAACATTGAGCACTATTATTCCTCAGATTTTTATGTCCAAAATTTGAATGACTACTTTGCAACTTTACCATTAACTTAATTTTAATGCAATACTAGACCCCTGGTAGTTAAGAAAGTTTTAAATTTTTTTGTGATTTGAAATGTTCTTTTTGTCAATTTTGTAATTTTATGAATTCAGAACCTGATTATGTATATATTTTTTAACATTTAGTGTGTTTTTATTATCCTATTGGCTTTTACTTTAGGTATATGAGTGTTTAACGAGACCAGTTAGTTTGTAGCTAGATGGCGCTGTATGATATGACCTGAAATACTTATTTACCATTTAAACGTATTGCTACATTATCATCACCATCAGCCTGATATCGACTACTGCTGAGCATAGGCCTCTCTTGTACGCCAATCGTCCCGGTCCTGCGCAGATTAAATACACAGACATAACGATTATTAAATTCTTTTTTTTCTTGTTATTTATGGTACACCGGGCTGTTGGCCGTTGCCGAGTGTATGTAGAAGGCATTACAAAAACAGAGTAAATTCTGAAGGCAACATACCTTTACTGTGCTATTTATTCAATTGTATGCAAGACAGATATCACAAACGTGTCCCGACATTAATTTATTTCATTTGATCATATTTCATAACTTCAAGATTTGTGAATAAAATGATTCTTTGAATAAAAAATAATCGAAGTTAAAATTGCCAGTGAAAATAGTCTATGTTACAGAAAAGCGTTATTTCATTATAAAATTTATTGTCCAAACTTTACACATATCTACAACAAAAAAATAAGCGTTAGTACTAGATTTTGTCATGTTTGTCGATGAAAAACTAGTACTAAAAGCTCCGAACTTAAAGTCAATGGATTAAAAAAAACGTCAATTCATGTGTTACAAAATATATAAACTAAAATAACGATCTAAAAATCAGTAATGACGTCAACAAGGACAGAGAAAGTCTAACGATATTTTACAGTAAGTATAAACTTAAATATTAATTTATTTACAATACGTAATGCGTACCGTGGTTAGTTATCATTGGTACGGGTGAAAAAAAAAAACTAATGTGCAACTTCAGGTTGACATTTTTACAAATATCGGTTAGATAACTAACTTGGATAAAATAATTCAATACGCAATTGTGTATTATGTAATATGCCTGAAACCACAAAGAATTACTACGAGATTATACGTACTGGGTCTTATTATAAAACGTGGTTTATATATTAGTCCAGAACTTTGAAAATATGCAGTGCGTTCTTGTTGTTCAAAATTTCTTTTCTTCTGTCATAATAATCGAATTGTTTTGATTAAGACATGTTGATTGTTTGTATTATTTTTTGTGATGTTTGAATATCAAGAACCGACTTTTTATTTTAGGTCCTAGACTAATATTTAAACCACGTTTTGTAATAAGATAGGTCTATTGTTATTTATTTTACTTTTCTAAAACAATACATGTCCAAATATCCACCGGCCATTGCACCTACAATACATTTAAAAACGAGTTAATGAAAGATTACATTCCTAACGTACTATGTTACATCTGTTGAACACTTCAGGCCTCACATGGTGTATTTTACGAACAACAAAATCATTTTGCATAAATATAACTTATGTACATTTCATTACAATAGTTGCAAATATTTACGAGCACTCGGAATCGGCGCTAATCTGAACTAGGTACAGTTCCATATAGGATTACTGAATGTAGATGTATTAGAAAAAAAACATGTTATATTTTTAAATGTTTTCATGATGCTAAACACCGCTTTAGTCTGGATTTGAAGACACCTAAATGTGACATTTAGGTGCTCGAGTGCTCATAAAATTTTGCGCGTAAAGTCTAATGCTTAATTTATTATAGACCATCCATGAATTAAATCACAATATGAAGAGCTGTCTATAGGACTGTTGGAGGAGGCTTATGTAACATAATATAAGTTTATTATATATCTAAATATATAAAACTCAAAGGTGACTGACTGACTGATATAGTGATCTATCAACGCACAGCCCAAACCACTGGACAGATCGAGCTAAAATTTGGCATGCAGGTAGATGTTATGACGTAGGCATCCGCTAAGAAAGGATTTTTGGAAAAGCCGCTTTTGAGGGGGTGAAATAGGGGATGCAAGTTTTACTTCTTAATGCGAGCAAAGCCGCGAGCATCCACTAGTATTACATAAACAGGTAAGGTTGACGCAACCGTCCAAATAAAATGCTGCAATCAGATAGATAACAAAACTTGCAGTTTCTTTCGATCTTGTGTTGTTCTATCGCTTTGCTCATTATTGCACAATTAGTTATCAGTATAAACAAATAAGTAGGTACATTATTTCAGTAAAACCTTCAAACAAATGTGACATAGGTAGGTAATTCACGGATGGCCATTTCAAGTAATTTTAGAACGTAGATAGTAAAAGACGCTTTAGCACTATAATAATACAGTTCATTATTGCTATACGTTGGAATTAGTTTAGAAAAATTGGAAGTTCTACCTACGCTACGGAGATATCACACTGTAGGTATATCTTTGGAAGGATAAGCAAGAAATAAGGGAAGCAGGGTAAGCATGGTTAAAATAGCAATACTCAATTTGATTCTCACCGTGAACGATCAATTCAGCCATAGTGTGGCTAAGAGTAACTGATTTCAAATATTCAGCACTGTCTTGATACACAATATTCTGCCAAAAACCTGTTTTGACAGTCAGTTAAATAACATAACCCAATTTTTTTATAAACAAAAGTTGTAGTGTATGTTACTGGCCAATAAAACTAAAAATAACAATTCGAGGCTAAGATTCAAACAACGCTATCCAAGTCTTTGTGACACACTCGTCTCTGATATGATTTACACCAACCCGATAGTAACCATACTAACATTCTAAAAAGTACAAAACTGGCCGAATCACATCAGTTTTACATAAAATTCGAAATACATATATTCACACCTTAAAAACTCTAAATGACCCCGATTCTGATGTACGCTCCAATTAAAATATTCTAAAAACGGGAGCTCTTTTTAGAAGCAGATAATCAAAGTCCGTCTAGTTAATAGCTGAATTTAAACCAAAGAGGCACCAGAATTACGGTCAATGTATTTATTATTTGTAAGATTTTTGATAAATTACTTTTTTTTATATCAAAGCAGCACATTTTTAAACAACCCCTTGGGGATCAGTTTACATTAAATACAGCATAATTATTCATAAAGAAAATATAAATCGCGCTTGTAAGAAATATTTTAGCAGACATTTCGTCAATCGATATCAATTTCCGTATACTTCTGACAACACACGAATTGGCTCTAAGATTGTGTTTGTGTAATTTCATTAAAATACCAATAATTTTATCAGATCACAAACATTTACGTTTATTTTTTTATTTAAGAGATATTCAACAAACATTTCAGGGCGTTATTTTTAACAATTCAATAATTTCTTATCAATTGATATCTGACAGATATTTTATCTCATGGATTCCGTTTATATAAACCACTACGAAAACCAAAGCCACAATGAATTCACGAGATAGAATTGGTTTTATTATTATTTTCAAGCAAGTTGTATAGTAGGTATGCTGATTTAGCAAATAAAAAAAAAACAGAACTGATTAGTTTTTGTAACAGACTTTATTTAATGTTTTAAAAACCGTATTCAAGGTAACTATTTCATTGCCATATCGCTATACCATAGGCTATAGGCACAAATAGTACAAAATTCAGGCGACCATATTAATTTATTTCATAAGATTCCGTGTACAATCTATATTTCAATATTTTCAAATGAAGGACTAGCAATTGCTATCAGTAATTCGAATTATGTATCCCTATTTAGTTTATATTTTAGCGCGTCGACTAAAAATACAAGAAAATTAGCGAAATCGACTTAAATTTAAAATGTGAATCAAATCCAGTTGTATTGCATAATTATTTTGTATTTTTAGACCAAAACTTATTTTAGAACGGATATTTATAAGATGAATTCTATTTACAGAACGCTAATTATTGCAGTCATTTTTAGAATCTAGAACAAAACAATATATCAAAAAGTGTGTTAAAAATCTTTCAAATCTGTCTGACCAAATTCTTTCACATTCAAATAATAAAAATTACCGAACAATTAACAGTTAATTGTCATCTCGAATCCCTAATATTTTTATAAGTTCTATAGATAGGTTATTTAGCTTGCTCCTGTACGAATATATACATATTGCCATTCTGTCCGAAGTTCATTGCTTTACGAACAGCTTTAAGTTTATTGAAACGAAAGTCATTGTCTGTCTTTACCTCTATCAATAACCAAGCTTTATAATTTTTAAATGATACACCTGATCTCAATAACATTATTTAGTGTTTTTTTTCTTTAGAAAATAGTGAACTAAACTATATCCTTGTTACGTTTGGCCAAGTCCATAAAATAATGTGTCCAATAGTAAAACAAAAGCTTGATAAACAAAAAATTTATTAAAACTGGTATTGTTTAATTATTTCTTTGTTAGTCAATAAAGGCACTGCCTCATTTGAAATAAAAACGTGATAAAGTATAACAAAAGTCCGTTCTAAAATGAGTCGTATTTGCTACGCGTTAAGAGTCGAATGTCGCGTCCACTCACAACCAATCAGGGATCGTTTCGAGACTCAGTTGTTATCGACTTCTTTGGGCTGAAGCGGCTGAGACGACTCGTCCAAAACCTGGAAATATAAACATAATAATTTAAAGTACCTAAGTCAATGTATATGAAACGGCAACAGCTCTGCCTTAGACAAGAGGCGTATTTTAGTGAGCGTACTGACGGTCGCTTATGGAATAGAAAGACCAATGTATGGGAGTGACGTAATATTTCCCCCCGCGGAGCGCGACGCGATGTAAATCCCATACATTGCTCTTTCTATTCCATAAGCGAGCGACAGTACGCTTAATAAAATGCGCCTCTTGTCTAAGGGGGCTGTTAGAAGAAGGTATTTGCAAGCAATAACCAAGTGCTCTAACGCTTGACGAGATGTTTAGTCGGTGATCAAAAAGTAGTATTCTCGTCAGATGCATTAAAATATAGGTCACGACTGTTTATCAGGGTAAAGCAGTCATTAAGGCATCTTAGATTGACTAAAATGTTTGTAACTGTGGTCTCTGCGGTGTAGATGCTACATTACACTATTTATTATCTAGACATTGTTTATGTAAGTAACGAACCCCCTGGTTACAATCGTTTTAACGACGAATAGACTATACCTACAATTTAACACACTATAAAGTCGTGATTTTTACTAATGTTTTTTTTTAAATAAAGATCATGATTTTAAAACATGCATACATCATCATCATTATTCTTTTGTCAATTCCATTCTTTTTTTGGTAGCCCAGCTAACTACCAAATACAAACGCGATTACCGTTTAGCAAGTTTCCATAGGCAAATAGATTTTCTTTTATTGCAGACATTCTGGAATCCAATAATACTTACAATTAATATAATACCTATTTCTTTAATTTAAAAGCTAAATATTAGGCAGTATTTTTTATATGTATACGTTTACCTACAACTCACTAGATAAGATGTTAAGCAACGTTGCAGTCCAATCTAAATATCGAAGATCTAAAGCGGTGGCCTAGTGGTTTACTTATGTACTTACTTATTCTTACCTTTATACCAAAACTACGAAAGAGGCGAGATGTCTGTTTTGATACCAAGTTGAGGTACAATTGATCTCTCTATGATTTATACCATTTAATTATCGAGTCTTACTATACAACAGTATGTATTAAATACTTACTAGCTGGTGCGTGCGACTTCGTCCGCGTGGAATAGTTATTAGTGTTGGTTTATGGTTTAGTGAGTTAACCTTATAAGATAGACATGTACTGTTTGGGACATTTTGTTAGATCATTTCAAGAGGAATAATTCTTTCATACACATTTTTTTGATATCTTGAACCGTTTTCGTAGCGCACGCAACGGAAGCCTTCAAAGATGAATAATTTTCCCCGTTTCCACATTTTCTATTGTTTCTTCGCTCCTATTAGTTGAAGCGTGATATTATATAGCCTTAAGCCTTCCTCGATAAATGGTCTATCCAACACAAAAAGAATTTTTCAATTCGGACCAGTAGTTCCTGAGATTAGCGCGTTCAAACAAACAAACAAACAAACAAACTCTTCAGCTTTATAATATTAGTATAGATTACCTGTGTGTCAGTATCAGTGCTGGTGATGTCAGTGTGCGCAGTCGTGTTCACGTCGAATCCGATGGCGTACGGGAACTTGACTTTACAGGCGGACACGTAATCCTCTGTCTCTTTCTCGCACGGACCGAAATCACCTTCCCGCAAACTGTTCAGCACTTCTACGCATCCCTGGAAATAAGAACATTCGAATCATATAACTCTTTCTATATTAAACTCATAAACCAACTTTGATATGATTTGGAGCGAAAATAATCACTATAGGTAGGATTTATTTTCAACACTCATGTTGGATTCTGAGAGTTTAACATTTTTTTTTTTGTGAAAATGACCAAATCGTTAAAAATAATGAACAACATATAAGTAGACAAGTAAAGTAATAATGACAGCATATAAGTTAAAGTACATAGTTGATATCAATAATAAATATATTAACAACAGATAGGTAGTGGAAACGAGCAATATTATGTATCCAATGTAAATCGTTTAGGTATTCAGAACTCAGTTTGCAAACATTAAGTACTCACACAGATTCGTCTATGAGCGAATCAATGTGGGCTCTGAACGTCGGCAGACTACAAGCAAAGATATCCTTAGAATCTTTAAAATTTACAATATTAGTTAGATATGTATCACACATTCGCGTTACAGGACAGGATACGTATATGCATCTTGTGGAATCCCCTCACGACGCTAATTAAGCTAAGTATATGGTAGCCAAATTTCCTTCCCAGCTTTTGTAATAAGCTGCCAATGGCGCCACTTGGAAATTGAATTACATTCGCACCATTTAGCATTGTTCTTTATCATCTCCGAAACACGTGCGTGCGCGGTGTGTGAGCTCTGACATTTAGAATTCTTGGTCTTGCAAACTTTAAGCTTTTGACCTTGGAGTCAAGAGTTTTAAATAATTTGGTGTCCTGCAAAAATACTTACCGACCTAGATACTATAATTTAGACATACCTGTATACTGAGGTCGGGGTAGTGCATCGCGGTGGCCACCCGCAGCGCGTGCTCGGTGCGCGTGGGCACGAGGCGGGCGAGCGCGCGCGCGCCCCACAGCGCGCATGCCTGCCACTTGGAGCCGCGCTCAGACATGAACTGCTCCGCGATCTGCAGCTCCGTGCGACCTTGCACCATCTGGAAACACAGACAAGGTATGATGATTTAAAAGGATGAGACACCACTTAAGGCTGTAAATAGTCGTTATGAATTTAGATTGTAAGCCGAAATTCCCACCAATCAGTTCCTCAGAGAGCACCTACATCACAGCAGACTGTCGTATAAAAAGAGATGGGTGTCAATACTGATCTATTTGTGCCCCTTGCCGCTTTTATGACTAACACTTTTGTAACGACCTTTTTGACCTTGACTCTTCAATAATGAGCTTTTGTGGCCTAACTCTTCCGTTAAGACATTGCTACTAGTACTTACAGGTTCCATCTCAGCCTGAACAGTCGACAGCTGCGACGTGCGGATGCCAAGTAGGTAACCGTGTTGGTGCTGAGCCACCGCATGCACCGCAGCCGACAGTCGTGGAGATGGTGGTGGGTGCTGTTTCTGATCTTTTTGTGCGCTTTATACCTTAGTGATGACCCTGACATTTCAACAATGACATTGACACTTAATTAATGACCTTGTCACAAGTACTTACAGGTGCCATCTCTGCCTGTACGACGGCAGCGACGTGCGGATGCAAGGTGGCCGTGTTGGTGCTGAGCCACCGCATGCACCGCAGCAGACAGTCGTGGAGGTGGTGGTGCGTGCTGTCCAGACGCCACGCGCGCTTCAGGCTTTGCACCATCAGGAGGGGCCGTTCTGAAATTTGGCATGGAAAAGAATTGTTAATAATATCATTTTGTCAAGAATGTATGAGACCGTTATTTTTTAACAGTATTATAAGTGAGCTCATATCAGACAGTATCAACGATGTCTAGATTTTAATTTGTCCAACTATAAGGTAAGTAATAATAGCGCTGAAACTTTCGACATGAAAATGGATAAGCTTGAATTTAAGGCAAATATCTTATAAGAGTTTTTAATCGGTCGTGGGCTAGTCTTAAGTGGTAGAAGAGACACGCGAAGACCAGTTTGAGACCCTAGCAAACTACTGAACTTTATTTGCACAATACCTTTTCTATAGTAGATTTCGAAGGCCATTAAATGTGTGTCTATTCTATCGGCGGCGAGGGTCCTCAGGGGCTGTAGGAACTTCAGGGCTTGCTCTAGGGGGTCTTCTGCCTGAAATGCACCGGGAATAATGTGTTAATTTTTATTACAATATAAACAATAATTTTCAAAGCCTAAAGATTTCGCTTTATCTAGAAATGCCTGACTCCCTGTTCCCCACGAACTATAATCCAGCTATCTTCAAAGCGAGAGTGAATCGGTTCTTATCGGGTAAGCACGCTCCATCTTAGGCCATAGCCTTTGCTTGCTATCAGGCAAACTACCTATATGGCCTAGTTCAAACCCGATCAAGTAAAAAAATAAAATAAAAAATAATAATGGGGATGTCACGAAAGGTGTATCTTGGAATCCCAAGTGGCCGTTGCCCCATTGGTCGCGCGGAGACGGTGAATTAGGCTTTAGAGGACTAGTAAAAAAACTTATTTTTCTAAAGGAATTCAGTGCGCTTCGCTTGTAAAAATACATTCCATTTTCCATCGAAGTTCGCGTACTTTCTTTTCTACCATATCATGGTATGGCTTTTGCAGGTGTCCTTTCAAGCAGCCCAAGTTACTTAAATAACTTAAGTGTTAAACAACGTCTAAACATCTAAACAATTCCAAACCAGCATACTTACCACAAATTAATACAATCATGTAGTCAAAAATCGTGCCGCAATCCATCGTGACAGACAAACACAATGCCAAACAATTTCACATATAGTAACAATTGCCTTGAGCGAGCGACATTTAATTGCTTGCCGCTCAATAGGCTTCATGTCTTATCGAATTAAATCGCGATTGTTGATGGTAATTGACATATATATATTTGTCGTGGAGGTAGATTTCAATAGGCTAGTGATGTATTTCTTTAATTTGAGTAAGTACAAGAGTTATTTAATGTGACGTTTTGAAATCGACTAATAATTTAGACAACTCCTTGCTTATACTGATTAATAAATCAACTGTAAAGTACCTCACAATTCTTGACAACAGAGTTTCTCTTATTCGTCCTCCTCCACCAAAATGTTCGTTTATTTACTTTGTAGTGCCTTACAAAAAAAACCTATTATGCTATCATATATTTTGCCTTCTTGAATTTCGAAGGGGCCAAACTAATTTATTTTCAACAACATAAAATAGTACAATTCTGTAATCCTATAACAAAAACATTACTTCAGGTTCATGCGGTTCAGGTGAATTCTCGCTTATCACTAAACTATATGGAATGGTAGACCGGTTCTCTCTTTTGAGTCGTATTTCCTCATGACAGAGGGTCGCGACTCTCCCGCAGAATTATTTCGTTTGGGGAGTTCTTCTGGGCAGATTGGAAATGGTAGGTACATGTTGCCGAATATGGGCCTAAATTTGTCATATTTCTCTTACAAATTTACATAAATTTAAAATTCAACTGTAACGAAACAATCGTATATATATTAGAGATCTACCTCTCAAACGAATCACTTGATATTTTTACTCTTATACCATCTAAAAAAAATAACACAAGCTCTAATAACAACACAGGTCACAATACTTCCTTTTCCGAACGGGAAGTGCATGAAGTACCGTAATTGTGACAGTAGGCACCCGTTGATATATTGTTATTATAGGTAGGTAGGTACTGTATGGAAACTGATTGTAGGCAATTATGCAGCGCCATGTAATGTAATATCGCTGGATTGTTTCCGGTTGGAATAGGAAATGATTTATTGTTGAGGTGTGGAGTGTCATGATTTGACATGCATTGAATATGTTCCAATGACAATGTTGACAGATCGAAATCTAGCAGATTTAATTAGTCGTGCAGTTATTTTAGAGACACACCTATTTATTTAATTGTAGATTAACATTTGCTAAATCTCAGTAACTTATGAATAACTTATGTACATTATGCAGATGAAAATTATTGAGTGTGTACAAATAATTTCTCCATACTCAAAATGGATTAACCGATATTTTAGCGATGGACATTTTGTTTGAAACCAGTTGTAAATTATTTAAATTTTTAAGTTTGTATAAAAAATGATTTGTAATAATAATTATTTATTTTCCTCTAACTAAATAGATATAAAATAATATTTCGAGAGATCTCACACCGCGCCATCTAGCCCCGTACTGAGAATGGGTACAATAAAAATCATAAATAAAGAGTAGGGTTACGTTTGCCTACAGCCCTCTTGATGTGAAACAGCCTATAGTCTAAGCTAAGCACATGTGTCTAGAAGAAACCTTTTTTCTCTGGATCCGAAGATCCTTGGGTTGTATTTTATTACAAATATATTTATTTTCCAGCACTTACTTTACTGCACTATATCTGAAGCTAAAACGTGTAAGATTCAAAACTTTTTTTTTTTTACATGAAATAGGCTCTCGCTTGACTACAACTTGCCTGATGTTAAGCAACGTTATAATCTACGATCTTACGCGCTTGCCTAGAAGAAACCGGTTTACTCTCGACTTGAAGACCGACAAATTATAGTTCAAGGGAAATAGAGATTCGGGCAAGGAGTTCCACAGTTGGGCTGTTCGCACGATGAAAGTCGAAGCAAAACGCTTGGTGCGAGTCTTTGGAGCCTCAACTGTATAACGGTGCCTCCTTGCCGTGCCTCTACTCGTGCGATGGTGAAATGGGGCTGCAGGAATTAAATTATGCAATTCCTCCGCACACTCTCCGAAATGCAACCTGTAAAAAACCGAAAGACTGGCCGGCCACCTTACGGCGGTGCTCAAGGCTTTGTAATTTTGAGCTACAGAGTGAGTCTTTCGCGATATAATAATATAATAATGTATAGACGATGGTTAGATAGTACTCACTCTAGCTAACTTGTCGGGTATGAGCTCGTCTAGCTGCGGCGCCTCGGGGTCGCCCTGCTCCTGCTGCGCGCGCGCCTTGTGATGCTGCTCTCTCTTCGTCTGAAATATAGTCATAGTCATTTATTTATATCAGATATTTGATACACGTCACAGAAAAACAAATAAATTGAATCAATTAAAATTAATAGTAGGTACAATAAAATACAATAAATATTGCTAAATATAATATTGAATTAAAATTATTATACAATTCAATTCTAAGAACTAGTAGGTACTACATTAAAAGTAGCGGGTATTTACATATAGGTAAATTTGTTCTATGTATTTTATACTACCTTCATTTTCATGAAGTCATCAAATATACACATTGATATACGTAAAAATAAGTTATAACTTGCAACGTGTAGTGCTACACTATATCTAAGAGTCATATATTAGATGTAACGTCAGAATTGAAAGCTTTAAACTACCAGTGTTGATTTGTAACAAAATAAGTGAGAAAGCGTTATTTTGTTAGCATCGACATAAAGTCGGTTTAATTATGTTTATAATGAGTTAAATAGGAAAATAAGCTAGAGTTGTCTTTCAGCAATTCTCCTGCTACCAATCTAAGCAGCTAATTTTACTTTTTTAATCCGTAAAAGCTTTACGGTTCAAAGTATATTTTTATTAATGATACGAAGATAAGGCTGCACTTTGGTATGACAAAGTGTGACGCCTTTTTGCAGCTGTAAATATTCCAGTCTTGTATTTATATTATTAACCTGTACTTGTGCTTGCAGTGCGCTCTCTTGTTCCGCTTTACGCTTGGCTTTCCTCTGTTTATTCCTAAGTTTCTTCAGTTCTGATGGCGCCAGGTTTTCTGTGGACAAGGAATATTTTACATAAGTATATGGTCAAAATGTACATAGCACACAATAGAATTATAATACGTGGCATTTAATACCAGAGTAACCTAGCAAAATAGTACCTATATAGTTTTATGTACTTTTTTTAGTAATTGTGTTAATGTTTGTAACTTTGCGCTAAACCAACGCTGTAGCTGGCCAACACAAGTTTCAAACATAAAGACTAGTCTTTATGTTTGAAACATAAAGACAAGTCTTTATGTTTGAAACTTGGGTATATGCCTAGGCATAACATTAGGTCATTTATAATTCCATATGTGTCCACCACATGTCAAAACATTTGAGACACACACACAATTAGAAGCTTATCTAGGATCTTCAAGCACGAGTTGTGATACTAATTGATTGATCGCGCCGATACGCCGCGTATTGGGGCACGATAACTGCAAAACATTGTCACATGTGATATGATATAATGTATGTATGTATAAGTGTAATGGTATTAGTCACGTTGAATAAATTGTATCTCACATACACAGTGAGAGATAGCTGGGAATACAATTAACTGGAAGATTATTCCGATAATAAAAAAAAACCGCGAAAGTCCGCAGGTAGACACCGTTTTATGGTGGAAGTGCCGAAGTATCGAACACAGCTAACTTTCAAATCTAGAGTTAAAAGGTATCTTCTGGGTAAACGTGTTACACCCGAGGCTGCAGCAATGCTTAACATCAGACAGGCTGTAGTCAAACGTAAACCTACCCCACGTAAAAAAAAAACCTAACATGCGAGTTTTTTCCCAATGTTTTCTTTCACCGCTAAGCGAGTGCACGTCCATACATAGCTTAAAAAATACATTGATTTAGGACAGGACTCAAACTAGTGTACGTCAAAATGTTAAGCAGAACCTTTAACCATCAAGCTACCCTCGCTTTGCTTAACTAATACGGTTTTTTTTAATTCCGTTTTATAGGCAAACTAGTTTCAAATCGTACGAGGTATTTTAATGTATTTGATACCTAGTGTAATTCTTCATTATTAGTTCAAGTATCAATATCATACGAGTGTCATACAAGTTGCTCGCTGTATAACAAGCCATCTATTAGAATCACGGACCAAGTCGGGCCACGTTTGTTCTATAACAACACACGCTCCAATAAATATTCACACTGAACATACTCGCTGCACGGGATATAGAAGTTTGGTTGGTATCAACTCAGCTCCCTTCTATAACCGAACAAGCAGAAAGTCCGCAGGTAGACACCGTTTTATGGTGGAAGTGCCGAAGTATCGAACACAGCGCTTTGCTTCAACGTTTATTGTACGGACAGCAAAGCTTTGGAACACTTTACCAGAAGCTGTGTTTCCTGCGAACTACAATCCAGGGGTTTTCAAATCTAGAGTTAATAGGTATCTTCTAGGTAAACGTGTTACACCCTAGGCTGCAGCAATGCTTAACCACAGGCAGGCTGTAGTCAAACGTAAACCTATCCCACGTAAAAAAAAAAAAAAAAAACTATATAAATAACAAATGTAGTACTCACATAATACTTCGAAATGATAATTTTTATTATAATAGCGAACTCTGATAATAAACGTTTTCAAAACACCCTAGAAGAAGCCTTGGCATAACGTTTGCTTTGTTGTGTTGTGACATATGTTTAAGAAAAAACCCAATTATCCAATAATTGTACCAATTCATTCATTTCTTCTTTAACTCTAGAACCTGCAACTGCATTTCCTTAAGATAAAGTAAGTTTGTTGATTAAGATAAAGTAAGTTTTTGTTTGAGTGGCCAATTCTGGAGTTAAGAGCTTTCATACTCCCGAAGGGCTCCTGACAGGATTTAATGACTGCTTAGTTACTAACAGTTAAGACCTGATTGGAATACCACTTTCTGGTCACCCATCCAATTCCAAATAGACAAATACCTAGAAACATCGAACATTTCAAATTAGTGTTTTCAAAATGACTCATATCGACATTTCAAATAACGCAAATAACTAATTTTATCGTACGTAAACATTGCGGTCACAACTTCATCAGACATTTGTGTGATCGTTGTCGGCAAGCGTGACAATCATTATGAATTTTAATCATCGATTACAGATACCCGTCGACCGTGTGATGTAGAGTTGTTACACGACAGTCAACTATCGATAACTTTTATTTCACTTTATCATCAAAACCACTATAGTTACATATGAGCGATTTCATGGCTAGAACGGACAAGAAAAGACTAGGAACACAATCAAAAGATTATAGTCAAAAGGGACGTTTTGAGCAGTCGATATTTTCGGTTGTCGATTTATCGATACTACAATATATAGTTGTCATCTATCGATACACTTGGCCATCACTAGCGTGATTACGAAGTGTTACGTGAGCCGGCGACGTCAACGCCCTCTGGCGGTGCGTAATTACTGGGTCTGTGAGTCTCGTGGCGGTCACCCAACGGAATGCCATTGCTTTTATTTGGGTTAACAGAATATACTATAGGTACTTTGATAAGGTCGATACAAGTTTTGCAAGTATTCGGGTTTCATATTTCTTAGATTGTTGTTCTTTAAGCTTCGAGTAAATGACACAATGACATTCTGGTCCTTTTTATCAAATAAATAAAGGTTTGTGTATGTAGAGTGTTAAATTACAACGTTTAGCTATCATTGTAATACCAACTGGTACTTTTCTCGGGTAATTTCATAACATGATCAACCATAAGATAATGAACAATAAAATAAGTTTGTATAAGTGTTAATTTGGTATGATCTCTGGTGTCGAGACGAGTCTCTATATGGAAATGGATTATATACGGACATAAGATATGGCTTAACATTTGCCATACACTGAGTGTCAGCGACACACTTTACTACATAAATAACAGTGTCACATAATATAGTACCCAGTTTTCACAGGCCCAATATTTATATCTGACACCGTAACCAAGGTCTTTCCATACACAACTATACACAAACAACAAAGTATAATACAACAATAGGCGGAGGCATTAGGGCCACTGACCATAGAGCATTATTGAGACAGTTTCGCAACCCGCTTGCGCCACACCCCGCCACTGCGCACGCGCACAGCATGCGCCTAGCGAGCACTGGTAAGGTCAACCGCATATGTACGAACTGAATTCTATGACTTTAAACGCATGTTTATGCCCCATACAGAAGGAACTCAAGCTTTGCTACAACTCTACACATATATGTAATGTAGCTACTTAGTTCATTTTTCTAAAAGCAATTGAGGACTGAGGCAATGTTATATCTTTGTGCGTTCAATAGCCTACATTATTTTTGGTTTAGGTTGCCGTAGCTGTTCAAGTTATTGAATTTGACAAAAAAATGACTATTAAACTTTGTTTGAAGAAAGCTCTGCTCGATTTATCAAGTATGTTGTAATTCAAGGGAAAAAATTGTTTTCGGCATTCCACAACGACTTTATAACTCGCAAGTATGTGGCTGGCCTAACAGGGCACTATGCTATAAGAAAACCAGCCCAACATGAAAACTGGATCAATGTCAATGATCAGTGCAGAGTTAAAGGGAAAGCAAGCATTATTGGAACAGTGACTTTACGTTTTGACCTCCAATATGTGACAGACATGTACGGTATAATAATTAACTTGCAGGTATGTATACACTTTCAAATACAGCAATGAAATGTATGTACCTACTCGTATACTGCCTGCCTGACTCCCTATTCCCCTTATACTATAATCCAGCGATCTACTAAGCGAGAGTGATCTGTTCTTATCGGGTAAGCACGCTTCATTGCGCCTCTGCTTACCATCAGGCAAACTATAGTCAAGTGCATCGGGTATGCACTTGACTATAGTTTTTTAGAAAATAAAACATTCAATAATGCTTTTCTGAGATAAAAGCAATATATGTACATAGGTACGTTAATTTTATCAATGTTATTTTTATAATGACTTCAACTTTTTATTGAACTTGAACTTACGTGTCTTAATAGTCTCCGATCTTCATTAGGTACATCAAAATTTTAATGACAACCAGATATATTTCCCTTGGACTGTGAACTATTAGACATGGTCTTTTTCCTACTACCATAAAATAATGGTTTATTAAAGCAAACGACCCCGCATTTTTGTCACTTTACGTAAACAACAGAAAACATAAACTTTGCGGATACAAAATAGACCCATAAAATATTATTACCGTTTTTTTCTTGGTATTTTTATCTAAACTATTCAAAATTGAATTGAAGACTGTCCACTAATAGGCCGGAAGTGGGTTTTGATTTGATTGTATGTTTAGAAATAGGAATCTGGTAAGGTCAAGGAGATAAAGACAAAGATTTGAGACGAAAACAAGGAAATGGCTGGTCTCTTCATGCTGAATGAAATATGATTCAAGATATTTTGAATTTCAATGCGGATCAACTGAAGCGAAACCGATTGGGTTGACCGATGCATAATGTCAAAAAATTCCATGGAGCATACGGAAATAACATTTGAAAAATCCGAAAAATCCTATAAAGGATAATGCCATATTGTATCTGATTAGGTAGATTATAATAGATGGAATCGCAAAACAGCAATCACAAAAACGAGACATACAAAACAGATAAGATTCATGCTCTCGTTTACATAATCATCGTTTGGAGCTTAAAGTAGATACAAAACCTTATACTTTATATACATATTATATTCTAAAGACGCTAGCTTTTGTTATAATGATCGACTTTCCACGTTGCACACACTGATTAACTTACAAAAAAAAACAAATGTATAATACAAGTCCTATGACATCAAATACCAGGAATAGGAACAATTTTAATTTCTTAAACAGAATGTCCAATCTATGACTCTTGTACTACTTCGTTAGTTATTTAATTCGTGTCAAACGATTGGCCACACTTTCGTTTATCACAGTGGGCTGTTATTAATCGCACATACCGGTTACATATTGTACCATCCTAACGGGAAATGCTTTTGTCATTTTCAACAAAAAATTGGCCTGTCTGTAGATTTTTAATGGGCATATTGATAAATCTGACAGTTTTTAATGTATAAAGGATATTTTCGATTTACAGTTAGAATTGTAAATGTGTTAATCAAGATACAATGACATTGTTAATAGTGTATTGTTGGATTTGTTGGATATATTATACGATATGACCGGTAAAATATACTACAATATATCATTATCTTGGCTCTTCCATTGTAGATAAAAAAACTATCATCATCATCAGCTTGTAACTATGCTGAGCATAGGGCTCCTCACCAGCACCACACATTGGAGATCTCAGCCTGTCTCCAACAATTCATTCAGACATTTATTAAGATGTCTCGTGAGCAACGCTCTGATGGTCTGTATAATAGAATATAACTATCTACTAGGTTGTCTTTGTCTTCTGTCTGTTTTTCGATCTCATCCTTTCGATGAAGGGGATTTCTTTACGAAATAATTGATTTTTATTATCGTGTACGTTAGTTTCCTCTACACTTCTAGGCGCCACTAGCTTCTTCTATTCTTTTCTATAGAATCCTAGTACAACCATGAGTCACAGTGATGAAAGCAACATTCGTGCTGCACATTGTGGCCGCAGAATGCGGGGTGTGCCGGATGTCGGCGCAACGTTTACTTGCGGCCTGGCATCTGACACGGAGCAATATTTGCATTGCGATGTCGTTAGACTCGTTCCAATGCGGTAATGCTTGAACTGTTAGATCTTTTGTCTTTGGAATAAAAAGGTCGCTTGACAGAAAGCAATCCTTATGATCTAGGATGGAACATCACTGTATACAAAGCTATATCACGTTTGCTCGTAAGGAGCTACAATTGAATCTTGATATTAAGACCTTAGGAACGTCGTGCTTGTCGACAAACAAGATCTCTAATTTAATTCGAAGTACGAGTATATAATGTAGTACTAGTAACTAGTTAGTACTTCGTAGTAGTCGTTTTATTGATTTTTTTGCTCTTTTGTTAACCGATTTATTGATACTTTTTGTAGTTAATTTTAGTGTACTTATCGTATTTGAAACAACATGTCAGAAAGTTTGTTTAAACATTCCTGTTTCTACTGTATAGTGTGTTACACAATAAAACCTTTTTCTACAGTACAGCACTCGTCCAATTAACCTGAATGTACCTTGGTGTTCGTCACGCTTACGATCGCACGTGCGCGATGCTTCGATCACAACACGGGTGCAACTACATTGTACTGTAAAGGACAGGATTTGCTACTACATCATCATCAGCTAATAGTATCTACTGCAGTTCATAAGATCCTTTTACGCCTATACTCCTTGTTTTGCAATTCTCAGGTGTTGCGTTCAAACTCTTTCAGTCGTTGCACTACCGAACAAATCTTCCAACATTTTAGACACCTGCCTAACTTACTAACGTAACTTGTCAATAGATTTTTTTTTTCAATTAGTCAACACAGTTATATTTATCACTACCGAAAGATAGGTACCAAATAATGAAACATGTTTGTTTCTTATAGCTGAGTTAGTTTAATACTAAGACTACCATTATCTTACAAGAAGATGTTCCTTGGCCAATCTATACATTATTCTATGTCGATACACGGGTGCAATACAATACCTAAACTCTAACTAGTACTAGTGCGTTGTGACAGATCAATTATTTTGGTAACTAGAAGATTTCCCAAAATGATAACATAATAAGAATTACATCACAAGAACTAATTGTGAAGTTAACGAAATCTTTCAGGAATCCTTAATTAGAGGGTGTATTGAGATACACAAGTTTACTTTTATATGTCACCACAACAGAAGATAGTAACTACGCTACTCAAAATCGAAAATGTGATAAAGCTTTATATTTAGCCTATGTTCTGGTTTTGTTTAGATACTATTAAGAGACTAAAATCAATATCTAGTGATTGATTCCATTAATAAAATACAACAAAAAGATGGATGCATGGATTAAGAAATTATTTTCTTTTGTATAGTAATTTTTATGACTGCACAATGTTATTTTGTAGTCTTATCAAAATTTCATACCAAGTAAGGGCAATTTCGTAACTCAATTTAGCTGTATGCCTTACAGTGGTCGCACAGTGTATTGCCGCTCCAATTCGGAGGCATTTCGCAAACTAACGGCGCAGGCGCAGAGGCCGCGCCTGGGGGTTGGAGAGGTCACAGATAATTAATATATGTACAAAGCTGCATAGAGTCACTGCTAGAATGGTTGCTGCTCGTGACTTGTAAGGAAATATTTATTTAAATTGAAATGAAGTTCTTTAAATAGAAAGCATGTAAAAAAGCTCTTAAACCAAAGGGAATTCGTATTATGTACTTGCTTCTTGGGAAAACTCAACTTTTTAATTTAATAGCAAATATCGAAGTTCCTTTTTGAGTTAAATAACATGCGTACAGTAGAATTTTCTTTTAGCTTAAATAAAAACGAGAAGAGTTATTTTTTAAACCGTTAATGTACGAACGAAGACGTGCATTGAACTTTTTCATTCAATCTTTTAAAAGATGCGTTCTTGAGATACAGGTAATCAGATAGGTACGTCACCTGACTCTCAATCACAAATCAAGCCAGGAAGAAAGATGGAGGAGGCCCGTGTCCAGTAGTAGAATAGAAATGCTAGACAACAATAGCATCAATTGGAATACAACTCAACTGACACATTCACATATGACAAGCAGAATCATAATGAGTCATTGTTCAGATCAAAAGATGACAGAGAGCGTAGAGGAGTCATGATGCAATCTGCGAGTAACATGTGCCTATGATCACATTGTGTCAAATGATTCTAAGAAGTGTTTACGTTATATGTGATTGATTTATTAGCGGTCAATGAGAGATTAAATTGACTTATTGCAAGAATCTATTAGATCAGAGTTAAGTGTGTTCTAAAAGCTTTGAAAACTCTTGACACCAGAGGTGGCTACTCTCATACGAACTTTCTTACTTTTTATCGCTATCATTGTGTAAAGAGCAAAAACGCCAGGTCCTATTATATAAGTAAAAGTAAATGGCTTCTTTCAGCAAGTGGACTAAAAAGGTTTTTTAAATAAGAATCTATATGTTTGTGTTATATAACAACAGTGCTTAACATTAAGCTAGATGTGAACTGTCTATTGTACCCTTATTTTACGCTAATAAAAACACATAGATGTACTTTTAAAATAGAAAGCAAGGCGTCAGTTTCGTTTACATTTATTTAATTTTTACATAACATTGCACATTGTGCTATAAATTATTATGGATACATTGTGTAATCCATACATAACAACAAAGTTCACAAGTCACGCGAAAACTATGGAAAATTCTGGACAATGAGTTGACCGCGTTAAGTGCAACTTGATAAATAACCCTGACTAAGCCCTGTACTTAATTTCGTAACAAGCGAGCCCTGGTTTTAGTAAACGACAAGTTAACGCAACGACATCGAAGCTTGTAGACGTCTAAAAAAGCCTGATATTTAAGCAAAGCCTAAAACCGATAAGAGTCCTCATAACCATATCACGTGATAAATCTAATTGCTGATTGGCCTATCGCCATATGCACGTGATAGGTTTGGATACTGATAATTTGCATCGCCATATGCACGTGATAGGTTTGGATACTGATTTATTTGTATTTGTATTATTTATAGAATATATAGTTAGATGTTTTTAGATTCTATTGTCTATGAAATAGGAATACGATAAGCGGTTTTATGATTTGTAGCGTTTTCAAACAAATTTTCGGAGAGCAATTAACTGCATTTTGTCGCGATTAAATGAATATATTAGGAGTTAAAATATGTGTGGCAGGTTTCCTTTTAGTTGGGTAACATTTAAATTTAAATTAATGTGCCGGTTTTAAAATAATTATTTTGATTTATGATTATTCAAAAGCCATTTAGCTCTGTGAGTATTAAACGATTTAGTTTTTTTTTCAACCATTTTCATATGCCACAGAAGCACAAGAATTAGGATTATTAATTAATTTAACTAACAGATCTAATTAAATAAATATTCCGGGACATTGCACACAGCGCCATCTAGCCCCACACTAAGCAAACGCTTGTGCCGTCTCTGCTTTTATTTGCTTTTTAAGTTTTGCTAAGAAGCATTCTTGAAGGTATTATTAAAGAGAGACCAATGCGTGCAAAAGATAAAAGTACACGATTGATTACGCATGAATAAACATGCAAGACAAGTTGCAAATAATTATAAGTCGCAATACAACACGAGTGATTTCTCATTGTACCTAATCAAAACAATATCTGAAGTGGGACGCGCGACCTGTTGCATTTGAATACAATGACCGCTAGATATGTTGTTTGAGGTACTTGTGTATTATATACAGTTATGTATTGACAGCTTTATTATCTTCGAAGAGAACTTTTTTTTAATGAATAAATAAATAAATATTCCGGCACATTGCACACACCGCCATCTAGCCCCACACTAAGCAAACGCTTGGGTCGTGGGTACTAGATAACGGATATAATACTTATATACTTTTCTTTTGTAAATACATACTTATTATACATAGAAACGACCAGACTCAACACAAGTAATTATAAATTTTTAAAGTACCTACATAAATACTTGTGTCATGCGGGAATCGAACCCGCGACCTCTAGATTAGAAGGCAGAGCCACTACCAACTAAGCTAACAGGCCAGTCCAATCAATCAATCAAAGATCCAGATCATGATGCCAGTTCAGTCAATGAGAATGTTAGGTATTTGCAGAACACAGCAAACGACGCTGTAGCCAAAGAGTGTGAATTTAGTGGAATACAACAAACCTAAATCTGGTACTTACTTGAAATTAATCTAGAATAGTTAGCATTTCTGATCAAAATAACAAACCATGTTCATTGTTAAAAATTACCTCAAATTGGTGATTTGTGTTTTGAAATTTTTAAATCTTTTTTATTTTGTTGCGTGGGGGAAATCTTCTGCAAGATACCCGACCATAATGCGGTGCAGTCGGGTTATGTCGGATTTTTACCCACTAAAATCCACCCAGAGGCCAGTCTCATTAAAAAAGAAGGAGTAGGGCTCCGGGTACTCCGATGGGAATTCGCCGAAGCCACTCTAGGTTTCTTTTTTTAATACACCCGTGTGTCATGTTACATAGGATCTTTTAGACCTCTTCCACTCCTTATTTGAATTTTACAAAACCTAACTTGACTACAACCACGTACGTTTAGCCGTTCTAGTCTATCTAACGTATTACAAAAATCATTCTCATATAATTTTACCAAGCAATTATTGAGAACTAGCTGGTGCGCGCGACTTTTCCCGCGTGGAATAGTTATTACCATAAAAACGGTTCTAGCGAGTTAATCTTAAAAGATAGACATATACTGTCGCGGACATTTTATTAGATCATTTTAAGAGGAATAATTCTTTCATACATATTTTTTTGATATCTTGAACCGTTTTCGCAGCGCACGCAACGGAAGCCCTCAAAGATGAATAATTTTCCCCGTTTTTTCCACATTTTCCATTGTTTCTTCGCTCCTATTAGTTGCAGCGTGATGTTATAAAGCATGAAGCCTTCCTCGATAAATGGTCTATTCAACACAAAAAGAATTTTTCAACTCGCACCAGTAGTTCCTGAGATTAGCGCGTTCAAACAAACAAACATACAAACAAACAAACAAACTCTTCAGCTTTATAATATTAGTATAGATTAATGTCAATTTTAATGTAATAAGTACACAGAAACCATAAATAAGGAACCGGTACTATAAAAGGAACTGATTATTAACAAGTTACTAATATCATATCGATCATTAGTCAGTGGAATATCGTATATGTAAGTATATCGATAAAAAGTTGTCGATATCGATCTTTTACATTAAACCACTAAGTGTACCATTTATAGCAGAAAACTACCAATTTAATAAGTTGTAGACTACTTTTATCTAAATCTGGTTGCAAATATACCGTATCTTATGCGGAATGTGTAAAGAATATACCCATTAGTTTGAAAGGCGATGTAAAGCTTGGGCACATAGCTAGAGTTTTTGTTCTGATGTAACTGTAAATACACATTTTATAGTCAAAGTAGGTATGTACCTACTCGTACTTACCTACTTTATTGAAAGATTAATTGATTGAAAGAAAAATTTGAAACTGATCAATCGTAGATTTAGTAAGTAAAATACAAATAATACAAAATTCGTTTATTTGACGTAAATAATGTACCTCGTGGTAGCCGTAAGACTGTGTTACGAGGCCAGAGTCACCAAATAACCACATTGCTATTTTTTTGCTTTAAACTCTAGTAGGTAGTGTTTAATTTTTGTGTTTTAGAAGTAAATAAACAGTTTGGTGTAAGTATTTAAGTCCCAACTTAAGTTAAAGTAAGTGTACATACATTTGTACCTATGTATGTAGGTATGTATGTTTATTTTCAGCTATACCTAATATCAACATTCATATTATTTACATTACAGAGCTTTTCCTTGAGTTACAGGTTACATACAGTGTAACCAAAGCTTATGTCGTCGTGTGAAATAGCAACATTATATCGGGAGCATTAAATTCATAAATAACCGATACGTTATTATCAATATTTACTGCAATGTGCGTTGGGACCTAGCACAGGTCAACGACTCTGCACGTTTGTCTAGGACCTAGACTGTATCGTGATATATTGCCTGGATGTGGACTAAATGCGGATGCTAATGTAAATTCTAGATTTCGTTAACTGGAACGTGTTAAGGATTTATCGGAGGTATTGAATCTATTGCTCAGATATCATATTATATTTATTTAAGCACGTTGGTCGCTGCCCGGTTAATTTTCTAAAAATATTTATATGTATTACAATAAAGAGTTATGTATATCTATCTACGTTTAATCAGTTGTTTTTTTTAATAGTAATTAGGATTTAATTAATTATTTTGGACACTAGTTCGTATCGTATTTTTAACACAACAATAATACCGTCTTATTAGATCTTAGAAAAGAAGCTCAACCTCATTCAAAACTATGTTCCAATTTATTTTATTCAATATCCAAGAGAAACTAAATCAACAGTAAGACACAACACATTTAAAAAACTCCATAAGAGAAAACAAACAGCGCAAGTAAAAGTAGAACCAATCAGACAATGGATCGAAAGCGCCCTCTCGGGTCAGACTCACGTAGGAATATAATAAAATACAATAATGATATTAGCAATCAGTGCGAATGATCGAAACCGCAAGCACACCGGCGCAAACGCAGATATAACATACTCCAGATACATCACTATCATATAATATATCTTCTACAGAGACTATTTCTTCAATAAATATATTTAATTCGTGGACCAATCAGCATTCAGTATCCAGTCCTATTTCGAATACGTGCTGAGATTTGAACTCGAAATCACTAGACTAATTACGTGATATTTAAGTAACCACCATATGTACATAAAATCTTAGTCGGAAGCGAAAGTCTTATATTATGCTATTATCACTCACTCACTCGCCATAATCATAATACCCTTGGGTATCATGAGTAAATGATGCTTTTGTAAAAATTGTAAGTAAACGATAAGGTAAAGTCAATTTTGTTTATTAATTTTGATATTATGTACGCAAACATTTTATTTAATACTTTATTTTGACACATTGTTTTGTAAGTCGAAATTTAAAAAAACGTGAACAGGTCTTTACAATAAGGTGTCTGGATAGAGTGTGTTGTTAAATGTAATGTCATTGTTCCTTCTGGGCGGGCAGGTGGTATATAGGCTTTCACAATACACCGCGGCGCTTGCGAGCAATTGTCTAATCTCTGCTGAGATTTAATAAATGCTTTGTATTATTAACAATTATTTATCCTCCTCACTGAATTTGTCCTACAGGCAGAACATAAAGAAATACAAAACATTTGAAGAAACGTAGACACTTTTTTCATTCTAAAGACGCATAGTGACATCTAGTGGTAACTATTAGTTGTGAAGAAAAATATTTGACCGCTCGATCAAACGTCATTGTGCCGAAATGGCGTCGAGCTCCAGACGTGTCAATCCACGCTCCAAACATGGTAAGTTCCATCCTTTTTAATCGGGCAATTATGCAACAACACCCATCAAAATATGGTTTTATTATGTTTTACAAGTGCCAATCAATAATTTCACATCATAATTTACAATAATTTCGTATGGATTTGTTATTAATTTTTGATTAAAATTTTATGTCCTGTATGTAGGAATCATGCAGAGAATTATGTTATAATTTGTTAATAACATTTTTGTTTTAGGCGTTTCTGAGGCGGAAATCTTGGAGATTCTTGAAGATTCGGATGTTCAGCTCAGCGGTGATGACACGACCAAGACCCGACGTATGAGGACCCACCAGAAACTTCTACACGAGACATTCAAAGGTTTGATTCCAGTGAGTCTACAACCAGTTCGGAGTCAGACAACGTACCATCAAGAGGTAGTCCTGCAGTGTCCAACACCTCGTTAGTACCTCGACCTATTAGGAGAGGAGTGCGGCGAGGACGAGGCTCTCGTGGCCCTCGTCAACTAGCGCAAGCAAGCCAAAGGCCAACACTACCAGCAACCTCAAGATCTCAGATCTTTATCCAGCAGATAAGCTATTATTTTGAGACTGATTGTATAGACATATACAAATTATTCAAATGACTGTTAATTTGTAACAACAGATTTCAATAAAAATGTTGATTACTCTTAATATTTTTTTATTCATCTAATCCCATTACATCATAATAGCCTGTAGATGTCTCGTATACAGAACATAAAACTCTTCCTAATATATCAATTGTCTCCAGTTGTCCTACTAGTAGGACATAAGGAAAATCCTTTTTTCCTAGGGTTAGATTTTTTTCAGTATTTTTTCAGTTAAAAAGTAGCACCTAAATAGTACACAATTTGAATTTCGTTTGAATCTGAGAAAAAAAGTGCCCTCAGTAGTGAGGAGGTTAAGGGAGTGAAATATCGAATTTCTACGTTTGATGTAGTCAATTTTGCAGTAAAAGGTTTCTTAGACAGGCATTTCAACACTAGACAGTCTAAAGCGACTTCTTTTTCTTCTTATCGAATGAGAGTGGGTTTATCAAGCCGCCTTAAGGGCCTCTGAAATGGCTTAGCGACTGCCGTACTAGTCAAACAGCCAGGACCTACAATTTAACGTGTCATCCGATCCACGCAAGCGCCTAAAATAAAATGCCACTTTTCGGTCACCCATCCGCGTACTGACCGCGCCGACCTTTGCTTAACATTGGTAATCGCATGCGATTACCTCCGCTAGCTGAGCTACGGGTGACAATGAGATCGCAAAAGTAGCATCTACGCCTGCTTACATTGATATGAAATGAGTGTGAGTAACAGTGTATAATATGTTTTACCCAAATGCTTTAGCATTATTTGTAGTAGGTAGTTGACTTAATGTACGTGTTGGCTTAAGCTGTTAGTACATAATTGAAATAAATAAATGAGACTAACGTCGAGACTTTATTTTCTTACATATAGTTTAAGTCTATAATTGCATCGAATGTTATGTTACATCATAACAAAACAAGATCAACGCATCGCAACACCGTGTAAGAAAATAAACAAAATGTAAACCTACCTGCCGTTAACTAAATTAATGAGATCGTGCATCTTTCAATACATTTCACTTGTTTGTTAGTACAAGCACAAAATATAGCAGCTCTGTTTACTATAACAGACAATCAGATTAACACATTTTCGATAGATAGGTATGTTATAGCAAATGAAATCCTTTTCAATTTGAGTACACCATTTAATCAACTAAGTACAATATTTTGAGCTAATTTAATTTTTCATATTTCTGCCAATAGACATCACAGCGGAAAAGCATAAAGATTTGTCATTTTGGGGTCAATAACATAAACAAATTGTTTACCCAATATATATAAAAATATTTGTATTATTCTATTTTGTCCGTCAAACATTTTGTACTGACTAACAACTGACAAAAAGCCTTCTCATTATTGTAATACACCTGACCGGTCAAAAAACATGTCCGTCACTCTACCACGCCAAGACGCCACTAGTACCAATCAATTAGACTATTGACATGGCCTAAACTGGTCGTTGCGTGGACGTGTCTACTATCAGTACTATCACACATTCTGTGACGTGGTCAGTTATACAACAAGCTGGTCCCGAAGGCATTGTGTGGAGCAACTATCACTCGGACCAGTCACGTGGTATAGAAGTGGATAGGCTTTGTGAATACATTTCCCACAAGTATAAATAATAAAATAAATCGATAGAGATGAGATTATTGGATAAGATTATTGGCGGTTTGAAAACTCTCGACACCAGGGTTAGCCACTCTCATTCGATAAGAAGAAGATTGGATAAGATGAGTTATTAGATAAGAGTACGGTTGGGAGACGGATACCGGATGGATAAGCATAATTGTGATAAAAGTACTCTAGTTTGAAACAGAGGATGAAAAAAAGAAAAGGGTGAAAGCGAGAGTGAATCGGTTCTATCGGGTAAGCACGCTCCATCTTAGGCCATAGCCTTTGCTTGCTATCAGGTAAACTATGGTCAAGTGCAAACCCGTTCAAGTTAAAAAAAAAATATGGCTTTGTGTGTCTACCCAAGTATTAATTTGGAAAAAATACACCGACTTCATGATCGCAACACCTATATTCAACCAACACAAAAACCACAAACCAATTTTAATAAAACTTGCATAGTTTCATAAGTTTATTTATACATTCTTAATCTTATACAAACCTACATCGATATCAATTGTTATTTACGAAAATTCCGTGAATATACATACAAATACATACGTATGAAATTTGGGAGACGTTTTATAAGGCTATTAATGCTGTGGCTACATTAGTTAGAGAATCATACCAAAAATTCATAGGCCCGTTTTATTACGCTTCTATGTCAACGACATGTACTAACCGGCTTGCCATGCATCTGGTTCATCCTTTCGTTTCTACCATGTTTTGTTTACAGCCGGTTTACTGTTGTTATTACATGATTGAATGACCAATGCTAGGGCCTGATATATGTAGTTAGAATTAATTAGTGTTTGTATGTACAATACATGTGACTCGTCGTGACGCATATTCGAATTAAAATATTCAGACATTAATTGTGACACGAAAAACAACAGAAAGCACTTTAACAACTACTAAAATAATGATAAAAATTTCATGTTATTCAGCATTTGTTGCTCCAGGGGACCTAGAAGATGAATGCCCGAATGCATGATAAACTGTTATGTATATTTTAGTCTGGTTCTTATAAGTAAACTAGTGGGTGATCGCGGCATCAAGAAGTAAAACTTGCATCCCATATAATCCCACCCCTTTAAAAGTGGCATTTCCAAAAATCCTACCTACCTACCTTATAACATCTACCTGCATTCCTAATTTCAGCCCGATCCGTCCAGTGGTTTGGGCTGTGCTGATAGATCAGTCAGTCAGTCATCTTTGAGTTTTATATAGCATACATTTGCCCTTGAACTTGTCAATAAACATCGCAGTTCAAAACAATCTAGCTTAAAGACTCCATCCTTAATAGAATAACAAGCTCAACAAAATTGATTTCACGATCAATTTAATTCCATTTATTCTTAGAAACGGTCGGTGCAACATCTTCCATGTTTAGAAAGATTAAAATATGCATAGGCAATGCCAACAGGAAAACTTGGATGCTTAGTGGATTAATGATAGCTTTAGTGTTATTGCTATTAAATATAGCCTTTGATTGCTGTAAAGTGCTTTGGTCCGGTAGTATTAATGGATATAAGTAAATATTATATAATTTCCATTTTCCGTGGTACTTGGTACTTACTATGGTGCAAATATTTTAAATAATTAATTTTGGTTTAACCTGTATATTATAAGAATTTAACATACATAAGTATTATGTGTTTGGTTGAAAAGTTAAAACTTTTGTGTCTTTATAGTATTTTCTAAAGGCGTTTACAAGAAAGGTTACATTTTAAATAACATTTCACTATTACTACTTCCAAGAAGTCTGTAACATTAATTAATAATTCGATTTTAACACGCAATAAATGTATCTTAATAAAACATATACAACGGATCTCGCATCATAAAATCTTTGTTATTAAATAGAAATTAAATTAGATCAAGTTCTTGTCAGACTTTCAGAGAAAGCCGAATCAGAAAGTTTTGTCCAGAATTCTATATCTATTTGGCGGTATACTAACTAGCAAAATTAAAAAAAAACATCTGTACTAATATGATTAATGATGAATCCGTATTCCATGAATCATGGAACTGATCAATCATGGAGTACTTCTAAGCGATAGCTATTTCGGAAACCTTTAAGTAAAATCTGGTTGTGCATCTCGCTTATTTCCAAATAACTTTATATTTAGAAACTTCCTATTATATTTATAGATTTATTGAACATACATGATTCTGGAAACCACGCCACACGCCTCGGTCGTCACAACTCATTTTTAAGTTTCTCGGACTAAATAGTGATTCATGTAAGATAAATACTTTTTTTTACATTGCGATGGATTGGTTTCCGTTTATGTTCAAATACCTTCATTACCATTTCTATTAGCAAATCGCTACACAGTTTTAACACAATTTCATTTAAATCTAAACTAAACTACTAGTCATTAGCAAAATGTCGCAATCACCAACATCGCAGTGGCCGTCCTAACTGTTTATTGTTAGTAAAATGTGTAGGGCTTCGTCCACTGTTACGCATAACCATGCATAACAGTGAGAATGTGTAACAGCCTCACTTTTACAGGGTTACTCATTTTTTTACATGGAATAAGTGTGCACTTGGCCATAAGTACATTCGCCCAATGATAAGCTATCATTACGGTCTAGGGTGGAGCGTGTTTGCTGCTTGTCCAGTAAGAACCTATTTAATCTCACTTTGAATGAATGTTCTTATTTACTTATTCTTCTTACACTTTGAACTTTTATGTCTTCTTGCTTTGATTTAAGAACTTTGCTCTTTTCGGTGTACCTATAGGCTGTACAACTTAACTTCTGTTCGCCAACTTTTATTTAACATGAATTCGTCATGGAGGATACACTCACCCATCTTTTACTATATAAGTAATTAGTGTATCTATTTCTGACGTTTATTTTGGTGATTGTTAAATATGTAGTAATTTCATGACGGTGCTAGGGGCTTGGTGGCATATATTCGGCGTAGTGGCGTAGTTTGTTTGATCAATGCTATTTCTAAAATGAACTAAGCACTTTTTGCGTTTAACAAATTTCAACAAATAACTGTGTATGTGTAACAGGCAGGCATGCGGTCTCAAAGCGCATTGTTTTAAGGGACTTGTGTAATAATTGCGAAAGTGAAGATATTATTCAATGGTTTAATAATAATAGCGGTTGTTGTTGTCTTTTTTGCATTCTTTGTAAAAATTTTGTTGGAATGATGGGATTCAATTTCTTCTATTTTTACACAAGCTTAAGCCCAATAAATAAATGGGATAACTTACTAAACCACTATTGGTGCAGCAATAGCTCAGATTTGATACATTATACTGACATATATATGTAAATGCAAATCTCTGTTGGTTTGTTCCTTCATCTATCACGCCGGAGCGGAGCGACGGATCATCGTGATTTTTGAAATGGTTATAGTATAGATCTCCGAGAGCTTGTTTTTTTTTCCGCCGCGGGCAAAGAAGTAGAAAATAAAGCTGCGGGCATCCAGTAGTTTGTAATAATTTAATAAATAACAGTTCAAAGATTAATTGTAATTAAACTTCTTCAAATTTACTACTAAAGAAATAAATAAATATTCCGGGACATTGCACACAGCGCCATCTAGCCCCACACTAAGCAAACGCTTGTGTCGTGGGTACTAGATAACGGATATAATACTTAATATACTTTTCTTTTGTAAATACATACTTATTATACATACAAACGACCAGACTCAACACAAGTAATTATAATTTTTTTTAAAGTAGGTACCACATAAATACTTGTGTCATGCGGGAATCGAACCCGCGACCTATAGATTAGAAGGCAGAGCCACTACCAACTAAGCTAACAGGCCAGTCAACATACTACTCGTAACGGTTTGTTTAACTTAGTCAATCGCTAAATTTAACTTAGCCAACATCAATGAATATTATCACAGCTAAAACTAGACCACCTTTCTCACACCAACATTAACACACAGAAGCTAAACAAGAAAATCCCAGCAATTTAACACACGAAACAATCTACATAAACATTTAAGCTGTCAATATGCTTGCAAAGGAAGTTTTGTCACTCGAGTTACTTGAGATACGAGTATTGATAAGCAACAGTTTCACCTCAACTGGTCCTATTTAGTTTACCTGCCGCTGGCTACGTTAGACTGTTCTGTATGGTTATAGGTATACCTGAGCGGCTGAGGAGACTACAAATTGGATCCCAAAACTCAGTGCTTTGCGTCTACTTTCACACAACTTGCTGCTAACTTCACTTCATCAAAGGCAACAAAATAGCACCCACGTCCTAGGCACCCTGCTTCCTAAAAACCGCCTTGAATAATACGATATACCACTCCGCATAGTTTCATAATAAAGTAGTTTACTTTTCTCGTGTATACCTATTGTCAGACTACATAAGCTACATGCATATTTAGTTCTATCTATCTAGTTGTAATAAACTGATCGATATACTAAGCAATTCACTTGGAGAAATAGTCCAAAAAACGACCACGATTTGGAAAACGTAATCTAAGTAGGTTACGTTTTTTTTTTTTTTCGGCTGACTCAATCTGTGAATTGATGGCTATGAAAGATTCCAGACCGCATCTGATCGCATTCTGCACCAAAGTCGCAGGTGACGCCATGGGTAGGAATAGCACGCGGTGACTCTGAGTCACTACGAACTATTCCACATTAAAACCTGTAAAAAATGCGTACACTCCGTAGTTTAAGTACTACGGGTATGTACACATGTTAATAACATAGTTAAACAAAAAAAATATTAGGCAAGAGTATCAGAGTAATAAATCAAAACAAGTTACCTGACCATTAAGGTCACCTATTAACATTAAAACAATACCAGAAATAACCCTAACAAAGGGCCTCCGCAACGCGCGGGGAATTCAGACAAAAAAAAAGTAGGTTACGTTTCCATGGTATATATTATATTTGTGGTAGAATTCCTAATGCAACGCTACTATAAATAAAATGTACTTTACACATATTTTCTAATATTATATATATAGGCTACAATAATATTGTATATTTTAAAATGTTGTTTGTGTCAATAAATGATTTAATTATTTATAATTATTTATAAAGTTTTTTTTTAACACTAGATAAAAAAAGAGTATCCAGAGTTCATTACCTAGATTAGGTATGTCCTAAGCCCTAAGCGAGCATGTCTCAGTCGGCCCAGTTCCTAAGACATGCTCTCTCGCAATGATAAATACGTTGTTCGCGAGTCCCATTCCGAGAGACAGTAATGATTTGCATCCAGACTAAGGTTTAAATATTCACATAGAATAGTTAATGGACTGGCCTTAACACACTGTTTTGTACGTGCGTGGAGCAATATTCAGTCACCCATTTCTTCTTCAAATTTAACTGTTTTCCCTTTGCTTACATTGTTAGTTGTTGTTTTTTTTTTGTGCTTTCCTAGCTATAATTTAGTGTTTGGTATGTTTGTTTGTTACGGTATCTGTTATGTTGTTGTTTGTACGCCACCGACTTTTACATGTTTCTTTCCTAGCGATCTTTACTAAGGTTGCCCGGAAGAGATCGCTCTACGCGATAAGGCCGCCCAATGTACCTAGGTTAAGTAATTTTACTGTAAATTGTTTATTATTTTGTTTTCTGGTGTACAATAAAGCTATATTGATTGATTGATTGATTTAACTGTATACATATATGGTTACTGGTAAAAAACTGATACTAAAGTCACCCTTGATATGTCAAGGGTGACATTAGTATCTACTTCAAAAGCTAACTTTTGTTCTGCCAAACTGTGGAATTCCTTGCCGGAGTCTCTATTACCCTTGAACTATTATTGGTCTTCAAGTCGAGAGTGAACGGGTTTCTTCTAGGCAAGTGCGCTAGATCGTAGACTACATCGTTTCTTAACATTAGGCGAGTTGTAGTCAAGCGTGAGCCAATCTACTTAAAAAATAAAAAATATTGGAATTAGTAAAACAACAGTTTGATTGATTGATTGATTGATACTTTATTGGACACAAAAAACATAATACAAAACGGATAAAAAATAATTAAAACTAATGCCACAAATGGCGGCCTTATCGCTAAAAGCGATCTCTTCCAGGCAACCGTAGGATGGAGAAAAAAAAAAAAAAAAAAAAGACTAGACGGGGTGTACAATAACGAGCACATGAAATTTGACTATAAAATCTTAAACAATAAACAAACATTTAAAATAAAAAAATAAATAAAAAGTACTCAAACCCATACTTACATATGTATATTATACTACGTAATATATAAAAATATACTAATGTGCTAATACTACAAAAATAACTACTATAAACTTACATATAAATAAGTACCTACAATATGCTATAAACTTACATACAAATAAGTACAATATATATAAATATAAATTCATAAACATACATAAATTAATAAGCAGCAGGTTTAACTAGTTTGCATGGACAGATACCAGTTCTTTACTTGGCTTTTAAAAGATTCCAGTGACGGAGCCTTCTTAATGCTAAGAGGCAGCTCATTCCAGAGGCGAACAGCTTGCACAGCAAATGAGCGCCCAAAGAAGGATGGCGAGTTAAATTCCGGGTGAGACAAAGTTAGCATTTCCGACGACCGAAGATTACGAGCATGGGTGTCATGTACATATTTGAAACGACATTTTAAGTAGCTGGGAGTTGTAGGATTGAATAAAATATTGTAAAGAAGGGACAAGATATGTGCATTCCGGCGAAGGCGAATTGGCAGCCACTTGAGCTTAAGGCGAAACTGAGATACGTGGTCATATTTTTGTTGTCAACAGTCATATTGTCAACAGTTTGTATGAAACAATAAATTTATCGTCCCTTGTAAAATCTCCTTTCAAAAGTCTTACAAGTGGTTACTGGTAACGTATTTTTTTACAAGGAAAATTTCTTTTAATGGAAAAAAATTACCAGGAAAGAAAAATTTACAAGTTTTCTTTTTAACCGGCTTTTTTGAATTTGCACTTGATTAAATTTCGCCTGATGGTGAGGTAACATTACGGTCTATGATGGAGCGTGCTTACCCAGTAAGAACCAATTCACTTTAGCTTTAATAAATTAAGCCGCGCTTCAAAAGTTATGCTTTAGTTACCAATAGCACTATAGTTTTATTAAAAGAGTAATTTACTGACCCGTCTTTTACCATACTATGTGGTTGGATTTAAATGTTTATTGAAATAGCGCTGCGGTAGACTAATAATAATAATAATAATAAAAACGTTTATTTGACCTTATTAGAAAGAAACTGGTAAGTATGGCAGTAGTGAACATTTAAAAATTTTACTATGAGATAGGGCTTATGACTATACAATAGTTGGTGAACCCTGGACATCAAACTAGGTCATCACCTGTGTGATGATGTCCAGTTATTTCTAATAAACAACAACAAAGCTAGTTGTTATAGTTATGAGTTCGCGGACGATATTGTGATCATAGCCGAAACTCACTGCGATCTACAAAACATGCTCGACTCTCTCGACAAAGAAAGCCGTAAAATAGGTCTTTGTATGAACTTTTCCAAGACTAAGGCGATGACAAATGGGATTCAAAGACCTATTTCAGTTGGAGGCGTAAACATAGAATATGTCAACGAATACATATACCTTGGCCAGCAAATAACTTTTACTGACTCTACCACCAAAGAAATCGATCGCAGAATCGCCATTGCCTGGAAAAAGTATTGGGCAAACAAGGACGTGTTTAAAAGCAAACTGCCAATACATTTAAAGAAAAAACTAATGGACAACACGATCCTGCCGTCGCTCTTATACGGTTGTCAAACCTGGGCGTTAAACAAAAAGCTCATACAGAAAATCACCACTTTTCAGCGAGCTGCGGAGAGATCGATGCTGGGTCTAAAACTTATGGATAAGATTAAAAACGTAGATATCAGAAAAAGACTAAGGTTCTAGATGCAGCATCGGAGCTCTGCAAATTAAAATGGAAATGGGCAGGTCACATTGCCCGAGCGACTGACGGCCGGTGGAGTGAGCGCATCCTCCACTGGCACCCCCGAGACACGACCCGCAGCAGAGGACGGCCCCGCTCCAGGTGGAGCGACGACATCGAGCAGGTGGCAGGCGCTACCTGGACACGAGCGGCACAACACCGAGCGAGATGGCAACACGAGGAGGAGGCCTATACCCGTATTTGGGTGCCTAGTTAATCAATTATTTTTAATTATTAAAATTGTGTAAACATACTAAATACCAGGCGAATAAAGGCTTTTTTACTTATTTAAACTTTGCACAACACAGCAACAATCTTTCCAAACGAAAACTTTTTAAACTACTGAATGATTGTGTGCTTAAAACTAAGTACCTACCTGTAGTGCCTTGATTTCAATCCAGTAAAGTAAAACTGTCTCTTTGTTGTTACTTGCTTGTACAGGTTGTGATGAAAAACTGTTTGAGGAACATCACTTACTACCAATACTTTGATTACAACTATACTGCGAATTCCTTGGTATCAGTAACTATTAGTTTTGTAAATAAGCTTTTCAGGGTGACCTAAATAAATTAACAAAATGGACTTCAGTACTACAAGAAATTATGAACAAAACCATCCGTCTATACATAATTTTTAAAACATTTATATTTTTGGCAAGGAAACAATAACTGTATATTCGCTTTTATTTGTTCTGTCCAAACTCATTATGCAGCTACAGTACACATATTCTACAACATTATAATATAATAAGTAATCCCCTGTCAATCCGGCTAGACACAATTAGTAATATCATTATTTTACTAACCTAAATGGTGGGCACCGACATAGTCACTGACGCTTGTCGTGATATAGGTAGAAGGGCAAAGGGCCATGACTAAGCCTTACGTCGATTATAATGCCCACCTGGGAAACCCAACGCCCTAACCAATTATGCACCGGAATGCTCTAGTTTGGTATAAATTCGTAATTAAGGCATCATCTTAGCTTGGCTATATAAATCATTTTTGACTAAAGTGAATGAATTACAGCTCATCAAACTAGCTTTGGGCTGAACGAGTAGTACTCGTCTCTCTGATCTGATTTTTTAAAGGGAAGTAATAAATTCATAAACACAGATCACGCTATAAGTACATTTTTTTTAACTTGAACGGGTTTGAACTTGGCCATAGTTTGCCTGATAGCAAGCAAAGGCAATGGCCTAAGATGGAGCGTGCTTACCCGATAAGAACCGATTCACTCTTGCTTTGAAGATCGCTGGATTATAGAATAATGAAATTGAGACATATGAGAATTTCATAAGTAAATCATTTTTATACTATTCATTAAACGAATTTCATATTTCACTGTCGTTGGTAGGAAAATTAAGTTAAATTAAGCGTCAATCAACCATTGAGATGCTATGAATCATAATCTCATAATAGCGCCACTAAATCTGGAAATACCATCAAACACAAAAAAAAAACTAAAGAAAAAACATCGGTATTTTCATTCAAATGCAAATACGCTGTTTACTCTCGCATACCGAACACATGACGGCAGTTTCAAATTTGCTCCGTACAAGACAAATTGTTAGGCAATACGCATATCGAAAAACTTGTGCCAACAGTTTTGTACGTCACGGCCAGTTCAAACATAAGCATTAGCACCTGGGCACATCCGCGGTGCTTTGCATTCGATCATCGTGCCAGATAAGCCAATGTAAATTGTAAGTTGTAAACAGTGCGGAGAAAAACCCAGAGGATCCCAGTGCGAGACGTCGATTGAAGAATGAGCAATAAGGTGTGTAAGGATTCGATATACGTGTTTGGTTACAGGTAATAAAAATAAAAATGGTTCGCACATAAATTATGGAGTTGTTTTGTTTGGGTTGCTTGGCTTCAGTAGTTTGTGAGCTTCATGGTTTTGAAGACAATTTTCTGAAGATTTTCTCTACAGATTGGTGTTGTCTTTTGATCCATGAATGAGCATTTTCATATGGAAAAAGAAACAATCCATGAGAAGTAAATTTCACTAGCAAAGAAATTGTTATCTATATGAAAAGCTTGTTATCTTTACAAAAAGACTCACGTCTGTCGTAGAAGATGTAATTAAACACAACAACAAATCCACAGTTCATTTTGCGCAGCTTACAGTGTTCAACCATAAAAGGAAACACCTCTCAACATAACAATTACACTAAGTCGCCGTCTAATTCCTAAAAGCCGTGACTAACTATAGCCCGCAAAGCTCCTAATACCAGCCTGTATGACAGGTCTCTATGACAGCTGGTAGAGGCGCCAAGCGTGGGCGAAGCACGTGGTAAGCATCATGACGGTATCATCATGGCCTCATCAACTCATCACATGCTGACGAGGGCGTGACGTAGGATGTAGGCCTTTGTCTTTGAGTGATCATTTGTATTAATATGATAAATGGTGTTGGGAAAGATGTCGCTCTTGAAAAGTATGTAGGTATACAATACATACAGCGCGATAGGTATTTTAAGGTATGTTTATGTATGTTTAAGGTAGTCAAGTATGTAAAATCTTTCCTGTTAAAAGAAAAAGGTGCATTGAAAAAACTATGGCTCACATACCTAAAATGTCGATAGTTTTCTTACTTTCACACTTTTAGACAATAGGTCAGCTTCAGTCACTAAATCAATTAATGAACTGGCGAATGTTTGACGTAGACGGTTACACTTTTGTCCCTATGGATTATTTATATTGATATGAAAGTAGTCAAGTAGTCACACTTATCAAATCAACGTGGTGTACAATTTCAAATCAATATTTAATTTATCTTACATTTCAGAAAGATACTTAACCTCATACTGACTATTGAATTTATAGTAGTCAAATGTGGGAGCGTCATCAGATAATAAGATAGATGGGCGGACTACAGCATAAACCTTTTCAAATGTGGGACAAGTCATTGTCTATTCTCAATGCTACTTTGTTAAACAGATATAATATCTTTAGCGACTTGTCAGAAAACGGTGTTGTCTTAACGATTATGATTATTTACGGCAGTCGTAAAACTGAAACTGAGAGGTGTGTCTGGACTAACAAACTTGTACGTGATGAAGCAACTGTTACGCTCAACTTTAATGACGGCATTTGCAAAAATAGCTATTATGCCGTAGCAAAACCCCGTACGCAAAAATGACATCACCGTAAGCTCAAAAGCAGTGTCCATCACAGACGTCACGGCATACCGAAATGATGACAAGCAAACTACAGACAAATTAAATATTGAAACAGCAAGCACTTGACTCACAGCTTGTAAAAAAAACTACTTGACCACCGCTCATGACTAATTTTAGATCCTTGATAGTGCGTATACAAAAGAAATAATTCAGAATGCTACAAGATTTAAACACAAAGGCTACGGCGACCCGGACCCGACACGGGCAGTGCTGCATGAAAGGAATTCATTTGTCCCGGATGTCGGAGTAGTAATTTATTTCGCAGTTATAAAGGATGCAAAAAATGATGCGAGAAAACCCGAGATAGATGGTTTCAAGGAAACCACGCAGATGAAGTAAATAAAGAAATCAATCACGTTCACATACTCATCGCCATGTTAGTTCCAATTGCATTTACATTTTAATCGATTTGTCCAAGTTAATTGTTTAGCTGTTTTATAGCACCTAATAAGGAGCGCTTTAATATTTCATCTGATGACTTCCAGTTAACGATGAAGTGTTTGTACCAGCGCAGGATATGTGACGAATGCATTGGCCATAAATAGCCCGGCACATGTTTGAAGATGATTATGCAGATGATAATCGACATCTCCAAGGACGGAACGAATCACGCGATATTAAACTATATTTTGATTACATAAGGATCTAATATTGCACAGCAGATTAATCTAGCGATACAATTAAATTGTCACAACCCGGAATAACAAATGCATCACATGAATGTTAATTACGGTTGGAAAACAGGACGACACTTTCTTGGAACTAATTTTAATATGGAGTAAAGTGATTATAATTTAATAATTAGTCATGTCCTTAAGAATAGGGCAACAATGTAATATTTATATTTATTCACACATTTATCGCAAAGAGTGGAACTCAAAATTAGACTATCAGGTAGTTACGTAAATACTTTTTGACATTTTAATAGACATTTTCTCAGCAGTACCAGCTACACCTTGATAAGGTACTCGTATTCAAACTAGCAAAAAAAAAACGTTTACCGATTCTGTATTTCTACCCAACTCATATCTCAGATATGCAAACAATACAATCTCTTCACGTTTTTTGTAGCCAGTAAGAAAACTATAAGAATAGCGTTTGGTTTCTTCCACGTATTTCGCTTCCACGTATCACTAATGATAGTATAGCAAGCAAAGCCGTGGGAATGAATAAATCTATCATTGACAGGGGCTTGACATTGTGAGAAATTAAAAATGGGATTTCCGACAAAGTAATCGCTCATTTGCATATTCTATGATTTACAATGTTTTGCTTTTAAGTGGCATAAAAAGATGGGAAAATACATTACAATTATATTGCTAAACGTGTATTTAAAATCAGTGGTGTATAAATGGTCAACTCATGAAGTGCAAACTTCGTGCAAACTCTTATGCAAATAGTTTGAAGTAGCAGTTTTTTTCTATAAAGTCAAAAAGAGTGCATCAGGATACCTAAAACTTTATGTGTGTGTCTGTTAGTAAGCTATGCATAGCTTACTTAGGTCAAACACCACAAACCACTAGCTACCTGTCCTCACTACCTACCCAGACTAAAACATTGAACATATTTAGACAAAACAGTTCACAATACCATAGAAGACTATTTGGGCAAACACAGAGCTCCGTTTCCACCCAAAACAGTACCACAAACAAAGTTTCCTTTTTCAACTCATTATGGCCCGAGTCACCTGTTTATGGAGTATGGAGGCTACTACATCAAGAAGGGTTTGAAATGAATCACCATAACACTCCCAGCCATATTTAGACCTGGGCCCGCCCACTTGCAACACGAGTTGTTTGTACCAATTCGTCAAGCGTGTTCTGATGCGTTTAGTCACAGTTGGTGGTCGGGGCTGATGTTATCGTTTGACAAAGCATGCATTTTTTTTAATGAATTTATATATTAATGACATTTGAAATTTATTTAACCAAATTTCAGAAGTCAAGCGTTTGCTTAGTGTGGGGCTAGATGTCGCTGTGAGCAATGTCCTATATAATATTTATTTATTTCTTATAAATAGTATCTCAGCTATCTGTTTGCGTAAAAAGATTATCATCATCTTCAGCCCTAGTCGACCCATTGTTGGGTATAATGTGCCAGTGGTGTGCGTTTTCAAAAAGACATGTCTTCATGTATGTCTTGGTCATAACAAAGATTAACCATTTCACAAAGAAAAATATGAATGATATAATAAATTGGAGCCACATCGCTTTGCAATTAATGTAATTCAATAGACTTGGAGCATGACTTTAGTGCAAGTTTAAAGTAAGATCCATAGATGTTGTTTTAATACAAAACAAACACTTAGCTATCACAGCAGGATATAATTATGCAATATTGGAGTGGAGTACGTAACTCTAGTATTGTTTTTGTACCTCTTGATGAACATGTTTTATGTTGTTATGACTTTTTGCTTCAAACTTTTTGCTTTCCGATTTCTTTACTTGCACAACGGAATGACCTATGCACGAAATCATGTCTTACGAGTTTTTATTATGGAGTTTGTAAAAAAAAAACAATTTCATTGGATAGTTTTTATGCATATTTTTTTGAAAAACAGCTTAAACAAAGTATCCTAATGACCTAGACAGGCACGCCTAGTTTTTGTTACATAAATGTATGTTTATTTTATTTAATTACACAGTAATAAATCACATGCGAATGCAATTATTATAAGACCTGTCAAAGTTTCCTAAAGGATAAGGTGAAGAACATTTTTGAATGTTCCGAAAAGCATGATAATTTAAACCACCACTGCATTTTATCTATTAATTTCTTATACTATCGCCTATATTTATGTGTGTGTGAGTGTGTAGTCGTGTATGTATATCTACTATCCACGCTTGTTTAGTACCAAAACATACCGTTAAGAAGTATACCCGATTTATGACTTAATACGGCATTGGTCGTGACTCTGGCTAAGCCGCACCGATCATGTTTAGATGGGGATTTGATGACCGTCGTGCATCCAATCGTGGCATACGATATACATATTAAACAGGCGTATTTACCTACGTATTTACCTGGTGACAATCAGCTAAGTCGTTGACCCTCTGAAGGTGTAAATGTAAGATAATGTTGATGGGTAACTGCGGGGATTTCTAAACATAATCACGACTTGAACTTGGTAGTTAGAGTCGTGATGATCATAATGAGCAGAAAAAAACGAATGAGAGGAGAATACGATATATGGCGAAAATTAAAGAAGGCACTTAGCGATAATGTCTGATATATGTTTTTTGTAAGACTCGCACGAAGCGCTTCGCTTCTACCTTCATAGTAAGGACAGCGAGATTATGGAACTCTCTGCCTGGAGCCTTGTTCTCAGAAATCTATAACCCAGGAGTCTTCAAATCCAGAGTAAATACGTTTCTTCTAGGCAAGAGTGCTACATCTGAGACTACAGCGGTGCTTAACATCAGACAGGCTATAGTCAAACGCAAGCCCATCCCGTGTTAAAAAAGAAAAAAAAAACGTTTGGTTTTAAGCTGTACTTTGTTCTCATAACGAGACGCTACATTAAATTTATTCAAGTACACTTCTGAAACTATTACATAAGTAGGGACTTGAATGCTTAATGTATGATGCTATGTACATATTCATGTTTTAATGTTTTCTTTTAAGCTGTATTTGTACTCTTAAGAAACACTCTGTTTAATATAAGAGTACACTTGGAATTATTGTTTATATTATAAACTTAAAGATACTTATTATTTTATTATGATATCATATAAATTAATATAAAATATAATTCAATTCCCATTATATGCTATTCAATGGTTTTTAAAAATTTAGCTTTGATATTTTTTTGGCCAATATAGATAGCGACATTTGTCGACAAGTGAGAAGTACGATTTCTTTGTTAACCTATACTGTCCCACTGCTGGGTAAATGACTACTCTATTTCTTCCACTCATCATTCCTGGGCATATTACCATTTAATTTTATGTAAATAATAATTGATGTTATGCCAAAAAGCTACACACCAGGTGCGGTGAACATAGTGAGTCATTTCTTTTCAAAGCTTTTTGCGACTGCGCCTTATCCATATAATTATTCAGCCGGAATCACAACAATACAAGTCACGTGTACAAGCAATAATTACAAATTACTATAAATTAAATGCTTAACCTTGTCACGACTAACTATAGATATTTACCTATGTTTATAATTAAACAATCATAATGTAGTCAATCAAAGTTGAGGAACCGTTTAGTTAGAGTTTTATGGCCAATCATATATACTGATTGATTGTAGCTTTTATATCTAAATATATGAAATAACAAAGGTGACTGACTGACTGATATAGTGATCTATCAACGCACAGCCCAAGCCACTGGACGAATCGGGCTGAAATTTGGCATACAGGTACTTGTTATAACGTAGGCATCCGCTAAGAAAGGATTTTTGGAAACGCCGCTTTTAAAGGGGTGAAATAAGGGATGCAAGTTTTACTTCTTAATGCGAGCGAAGCCGCGAGCATCCACTAGTTGTAAATAATACCTTATCATCGTTAGTTAATAGTTGCACTTCCTAGTTTTAAATTGTGTATTTCTTGGACATTTTAGTGCATTCCAAAAATCGGTAAATGATTTGTTCTTTTATTGCATCGTAATTTATTATAGGTTGTCGAAATTTATGCTCGTATAATTTTCAATTCAAGTGTGGTATTTTTTACGTGATAGTAAACAAAAGCAAAGACAGCCTGCGTAGTGGTAATCTATGGACAGGACATCTATGGATACTCGTACTTATCAGGGCTAGCTCGGCACGAGGACTTATAGTCTTTACACCATTATATCCACCTATCACCATACAACAAGTAGATAAAAATAAAAATCTTAGAGAAGTTATCTTGGACGATCTAATAAACACAGTTACCGAAACACTTTTAAAATGCAAGAAATACAAAACGATTTGTAATTCAATAGACACGTCAAAGCGATTAGAATTCTTCGAGATAATTTCAAGATCCTGGTGCTAAGTGATCTATAATTTAAATGCGATCACTTACTGAACAGGATATAAAACGATGCTGATATTATTGGCTGGCAAGTAGATTAAATGCTATTTAATATTTATGCACCTATTAAAATCCTTGTTGATCATATAGACTGATTATAAGATATTATCGCCAGTTGCCACATTATCTTATGTAGGTATCTTAGCCTGCAACATAAGTACATAATCTCTTTCTTGGCGCCTACCAGTCATAAACACACGTAAAACTGATTTTATTATGATTTAACTATGTAAATCTATGTATAACCCTAAGGAAGAGCCTACACTCCACAATACAGGTACATTAAATCCTAGTGTGGAGTGTAGCGATCAAAATTGTATTAGAGCCTAAGTTTTTGATCAATAAAGTTATCTTTATCTTATCACATGGTCATAATTACTAGATATATATGAAACTTTATAAACACACCTCACATGTAACTAATGTTAAAGCTTATGGAAGTAAATCAACAAGGGAAAATGTGAGTTTTGGTCTGTAAGTTAATTTTTACTCCGCAAGGGAAAAACGCGTCATTTTTTTCGGGATCAAAAGGCCCTGTGTATAACGGCTGGACGTACGAGTATATCAATAAGTTGATTTTAGCACTACAATCTGTTAATCACTAAAATCGTCAACATTTCGGGTCAAAATTTCATAGAATAAGACAAAACCAAGAGCCTAGAAGCACATTTATCAGATCACCTTGCAGGCGATGATTTAGGTAACGGAATCTAGACTACAAAGAACAAAACTAGGTTTAATAGTAATGAACTTTCATAGCGCAAGGTTAAAGTAAATAATATGCACAACGCACTGAATGTAACCCTGGTGGCCAGGAAATATTGTGAAATGGACAAATTTTAATCTTGCTTTATTTATCAACAGTAGAAGGACAAGGTTTTTTTTTTAATTTAAGGGTCGGTCGCCCTAAATGTGTTCGCATACATTAGTAGAGGTAAGTTAATATAGCAGCATTTTTTTATTCCTTTTAAATATCTTTATTTACAATAATAATAGATAAAAACAAGGAAAACGAAATAGAAATAAAAAAGGAAAAAATATATTATAAAATTATAAATCGCTATGAATAATCTTTGATTTGAGCATGAAAAGCAATTAGGCCATCGGTCGATATTATTTTCGATCATTTTTAAGTAACCTTTAAATGTGAAAATTGTTCTGAGACGACAAACCAGAAACTTTCAAGACCACATGCATATTTACACTGTATTAATAATCAAGGAGTTAAAACTTGGCGATACTTGAGCATAAACTTAAAGACAATGACGACACTGAGCTCCGTTTATCCATTGAAAGAGGCTGTTTATCATTGAAAACGATTAATCTAGGAAGAAAAACGCAATCTTTGAATATTCAATCGCGGAAAATCTCTTGGCAGAGTAAAACTGCCGGGTAGTCCCATATGTACGCAGTATATCCGGCTTTATATATATTTATATACACATTTATTATGATGCCTGTACAATATATGTACGTACAGAGGTAACAAGTAAGTAATTACATACACAATTTAAGTGTGGCGTACCAAACAATGCTGTGCATTTCATTCAACCACTAACTTTCGTTATTTCTTGTTAATCGTATCATGATTTTTGGTATGTAGGTGAAATGAGGTCTTAGGAGTGCCATAGGCTACATTTTATCCTGAAATAATAAGAGCGAAGCCGTGGGCGTCCACTAGTTAGAAATAATTGACTAAAACCATAACTTTTGCTTTATTATCTCTCTCTCTTGAGTCGTATTCCTCATGACTGAGGGTCGTGACTCCCCCGCAGAATTAATCCGCTAGGGGAGTTTTCTTGGGCAGATACATCGAGGTGGGCGCCCAGGTCCTTCCACGGAAGACACATGTCCTCGGATATTGTGGTCCTCAGACATGTCGGTTTCCTCACGATGTTTTCCTTCACCGTTAAGCGAGTGCAAATCCACACATAACTTGAAAATACAAGTCATTGGTGTAGGGCCGGATTCGAACCCGGGTGCGTCTGAATGAAAAGCACACACTGGAACCGCTACGCCACACTCGCTTTTTATTTATTATCTCTATCGACTACGAAAACTGTTTTCTTATATCCGATAGCGAGCTTTTATTATGTATATGAAGTAGATAGTATTTTCGCTAGAATATATAAGATTGCCACATTTACTAGGGAACGAATTATACGTACATTCGATTTCATTTAAACAGAATAAAAGGGCCCATACTTTTAGCGTGGTGATAAATTCAAGTTTGTTACCAATACTCAAAACTGAGTTATTTACTTACATTACATTTGTTACACATTTTACTTTAATATAACCCTGTATTGTCTTACTTATCCCGCCCACATACCGACACGTCGATAGTAATTGCAATAATAGCCGATAAAGTTCTATAATAGACACTTATAGCAGTCGATGGCGGATACGGTTTAAGCGTTACTATATATAATTTAACGTTTAGCTTATTGATTATACTGAATTTATGACTGAGATAAAATATAGACCGTGCTAAGGGGTCGTGTTATCAGGAACTGAGGGGTCGTATCGAGTTTCCACAGTAATTTTATAAGGTGCGGCGCTTCTGCTACGAAAGTCTGTGATAAGAACAGTGCTGTGATAAGCAAGCTTTTGCAAATCTGAACTTATTGTTGTACGTACTGTGATGTTGCTGCGAGGTTTCTCAAGCCTACCTAGCAGATTTTATCTGATATCAACATTGTCTTTGTCTTTGGTATTGTATCCCCCATAGTTGAAGCTACTGAAGAAATCATCCCAGACACATGTCATATGATACATATTTACACCGCCATTTCAAATTTAGCAGAATAGTTGCCGAATCAGGCAGGCTGTAGTCAAACGTAAGCATATGCCACGTTAAAGAAAATATACGAGAAAACAACACATTGAGCACATTCTCAAAGCTTTTGTTCAAGATTTATATATCACAAGACAAAATAATAGTAAGTATACAGATACAGATATTTATTGATAAATTATAAAATTTACATTTACAATATATATTCTTTATTATACGTACTTACACAAAAAAAATGCATTTACAAATGAATCTTTTACATTTTAATTCCATAGCCGCATGCTGTCGACATCGACATTCTTTACGGCGGTTAATAAACAAATCGAATTTAAACGAATGCGATGCTCGATTATCCCGAACAACGTATCGAGACAACTATCGATTGGAATTTGTAACAGAGTTACAAAGGGTAGACCAGAACTTATTTGGGAAGCTACGATATAAAAATACTACAGAATTTTGTTTCTGATGAGTATGTGTTTTGGTAAGCAAATAGTATCATGACTTGCAGCTTAGAAGCAGGTAGGTAAAGCATTCAAACTGAAGCACACAATACCACAATTTACAATGTAAACTTCTAAATCTTTGCAGTTCAGGGAAAACTATGTACTTAAACAGTTAAAAAATATTAATATGGTGTCTTTTCCATTTTGGTATGCGTAGAGAGCATGCGTTAGACATAACTCGTAAATAAATACGCCCAAACTCTTCTGTGTTCAAGACTAGTTAACCAAATAATAATGTATTCAATACATCCAATTCCGATACTTCTTTTACATAAAATTTAAAAATCTTCATGTTGCTGACCAAACCAATACATTCTCAATTGCAAGCAGAGGGCAATGGGCGGTAGAAACAAGTGGCGCGCGCGCAGATCACGATCTCGGCTGACATTGTAATGGAAGTCTCTTGAGCAATTAGCTTGGGCGCAGTGTAGGATTACCAATGAGCAGGTTGTATGGCATAGCTGATATAAGATAAGCAGAACATTTAAAAAGAATAAGGGATATCATAAATTATTAATTACACAAAGCTTCACCTTTTTTCTGAAAGAAGTACAACGCAGTTTTCAAGATTGCACTTTAATTTATTATTATGATACATTACTCAATTACGACGTGAACACGAACAAACTTATGAGCAAAGAGGGCTCTGTGAATTGTCAGAGTTAAGATTTTTGAATGAATAGCTGAAAACTAAGTATCAGGTATTATAGAAAGAATCATGGATAACGCACGCTTATTACATTATTTTGTTTATATTTTTTAATTCAGTTTAAATTTATTTTCGTATCATAAAACTGTTAACAGTTGCCATTAGACCTATAAAGGATGCTCCAATAAATATTTCGCTTTTAACTGCTTACCACTAATTCTCAAAACGAGCTATTTAAAACGACATTAGTGGCTTAAAGCGAGCACGGTCGGCTCAAAATCAAGACAATATGGCAACATTTATATGTAAATGGTAAATAAAAGTCTCCTACGGCCGCAATTTAAAGCTACTTCGTGATGAGGCTACAATAAAATAGAGGCTTTTATGAATTAATTTAAATACTCCCATTGTTATTCTAATATGCAAGCTTGATTTAGAGGTGAATATGTATTTAAGGAGTGCCTTTAAATATTGTTAATGTATCGTAACAAATAGTATATTTTACGACCTTCTTTGTTGTTGTTTTTTTTTTTACATGATATAGGCTTACGCTTGACTACAACTTGCCTGATGTTAAGCAACGTTATAGTCTACGATCTAGCGCGCTTGCCTAGAAGAAACCGGTTTACTCTCGACTTGAAGATCGACAAGTTATAGTTCAAGTTAGTATACATTTGGGCTGTTATATATATAATGTATATATTGTTAAAATATTTATCATGTAAATTGTGGTCAAGAGCAAATGCATTCAATACTAAAAAACGATAACAATATATTTTCATTGAAAGATTGGAAATATTTCTTACATTTCCAAAAAGTATGTGAGCTATCTTTATCAATGCTAAATAAAAAAAAAACATTGCAATATGCATATACTGTACACAATTTTCATTGTAAAGGTTTTTGTAGCAATACATCGATATGTAAACACTCTCATTTTGTATTATGTTATGTAACATACTCTAGCACTTATAAAATTAATACTCAAGACGCATCTGCCATTCTTCCATTAATTAATACAAAAAATGCGAAACAAGTTGTTGAAATGCGTTGCATAAAGTCCATTGTTTGTTTTAATTGTTGGCAAATTAAAACATAGCGCAATTAGCATATTCAATCACAGATAGTATCATATTACTGCTGGCTTAGCAGATGTACAATTGGTGATTCATAATCAGATTTGGTGTCCCAGGCCAAATTATTGCTCAACGTCAGGCAAGTTGTAAAAGCATTTCTAAAATACTGTTTTCAAAAAGGTTTCACTAAACAGGCGATTTTAAATATAAGTTTGACGTTATGACGTACACACTGACAGTACATGACTGTCAATTTATGCATAAATTGACAGTCATGTACTTGACCGAGAATAGGGAATATGTACAACTTTTATATACATAACTTCTTTATTTTTCAGTAAAAATAAATGGGGTTTGCACAGCTCGTTTAGTGTTTTGGTATATTTTTATAGTTTATATACAAAAACCAAATTTCAGTTCCATGCATATACCCTATTCGCATGATACGACCTCCCTTCATGGGAGACTAGGACACAAGGTTTAGTGCATAGGCTCTTCATCATAAGTACTGAAATGAAACAGGCTCTTAAGAGACTGCTGCAGCCCACAGTTTGACATTTGGCTACAGATATTAAAACTAAACTACGTGTTATGTGTGATTATAGCTAAGTACATCAAAACATTAGCAATTAAACTGAATTGTTATAATCTGATAGTGAATCATAAACTATTGCTAACCTAGTAAAGTATGAGTACATTTGGTTATCAAATTAATTACGATAATTTCAACACAATGGTCAGCCAATGGTGGAAGAAAAATGCATTAATTACCAGAGATTAACAACCATTTAGCACTTACTATTGTACACCTATATACATATACAAAGAATGATGAATGTTACACGCTTTAAGATTCGATTACTAGACTATATTAAGTTAAGCCATGTCAGAGGCCCCTAGGGCGGCATGATAAACTCTCGACACCAAAGTTAGCCACTCTCTTTCAATAAGAAGAACTAGACTATATTTAACATGAAGTTGTGTTTTCAACATACACATTGGACTATGTTTTACATGATTTTTAACATTTCTACGGTCTAATTATCAAAATGATACAAGACTCAATAATTTAACAACCGTTTGCTTAAATAAAATTTTGTTTTTTTTTCTTTCGTCGTCAAGAATATTTTGGAGAGAAAGAATCTGTTTAATCACTGCACATTTTTATAGTAGTAACTAAGATATAGCACGTTTATCAAGATGAAACTTCTCTGTCCATTCTGATTTGAAAACTATATGTTTTATACCTCGTGGTAACCCTATTCTGCTCCATATTCACAGTTCATTGACACGTGGTAAATGTTTAGAACTGTTTTGAAGCGAGCGTTACATCGACGGTTACGTAACATCTAATTGGCCCGGTACATCATAATAAACACGCAATGTACTCGTTTCAATCTAAACTTGAAGTATCTGTCGCTCAGTGGATTTTGGTACTCGTACGTGATTATCAAAGTTAAGCAGGAACGACAAAGCAAATTAAAGTTAAGCCAGGATTTGGATGGGTCGCCGAATAGAATAGCTGTTCGTTGGTTCATGAAGTCTATTACAGGTTAAATATGCGTGATTGTCCTGAGTGATTAAGATTTTATCTCAAAGGAAATAATGAAATAGCTTTTTTTAAGATTAGGATATTCGATTTAACTAATTACTTGATTTATATTAAACAAATCGGAAAGACATACGATAAACTACCATTTCATATGCTAGCTAACCCAAAAGTTCAAATGCAATATTACGCTAATAAAGACATTAGCAAAGGCTGCTTTCATATTTAGCATACAATTAAAAGCGGTAAAAGTGACAAATCAGCACACATAGACGAGATAAAAACTTTCTTCACACGACAATAAAAGTCGCGAAAGTCGCAAAGACATGGTCTCAGCCAATTACAGAGACAAATACAAATTATGTGAACAAGTTAGCGTTGTACAACGCAAACATTCTCAAATACACACTGAGCTATGAATGTGGTGCATCAGTGTAGCGGTGGAAAAGGTATGGCCTGTAGGCACCCGTTTATGTTACGAATTAAAGGATACGTGGCCCGCTATCCCGTTATTTTAAAGTCTTAATGATTTTAAGTAATAAAGTAGATGTATAGGTATATGCACATATTCAGCAATCTCGTTTGTGAGCCAGATCCATTTCAGTACAGGCATGCTCCACCTTGGGCCACTGTGTTCGCTTGTGCGACCTCAGGAGAGGTAGTGGTTAAATGGCTGACTATACAGGGGGGAAAAACTTAATAGTAAATAAATAAATATTCCGGGACATTGAACACAGCGCGATCTAGCCCCACACTAAGCAAACGCTTGTGTCGTGGGTACTAGATAACGGATATAATACTTAGAACTTAGTATATGTGCTGTGTGAGTCTCAGTCTGAAATAGCACGATGCCTTCTAGCATTCTACGCCCGTAACCAGAAATAATTGAATTATATTTTAAAAACTTTCCGCCCGCTTATTAAAAAGTTTGTCTACCACTGTATTAATCCCACAGTTATTAGAGAATGGCTATCTTAAACTGGCATCTCGGTAATTATTGTCAGTAGGGGGAGCCACCGGATATTTCCGGTTAAATATTATGTAAGCACATCACTACACTATTGTGTAATTAACGTCATAAACGTCAAGTGTGAATGATTGACGCTATTATAGGAAATATTTTGTCGAAGAGTATTTTTTTATTGAATAAGATCTTTTCGGAACTTTGTATCTAACGCTAAAGAAGGTATCTTTAATGGAAAAAGACGCAAAAATAACTTCATAGCCCTTGGAAACATTATAGGCAACCTCGTATATTTTGTAGGCCTGTTAATACCATATATAAAATAGCTTCGTACCGACTAGGTTTTGCATATAGCTACTAGCGTACGCTATTAGACACGTCGTCTATAATATTTCCTTCCACCCTGACCCCTGCCAGATTGGTAACCTGGAAGAGATCGCTTGAGATGAGGTCGCCAATTAGCACACACATTTTAAGTTTTGTTGTTTCATTTTGTTTATTCCTTTTTGTTGGTGTTTATAATAAAGTATTTTTTCTCTATCCATCCAGAGTACAACCGTATCATAAATATATTATTGCTAATACCCCGATTCGCTTAAAGGAACTTTTAGTGTAACTGATATTTATCACTGTATTAATTAAACACCAGCAAGGAGGAGGCCTTTACCCGCTTTTGGGTGCCCCAATATCATAACAACTATAAAAGTCTTCATAATTAAATATAAAACAGAATTAGAAACATCTTAAATAAGAAGTGAATGAAATGTAATATTTAAAACAACAAAGGAAATAAAGGCTATTTTAATTTATTCATTATTAATCAAACAATTAATCCCACTGATATAGATAACTATCCAACAACGTCTCATTTCTAACGATCAACCGGCACGCAATAAAACATCTAGAAGTGTAGCATCAGAGATCAGAGACGCGCACAGAAAATCCGAAGCGACGTGCTACAAAACGCTGCAAAAACTTACACGAACCTCTTTTCGCTCCCTTAATTGGTAGCAATGGGAAAAGAGCATTGTGCCTGCCTTATATCATTGGTTATATAAGCAATTACAAGTAAAAAGCTGTTTGGTGACGATTATTATACCGCATACGTCATTAATTACGTCAATTAAAATTGTCGCATGATTGTACCAGGAGCAGTTCTAGTTTACGTTTGATAATAATACTAGTAATTTCTTCTGATTCTAGTATTGTTTGTCACGAAACAGTTTAATGCACGGCAGAGCTATGAAGTAGCATTTAACCGGATATGGTCAGCGGTAGCGGATCAGTAGGTACTCGTAAGATTCGTTCGAGATTGGCAACTCAGTCGTCTAAAAAGAAAACGCCCGAGCATGTGAAATGCTTTATCGAATGTTTTATTATGAACAAATGCCGGGACTTTAATTTTTGATATCAAGAGCTGTGATATGTAACAAAGAAATTATTATTTAAAAAAAAATAGTCTTTATATTTTAAGTCAACAGGCAGTTGTCGAACGAACCACTCATGTTGAAAAAACATCGCTTAAATTAAATCCGATGACTGGACAACTCATAGAAATGGCAGAGCATTGATCTGATAAGTGCTTGGACATACGACGATTACCGGCCAGTCTTTTAAAATAAACATAACGAAGATGACTTTACATTAGACTACAGCAAGAAATAATCACTGCAATTTTATCTCTACAAAATAAACAATAATAAAATCCCATCAATGGGACGACACAGAAAAAAAACAGTATATCAGAGTACAATATCTTCTTACCCAATGATATAAATACGCAATTTTATATTTCAAGCAGATAAAATTATACGCGTTCAGTAATATCTCATTTGAATACATTATTTTCTTAGCCAACGATAAATAAATACATCGTGTACTTAATTGCAGTGCGTCGCATCTTACAATACAATCGGCTGCGTATTTAGACCTACCTCAATCGATGACGACCACCATTGTGTGGGGACAGGTTTTTAATCGAAGGCATGTAAGATAATAGGGCGCAGAGACCTTTTTGCGTATCATCGTCACTTGTATGTACGTCAGAATCCGGTGATTATTATAAGAATTGATTGATGATAGCAGCTTGGATTTTTTATTTCTTGTTGCGAGTTAATGCGATGGTTATCCTGCAACTGTATTGTGGTTATAAGCGTATGTATTGTATACGCTCTTTAAAGATAAACCAGTTTTTGGACTGGGATGGGTAGGTAAAGATATAGGAGACGGCCAAGTTATTATATTCAAGGATAATCTCAGATCAGTATTTGTGAAGCCTGAAGCTCAATACTCGTACATTGTAACAAATTGTAAAGACGTCATTTTGGATGTCTATGTTTGACAGATTGTTTTCGGGTCATAATTTTTCACTAAGAGAATCACATGACGGAATATCTTAGTCTTAGGTTATCGTAATAGTATTAAAAATCTGCATAATTCAACATTTTTATATCATTTACAGAGTGGTGTAAGCTCGGTTTACAAATCGAAGTGTACAGGTATGGTTTTGATTTGTAATAATCATTTGCATTCTAAGTATCAATGAATTACTATCATGTGACATCCGTTCCATATATTTGCAATACTTCAAGAATATGATGTTTCGTATGCTTTTTTTAGACAGCTGTAGTCATTAAACGTGTTTATGTATATAAGGAAATATGTTTTGGTAATTATTTCCCAATTTTAGAATCATTCGATCGTTCTGCCAAAATGCATGGCTCATTTAATTACAAAAAACAATATTTAAATTATATTCACTTCAGTTAAAATGGTTTTAGTACCATTTTGCTAAATTATTAGAGCAATTAAATAAAAACCAACTTTCGCTAGCAATAAAATGATAAGGCTTTATGGTAAAATAAAATTAGGACACTAAACAAAATGCAGTTAGAAACCTGCGATTGACGGGAAAGGCGTTTCTCTGCAGATAAGAAAGTTATTATGATAGAAAACCGACTTAACAGGCGTCGTAAGGCTTTTTGCTTATCAGGCAACATAGATTTCATTATCATTATAGGCTTAATGGTAGGCTAATGGGTAAATTGTGAAAATATAATAGATTCATAGTTGATTAATAAAACTTAACATACAATAATTCTGGGTTAAAAATAGCAATATTCTTCTCTCATGAAAATTAAAAAGAATGAGACACAGAATGAGATTAAATGAGTCTGTTCTGCTAATGCAGTCTATTCAGCATATAAAGATATCATCAGCTTATAAAAAATGACACTACCTAGTAGATCTCTTAATAAAATAACTACTCAGAAAATCACCTGCATCAGAATTTAAAATGTCACATTAAAACACGGATATATATACATTTTTGGCCAAAAGTAAAGATTATCCAAAAATACATAAATACGAATTTGTCTGACTAAACGCTTCAAGGTTTCTAATCAAGAAAGACGTTAATTACCAAAGGTGTGGTCGGTGGACAGTATTAGACATCATAATAATTCCAAGACGAATGACTAACAAACTGTTTGTTAAATATTCGCAGTAGATGAATAATTATTTTCTATATAAGTAGATAGAGACAGATGTTCGCAAGATCCGATCTACGGTAGAGTTAATTAGTATTTACTTATACCAGTTTTGTTCTTGATTGAACATAACAAATAGCCTCAGGCGATTTGTATGCAATTTGCTACCAATTCTCGCATCTCGGCATATAAATATTTGAATTTATGTGAGCTGGTGACAGAAAACAAACAAGACCACTTATTTGAAATCATAAATTGACACGTCTAAAAAGAATAGATTGAATTCAATGTGCTTCCATATATTAACTCATAATAATAAATATTGACACGAAAAAGGTATAGTCGGTAATCATGTAGGGAAACAAAACTATCAAGCCAAATAGCTATTGTATTATTAAAAGATTTACAAAAAAAACAAGTTTGACAAAACGCTCTTATTTCAATCTAAACGATGACAGTGGCTTTAGCACAGGCACAGTAAAAAGGCAAAGCCTTCTGTTTTTCGATATATTCTATAACCAATTCAGAGCGTTCCACATTTTCATGCATATCAAACAAGCAGCATTGATTGATTGATGACATAAAAAAAACATAATACAAAACGGAAAAACAATAATTAAATTTACCACAAATGGCGGCCTTATCGCTAAACGCTATCTCTTCCAGGCAACCGTAGGACGGAGAGGAAATTACAAAAAAAATATCTAGACGGGGTATACAAAAACAGCATTGTGGTTAGCTAACTAATCCGCGAGGTGAATCACATGCAGAATCAATTTTAAAGAACATACTAAAAGATCAGCTCACATGTAATCAATAATTTTCAATTACCAAAGATCAGCCCCACCGATAAGGTTCCTACCGACCAGGTTGAATGCCATTAAAGCGCAAATCATCCTTTAGAAATCACAACACATCCATAAATTATTGCAAGAAATAGCTCAATAATGAACCAATATGAATATCACGAGTAAAAACAACAAAAACACACATCACATTCAATCCGAGAATGGCGATAAAAAAGACATTACCATCCCGCCGTGGATTAGAAATATCTGACGAGCAGACGATTTATGAGATCAAATTTATTTTGTTTTTCGGGACCCTTTTACTAAGCCTCCGCTGTCTGTCTGTCTGTCTGTCTGTCTGTCTGTCTCCAGGCTGTATCTCATAAACAGTGATAGCTAGAAAGCTGAAATTTTCACAAATGATGTATTTCCGTTGCCGCTATAACAACAAATACTAAAAATTAAAAAAATAAAATATTAAGGGGTGTCCCCATACAATAAACGAGTATTTTTTCGTATTTTTTGCTTAATATTAAAAACGGTAACAGGTAGACGCTTCAAATTTTCACAGAATATTTATTTGTATATTGTTTTTCTAACTAATTAAAGTAATTCATAAAATGATGATAGTACGGAACCCTTCGTGCGTGAGTCCGACTCGCACTTGGCCTGTTATTTTTTATTACATCGGTCACCTAAAAATGACCGCTGTTAAGTAAGTTGCAATAAAGTGCATTCAATATATTTACTTTTCGATATTGAAGATGGAGACTTTAGATTTTAGACTAAATTCGCCTCGTATTTTTCAGGATATAATAGAAAAAAAAAACATCATACCTACTATTATATAAAAGCCATATTTAGATAGTTTCTTTGTTAATGCTTTTAAATTTCTTCCTTCACGCAGTAATGGCATAGCGAATCATCGTTTATATTTATTGTTAGTACTTTATTATATTAGTATGAAGGTAGTATATTTTTTTTACAAGGAATGGGTTTGCACTTGACCGTAATTCGCCTGATGGTAAGCAATCATTACGGTCTAGGATGGAACGTGCTTACCCAGTAAGAACCGATTCACTCTCGCTTTGAAGATCGCAAGGTTATATTCCGCGGGGAACAGGGAGTCAGGCAGGGAGTTCCACAATTTAGCAGTTCGCACTATAAAAGTGGAAGCAAAACGCTTAGTGCGAGTCTTGGGAACTTGGACAGGCGGTGACGACCTGCTGTATCCCTGCTCGTCCGGTGGTAAAAAGGGGCGGGCGGAATTAGATCGTGCAATTCCGCTGCACACTCTCATAGTAGTATCATCATTTTCAGTCTTTTTCGACCCCTTGCTGGGAACACGCTTCCTCCGCTAGTAATAAGAGGATACAGACTTCATTTTAGGCCGAAACAATACAGACAAAGACACCTACTAGTGTAACATATTAACAAACTTCAGTACTACACCAGCCTCAAACAACAAGATAACAACAAACATGTAAATCGTGCATATTGTTCAGCAACACACAGTTTCGGGCGTGCAGTGTGCAGCATTGATCAACTAAACAATGAGGTCTGGAGTCGGGCCACGCCCTGGTGAATGTGAAGGTATGTTGGAGGCTAGTTCTAGATTATAATGTAGATACGAAGAATTATTACTAGCACAAGCACTTTGGAAAGATTTCTTAGATTAATTACTACATAGTATAGAGCAAAGTCGCTTTCCGCTTCTGTTCCTATGTATGAATCCTATGAATGCTTAGATCTTTGAAACTACAACGTATTTTGAAAAAGTAGATTTTTAAAAGTAAGAGTGAATTAAGGGGAAGATTTATATGTAAAAAAACGCGTGCGAAGGCGCGGGCAAAAGCTAGTTTTACTATATATATTATAGTACGTTTTTTTATTTCTTTACTTTTCTTTTGGAATTTGAAGAGTTCCGGTAATTTACGAAACGTCATGATTTTATTAGAAAGAAGAGTAAATTTAATTTTACTTGTTTATCTGGGATGTGTTCTATTTTACTGTCAATGCAAATAAAGCTAGGACGAAATGAAATCCACAAGAAAATGGCATTTTTAGCATTATTAGGGATTGTAAGACAGTAACATGTGAAAACCAATAGAACGTAATAATATTTCTTTTTGTTTGCTATCAAAGCTTAGTAAGAGACATACAAGTTGAAACTACTGAATCATCATCATCATCAAGATAATTTAAGTTAAAATAACAAAGCAGATTGTTATGAAGATACATTAAGCATTTAAGTAAACGAATGAGACGGAACTTGACAACATGTTTGATCCGATGATAAATTAGACAATAATTAAGAGGCTATAAACAAAGTTCGCGAGGTCACTGCCGTATATCAAACGCATAGAATAGTTTCCACGGTCAGTGCGTTTTTTTTTATCACGGTGTCATTGGGATATTTTCCTGGTCATTCCATTCCGAGAAGATATAATTAATCACCGTGTGTTATTATAATAGTGGAATAATAGAAGCGAGAATTACAAGCATTCGTAATGTCGCGGCGCCGGAGACAAAGGCCATACTTTCGTAACCTTGCAGTACTTGACTTGCCCACTGTAACCTATGAATCATTGTTTGAGCTCGGGTCAAACTGCAGGTATGTATATTGCATTTGGAATACAACCAAGGCAGCTTGTGCGAAAATGATCGAATAGTCATCAACATCTAAATCTAGAGTCGAATCTTGATAAGGGGGTAAGACGCTGAAGGCGCCAAAATAAAAAAATAAATAAATAAATATTTCGGGACATTGCACACAACGCCATCTAGCCCCACACTAAGCAAACGCTTGTGTCGTGGGTACTAGATAACGGATATAATACTTATATACTTTTCTTTTGTAAATACATACTTATTATACATACAAACAACCAGACTCAACACAAGAAATTATACATTATTAAAATGCATAAATACTTGTGTCAGGCGGGAATCGAACCCGCAACCCCTAGATTAGTAGGCAGAGCCACTACCAACTAAGCTAACAGGCCAGTCAAAAATGCACAGGAGTTAAAACAGCAAGTTTTGGCCGTAATTTATTAATAAATTTATGGTCACTTCCATCTATCCGTAAACAGCGTCATGATAATAGTTTTTAAAAACGTAGATACGTAGAATTAGTAATTCGAGCAAAATAAAGACCAATTTTTTTAGGAAATCATAGCTATCAATAATATAGAGTCAATTCTAAATTACCACTAACTATTTACATCTTCGTAATAAACTATATTAATAATGGATTTATTTCCATTTATACCAAGAATTAATAAATAATAATGATAACGCAGAGCAGGCCAACTGTGTCAACGATATTTATCATTTCATGCAGTAAACACTTCTGAGAAAGCACGGAAATTAGCGATTCCGATCGCGGATGCTTATTCTTGCCAAACGGAATGAATCTGTTGCCAGATTTCACCAAAACCGCATTACCGAATGACTAAATAGCACTTGGGATTTGGTTAGTTTGGTAACACTGGCTCTGAATTACAATGACTAAATAATATAAGAACCAAAAAGCGCAGTTAGTGGTTATTTTTGAGGTAAAAAAAAATATATATAAAAAAAAAAGCTTTCTAAAAGGATTGGTGTTTAAAAAATGATTCTAGATAAAACTCAGAATACGAAACCCGGTGTCTTTTGGATTTAGACCGTAGCGTGTTCCGTTGTGAAAGAAACATCCAAGAAACATGGATAGTAAAAACCTATTTATATGAAAAACTGCAATCTAATTTGAATATTTTTTACCCAAATCGCCATCAAATCGATGCCTGATTATGTTTAATTTCACAAAATTGCACATAAAGATTGAAGTACCTAACCAGTCGAGTGTAAATTAACCTCGATACCTTATTTAGGTTCCAAACTCAATTCCGTAACATTTCCATTATTTCTATGCACCTGCCAATATCACATTCAACAAGCGCTTGTTTACCAATGCAACATTTTCGTGGCGATTCGTAGACTAGATGAATATACCATGGTATTGTCGATTATTCCTTTGTGCAAAGGCTACCTCGTTGATAAGCCGCATATTTCGAAACGGACCCGCCTAGGGGGATACCAAGACCTAATAAGACCTAGCATTATACGACTGCTCCGTTAGCTTAGTTGGTAGTGGCTCTGCCTTCTAATCTAGGGGTGCGGGTTCGATTCTCGCATGGCACAAGTAATTCTGAATATTAAAATTTGTAATTACTTGTGTTGAGTCTGGTCGTTTCTATGTATAATAAGTATGTATTTACAAAAGAAAAAGTATATATGTATTATATCCGTTATCTAGTACCCATGATACAAGCGTAAGCTTAGTATGGGGCTAGATGGCGCTGTGTGATATGTCCAAAAAAAAAAAGAAAAAAAAAATAAATTATAGCTTGTATCAAAATAAACGAGCATATTTTGTTTTGACAGCTATTTCCCGCCAATCGGTTCAAATCAGTTAAGATCTCGACGCTAGAGAGTTCTAAGTCTCTGCATATATAAATTAATTGAATATAACTTAGTTAAGATTTTGTTTGTTCGATATATTTGGCATTATTTTATACTTACTTGTATTTAATCTTTGCAAACGAGTGAAATCGAATGGCAACATCTTGCATCTTTAAAATGTGACGGATTGCAAAAATCTTACCTGAAACAAACATAAAAGCATTGATTAGTAAAAATATATTATAGATTTATTTTCATGTACATTTATCTTTTTGAACACTATCCATCTATAATGTGTTACTAAAATTAACAAATTTTCAGCATGATATTATTACGATTACATTACATACCTATTATTATGTTTGACATGATTTTAATAACAAAAATTTTCATTACATATTTGATTAATAAAACTAGACATATGTAACTTCTAAAATTTTATAAAAACTAAATGTTATAAATTCAATTTGACGAGATATTGTAATTTGTGTAGCATATTCTGTGATATTAGTACTTATACCTATACCTATGTATGTTACAACTTTACATTATCAATAAAGATTCATTATCTTTATCTTATCTTTATCTTTTATTAAAATAAAGATAGTTTAATGGTATTAGTAACCTCTTGGTCGATTTATAGGCTCGACATTTAGCACTGACTAGGAACTGGGCTCCTTGGATATAATATATGTGGACTGCATAGTGGACGCTTGAAATATTACGTATGTACATATACGAGTATAATAGTAGTCTGGTAGTAAATATAAGGTATATCATATATATACTTAGTTGAAATCAAGCGGTTAATTGGTTTATGTGAATAATTAGTACTGAGTTACATTCTATTTATTTTGTGAGAATTATTACCAAATTATTATAATTGATGTGCGTATAATAACTTGTCTTTTAATTCTGGCATATTTTTTGTTTTACTGTACGAGTATACTGAACAAGATTAAATAGGTGTCGTGTAGGATAGCAAGCAATATCTTAGAATGGAGCGTTCATTCCCGTTGTCCCCGGTGACCGGGAACACGATCCCCGGGCACAACGGGAATTCAATAAAATAATAGAAAATAGCTATGCTTAACTACATACAGGTTGTAGTAAAACGTGAACCTATTGTACGTAAAACACCCAAAAACTTGTATTACAACCAAATAACTGGTTATAATCGATCATAGTTAAATAATAACTCGATCACAAATAAAAACGCGACTCGGTAAGGTTAACCTTTTTTTGGCAATGTTATTTATGGTTGGGGCCACTATTATTGATATTAATTAACAAGCCGAGACAGTTAGTGTAAAAATCACGAACCAACTATTAATTAATCGGACACGAATAGCGCGGCCTTGAACGTGGAGAATTAAGAAATCGTATAGAATCGATCAGATAAGAACTTAAAAGGGCCATTTGCATTCGAAGTCATGGTTAGATTAGTTACACCGGGGTTTGTCTGTATGTATGTAACTAGTAGAGTAAGAACAAGTTGCAGAGGACGGCGAAATTTGTGCGATATTTTACCGGTGTGAACTTGGCAGCCAAAGTTAGCAGCCTATAACCCGACTAAATGAAGTAAGTAGGTATTTTTTGTGAAGTTAGCGGCCAATCCTTAAACCTACAAAAACAGATATATAAACTCAAAGATAACATAAGCAAAATACATAAAACATATAAGTTAGAAGGTTCCTATACATAAAAACAATAATCTCCGAAAATAAATATTTTTTTCGCTTCTGTTACCTACAATAGCTGCTACTGTCCAAAGACTCGGAGAAAAGTAGGCATATATACTAACTATAAAACCATGAAAAAAGGTTTTGGCAGGGTGACTTTTCTTGAAGAAAACTCGGCGATGAAAATTTTGTAATTTCATTATTTTTCTATTTATCATCGGCTGCTATTGTGTATAGCTTCGGGAAATGGGTAGAGGGGGAGTTTGAGTATGTCAAATAGAAGGCATATGTACAACCTATTTGTGCATTAAAAAAAACTTGCGGCAGGGTGACTTTTCTTGAAGAAAACTCGGGGATGAAAATTTTGTAATTTCAATATTTTTCTATTTATCATCGGCTGCTATTGTGTACAGCTTCGGGAAATGAGTAGAGGGAGAGTTAGAGTATGTCAAATAGAAGGCATATGTTCAGGCTAATTGTGCATTAAAAAAAACTTGCGGCAGGGTGACTTTTCTTGAAGAAAACTCGGGGATGAAAATTTTGTAATTTCAATATTTTTCTATATATCATCGGCTGCTATTGTGTATAGCTTCGGGAAATGGGTAGAGGGAGAGTTTGAGTATGTCAAATAGAAGACATATGTGCAACCTATTTGTGCATTAAAAAAAACTTGCGGCAAGGTGACTTTTTTTGACTGGGAGATGAAAATTTTGTAATTTCAATATTTTTCTATTTATGATTGGCTGCTATTGTGTACAGCTTCTGGAAATGGGTAGAGGGAGAGTTTGAGTATGTAAAATAGAAGGCATATGTACAACCTATTTGTAAATTAAAAAAAACTTGCGGCAGGGTGACTTTTCTTGAAGAAAACTGGGCGATGAAAATTTTGTAATTTCAATATTTTTCTATTTATGATTGGCTGCTATTGTGTACAGCTTCGGGAAATGGGTAGAGGGAGAGTTTGAGTATGTCAAATAGAAGGCATATGTACAACCTATTTGTGCATTAAAAAAAACTTGCGGCAGGGTGACTTTTCTTGAAGAAAACTCGGGGATGAAAATTTTATAATTTCAATATTTTTCTATTTATCATCGGCTGCTATTGTGTACAGCTTCGGGAAATGGGTAGAGGGAGAGTTTGAGTATGTCAAATAGAAGGCATATGTACAACCTATTTGTGCATTAAAAAAAACTTGCGGCAGGGTGACTTTTCTAGAAGAAAACTCGGCGATGAAAATTTTGTAATTTCAATATTATTTTATATATCATCGGCTGCTATTGTGTACAGCTTCGGGAAATGGGTAGAGGGAGAGTTTGAGTAAGTCAAAGAGAAGGCATATGTGCAACCTATTTGTGCATTAAAAAAAACTTGCGGCAGGGTGACTTTTCTTGAAGAAAACTGGGCGATGAAAATTTTGTAATTTCAATATTTTTCTATTTATGATTGGCTGCTATTGTGTACAGCTTCGGGAAATGGGTAGAGGGAGAGTTTGAGTATGTCAAATAGAAGGCATATGTACAACCTATTTGTGCATTAAAAAAAACTTGCGGCAGGGTGACTTTTCTTGAAGAAAACTCGGGGATGAAAATTTTATAATTTCAATATTTTTCTATTTATCATCGGCTGCTATTGTGTACAGCTTCGGGAAATGGGTAGAGGGAGAGTTTGAGTATGTCAAATAGAAGGCATATGTACAACCTATTTGTGCATTAAAAAAAACTTGCGGCAGGGTGACTTTTCTAGAAGAAAACTCGGCGATGAAAATTTTGTAATTTCAATATTATTTTATATATCATCGGCTGCTATTGTGTACAGCTTCGGGAAATGGGTAGAGGGAGAGTTTGAGTAAGTCAAAGAGAAGGCATATGTGCAACCTATTTGTGCATTAAAAAAAACTTGCGGCAGGGTGACTTTTCTTGAAGAAAACTGGGCGATGAAAATTTTGTAATTTCAATATTTTTCTATTTATGATTGGCTGCTATTGTGTACAGCTTCGGGAAATGGGTAGAGGGAGAGTTTGAGTATGTCAAATAGAAGGCATATGTACAACCTATTTGTGCATTAAAAAAAACTTGCGGCAGGGTGACTTTTCTTGAAGAAAACTCGGGGATGAAAATTTTATAATTTCAATATTTTTCTATTTATCATCGGCTGCTATTGTGTACAGCTTCGGGAAATGGGTAGAGGGAGAGTTTGAGTATGTCAAATAGAAGGCATATGTACAACCTATTTGTGCATTAAAAAAAACTTGCGGCAGGGTGACTTTTCTTGAAGAAAACTGGGCGATGAAAATTTTGTAATTTCAATATTTTTCTATTTATCATCGGCTGCTATTGTGTACAGCTTCGGGAAATGGGTAGAGGGACAGTTTGAGTATGTCAAATAGAAGGCATATGTGCAACCTATTTGTGCATTAAAAAAAACTTGCAGCAGGGTGACTTTTCTTGAAGAAAACTGGGCGATGAAAATTTTGTAATTTCAATATTTTTCTATTTATCATCGGCTGCTATTGTGTACAGCTTCGGGAAATGGGTAGAGGGAGAGTTTGAGTATGTCAAATAGAAGGCATATGTACAACCTATTTGTGCAATAAAAAAAACTTGCGGCAGGGTGACTTTTCTTGAAGAAAACTCGGGGATGAAAATTTTGTAATTTCAATATTTTTCTATTTAACATCGGCTGCTATTGTGTACAGCTTCGGAAAATGGGTAAAGGGAGAGTTTGAGTATGTCATATAGAAGGCATATGTGCAACTTATTTGTGCATTAAAAAAAACATGCGGCAGGGTGACTTTTCTTGAAGAAAACTGGGCGATGAAAATTTTGTAATTTCAATATTTTTCTATTTATGATTGGCTGCTATTGTGTACAGCTTCGGGAAATGGGTAGAGAGTGAGTTTGAGTATGTCAAATAGAAGGCATATGTACAGGCTATTTGTGCATTAAAAAAAACATGCGGCAGGGTGACTTTTCTTGAAGAAAACTGGGCGATGAAAATTTTGTAATTTCAATATTTTTCTATTTATCATCGGCTGCTATTGTGTACAGCTTCGGGAAATGGGTAGAGGGAGAGTTTGAGTATGTCAAATAGAAGGCATATGTGCAACCTATTTGTGCATTAAAAAAAACTTGCGGCAGGGTGACTTTTCTTGAAGAAAACTCGGGGATGAAAATTTTATAATTTCATTATTTTTCTATTTATCATCGGCTGCTATTGTGTACAGCTTCGGGAAATGGGTAGAGGGAGAGTTTGAGTATGTCAAATAGAAGGCATATGTGCAACCAATTTGTGCATTAATAAAAACTTGCGGCAGGGTGACTTTTCTTGAAGAAAACTAAGCGATGAAAATTTTGTAATTTCAATATTTTTCTATTTATGATTGGCTGCTATTGTGTACAGCTTCGGGAAATGGGTAGAGAGTGAGTTTGAGTATGTCAAATAGAAAGCATATGTACAACCTATTTGTGCTTTAAAAAAAATCTGCGGCAGGGTGACTTTTCTTGAAGAAAACTCGGCGATAAAAATTTTGTCATTTCAATATTTTTCTATATATCATCGGCTGCTATTGTGTATAGCTTCGGGAAATGGGTAGAGGGAGAGTTTGAGTATCTCAAATAGAAGGCATATGTACAACCTATTTGTGCATTTAAAAAAGCTTGCGGCAGGGTGACTTTTCTTGAAGAAAACTCGGCGATGAAAATTTTGTCATTTCAATATTTTTCTATATATCATCGGCTGCTATTGTGTATAGCTTCGGGAAATGGGTAGAGGGAGAGTTTGAGTATGTCAAATAGAAGGCATATGTGCAACCTATTTGTGCATTAAAAAAAACTTGCGGCAGGGTGACTTTTCTTGAAGAAAACTGGGCGATGAAAATTTTGTAATTTCAATATTTTTCTATTTATGATTGGCTGCTATTGTGTACAGCTTCGGGAAATGGGTAGAGGGAGAGTTTGAGTATGTCAAATAGAAGGCATATGTACAACCTATTTGTGCATTAAAAAAAACTTGCGGCAGGGTGACTTTTCTTGAAGAAAACTCGGGGATGAAAATTTTATAATTTCAATATTTTTCTATTTATCATCGGCTGCTATTGTGTACAGCTTCGGGAAATGGGTAGAGGGAGAGTTTGAGTATGTCAAATAGAAGGCATATGTACAACCTATTTGTGCATTAAAAAAAACTTGCGGCAGGGTGACTTTTCTAGAAGAAAACTCGGCGATGAAAATTTTGTAATTTCAATATTATTTTATATATCATCGGCTGCTATTGTGTACAGCTTCGGGAAATGGGTAGAGGGAGAGTTTGAGTAAGTCAAAGAGAAGGCATATGTGCAACCTATTTGTGCATTAAAAAAAACTTGCGGCAGGGTGACTTTCCTTGAAGAAAACTCGGGGATGAAAATTTTGTAATTTCAATATTTTTCTATTTATGATTGGCTGCTATTGTGTACAGCTTCGGGAAATGGGTAGAGGGAGAGTTTGAGTATGTCAAATAGAAGGCATATGTACAACCTATTTGTGCATTAAAAAAAACTTGCGGCAGGGTGACTTTTCTTGAAGAAAACTCGGGGATGAAAATTTTATAATTTCAATATTTTTCTATTTATCATCGGCTGCTATTGTGTACAGCTTCGGGAAATGGGTAGAGGGACAGTTTGAGTATGTCAAATAGAAGGCATATGTGCAAACTATTTGTGCATTAAAAAAAACTTGCAGCAGGGTGACTTTTCTTGAAGAAAACTGGGCGATGAAAATTTTGTAATTTCAATATTTTTCTATTTATCATCGGCTGCTATTGTGTACAGCTTCGGGAAATGGGTAGAGGGAGAGTTTGAGTATGTCAAATAGAAGGCATATGTACAACCTATTTGTGCAATAAAAAAAACTTGCGGCAGGGTGACATTTCTTGAAGAAAACTCGGGGATGAAAATTTTGTAATTTCAATATTTTTCTATTTAACATCGGCTGCTATTGTGTACAGCTTCGGAAAATGGGTAAAGGGAGAGTTTGAGTATGTCAAATAGAAGGCATATGTGCAACCTATTTGTGCATTAAAAAAAACATGCGGCAGGGTGACTTTTCTTGAAGAAAACTGGGCGATGAAAATTTTGTAATTTCAATATTTTTCTATTTATGATTGGCTGCTATTGTGTACAGCTTCGGGAAATGGGTAGAGAGTGAGTTTGAGTATGTCAAATAGAAGGCATATGTACAGGCTATTTGTGCATTAAAAAAAACATGCGGCAGGGTGACTTTTCTTGAAGAAAACTGGGCGATGAAAATTTTGTAATTTCAATATTTTTCTATTTATCATCGGCTGCTATTGTGTACAGCTTCGGGAAATGGGTAGAGGGAGAGTTTGAGTATGTCAAATAGAAGGCATATGTGCAACCTATTTGTGCATTAAAAAAAACTTGCGGCAGGGTGACTTTTCTTGAAGAAAACTCGGGGATGAAAATTTTATAATTTCATTATTTTTCTATTTATCATCGGCTGCTATTGTGTACAGCTTCGGGAAATGGGTAGAGGGAGAGTTTGAGTATGTCAAATAGAAGGCATATGTGCAACCAATTTGTGCATTAATAAAAACTTGCGGCAGGGTGACTTTTCTTGAAGAAAACTGGGCGATGAAAATTTTGTAATTTCAATATTTTTCTATATATCATCGGCTGCTATTGTGTATAGCTTCGGGAAATGGGTAGAGGGAGAGTTTGAGTATGTCAAATAGAAGGCATATGTGCAACCTATTTGTGCATTAAAAAAACTTGCGGCAGGGTGACTTTTCTTGAAGAAAACTGGGCGATAAAAATTTTGTAATTTCAATATTTTTCTATTTATGATTGGCTGCTATTGTGTACAGCTTCGGGAAATGGGTAGAGGGAGAGTTTTAGTATGTCAAACAGAAGGTATATGTACAACCTATTTGTGCATTAAAAAAAACTTGCGGCAGGGTGACTTTTCTTGAAGAAAACTCGGCGATGAAAATTTTGTAATTTCAATATTTTCTATATATCATCGGCTGCTATTGTGTATAGCTTCGGGAAATGGGAAGAGGGAGAGTTTGAGTATGTCAAATAGAAGGCATATGTACAACCTATTTGTGCATTAAAAAAAACTTGCGGCAGGGTGACTTTTCTTGAAGAAAACTCGGCGATGAAAATTATGTAATTTCAATATTTTCTATATATCATCGGCTGCTGTTGTGTATAGCTTCGGAAAATGGGTAGAGGGAGAGTTTGAGTATGTCAAATAGAAGGCATATGTACAACCTATTTGTGCATTAAAAAAAACTTGCGGCAGGGTGACATTTCTTGAAGAAAACTGGGCGATGAAAATTTTGTAATTTCAATATTTTTTTATTTATGATTGGCTGCTATTATGTACAGCTTCGGGAAATGGGTGGAGGGAGAGTTTGAGTATGTCAAATAGAAGGCATATGTACAACCTATTTGTGCATTAAAAAAAACTTGCGGCAGGGTGACTTTTCTTGAAGAAAACTCGGCGATGAATATGTTGTAATTTCAATATTTTTCTATTTATCATCGGCTGCTATTGTGTACAGCTTCGGGAAATGGGTAGAGGGAGAGTTTGAGTATGTCAAATAGAAAACATATGTACAACCTATTTGTGCATTAAAAAAAACTTGCGGCAGGGTGACTTCTCTTGAAGAAAACTCGGCGATGAAAATTTTGTAATTTCATTATTTTTCTATATATCATCGGCTGCTATTGTGTATAGCTTCGGGAAATGGGTAGAGGGAGAGTTTGAGTATGTCAAATAGAAGGCATATGTGCAACCTATTTGTGCATTAAAAAAACTTGCGGCAGGGTGACTTTTCTTGAAGAAAACTGGGCGATGAAAATTTTGTAATTTCAATATTTTTCTATTTATGATTGGCTGCTATTGTTTACAGCTTCGGGAAATGGGTAGAGGGAGAGTTTTAGTATGTCAAACAGAAGGTATATGTACAACCTATTTGTGCATTAAAAAAAACTTGCGGCAGGGTGACTTTTCTTGAAGAAAACTCGGCGATGAAAATTTTGTAATTTCAATATTTTCTATATATCATCGGCTGCAATTGTGTATAGCTTCGGGAAATGGGTAGAGGGAGAGTTTGAGTATGTCAAATAGAAGGCATATGTACAACCTATTTGTGCATTAAAAAAAACTTGCGGCAGGGTGACTTTTCTTGAAGAAAACTCGGCGATGAAAATTTTGTAATTTCAATATTTTCTATATATCATCGGCTGCTATTGTGTATAGCTTCGGGAAATGGGTAGAGGGAGAGTTTGAGTATGTCAAATAGAAGGCATATGTACAACCTATTTGTGCATTAAAAAAAACTTGCGGCAGGGTGACTTTTCTTGAAGAAAACTCGGCAATGAAAATTTTGTCATTTCAATATTTTTCTATATATCATCGGCTGCTATTGTGTATAGCTTCGGGAAATGGGTAGAGGGAGAGTTTGAGTATGTCATATAGAAGGCATGTGTGCAACCTATTTGTGCATTAAAAAAAACTTGCGGCAGGGTGACATTTCTTGAAGAAAACTGGGCGATGAAAATTTTGTAATTTCAATATTTTTTTATTTATGATTGGCTGCTATTATGTACAGCTTCGGGAAATGGGTGGAGGGAGAGTTTGAGTATGTCAAATAGAAGGCATATGTACAACCTATTTGTGCATTAAAAAGAACTTGCGGCAGGGTGACTTTTCTTGAAGAAAACTCGGCGATGAATATGTTGTAATTTCAATATTTTTCTATTTATCATCGGCTGCTATTGTGTACAGCTTCGGGAAATGGGTAGAGGGAGAGTTTGAGTATGTCAAATAGAAAACATATGTACAACCTATTTGTGCATTAAAAAAAACTTGCGGCAGGGTGACTTCTCTTGAAGAAAACTCGGCGATGAAAATTTTGTAATTTCATTATTTTTCTATTTATCATCGGCTGCTATTGTGTATAGCTTCGGGAAATGGGTAGAAGGGGAGTTTGAGTATGTCAAATAGAAGGCATATGTACAACCTATTTGTGCATTAAAAAAAACTTGCGGCAGGGTGACTTTTCTTGAAGAAAACTCGGGGATAAAAATTTTGTAATTTCAATATTTTTCTATTTATCATCGGCTGCTATTGTGTACAGTTTCGGAAAATGGGTAGAGGGAGAGTTTGAGTATGTCAAATAGAAGGCATATGTGCAACCTATTTGTGCATTAAAAAAAACTTGCGGCAGGGTGACATTTCTTCAAGAAAACTGGGCGATGAAAATTTTGTAATTTCAATATTTTTTTATTTATGATTGGCTGCTATTATGTACAGCTTCGGGAAATGGGTGGAGGGAGAGTTTGAGTATGTCAAATAGAAGGCATATGTGCAACCTATTTGTGCATTAAAAAAACTTGCGGCAGGGTGACTTTTCTTGAAAAAAACTGGGCGATGAAAATTTTGTAATTTCAATATTTTTCTATTTATGATTGGCTGCTATTGTGTACAGCTTCGGGAAATGGGTAGAGGGAGAGTTTTAGTATGTCAAACAGAAGGCATATGTACAACCTATTTGTGCATTAAAAAAAACTTGCGGCAGGGTGACTTTTCTTGAAGAAAACTCGGCGATGAAAATTTTGTAATTTCAATATTTTCTATATATCATCGGCTGCTATTGTGTATAGCTTCGGGAAATGGGTAGAGGGAGAGTTTGAGTATGTCAAATAGAAGGCATATGTACAACCTATTTGTGCATTAAAAAAAACTTGCGGCAGGGTGACTTTTCTTGAAGAAAACTCGGCGATGAAAATTTTGTCATTTCAATATTTTTCTATATATCATCGGCTGCTATTGTGTATAGCTTCGGGAAATGGGTAGAGGGAGAGTTTGAGTATGTCATATAGAAGGCATATGTGCAACCTATTTGTGCATTAAAAAAAACTTGCGGCAGGGTGACATTTCTTGAAGAAAACTGGGCGATGAAAATTTTGTAATTTCAATATTTTTTTATTTATGATTGGCTGCTATTATGTACAGCTTCGGGAAATGGGTGGAGGGAGAGTTTGAGTATGTCAAATAGAAGGCATATGTACAACCTATTTGTGCATTAAAAAAAACTTGCGGCAGGGTGACTTTTCTTGAAGAAAACTCGGCGATGAATATGTTGTAATTTCAATATTTTTCTATTTATCATCGGCTGCTATTGTGTACAGCTTCGGGAAATGGGTAGAGGGAGAGTTTGAGTATGTCAAATAGAAAGCAAGTTTTTTTTAATGCACAAATAGGTTGCACATATGCCTTTTATTTGACATACTCAAACTGTCCCTCTACCCATTTCCCGAAGCTATACACAATAGCAGCCGATGATATATAGAAAAATATTGAAATGACAAAATTTTCATCGCCGAGTTTTCTTTAAGAAAAGTCACCCTGCCGCAAGTTTTTTTCATTGCACAAATAGGTTGTACATATGCCTTTTATTTGACATACTCAAACTCTCCCTCTACCCATTTCCCGAAGCTGTACACAATAGCAGCCGATGATAAATAGAAAAATATTGAAATTACAAAATTTTCATCGCCCAGTTTTCTTCAAGAAAAGTCACCCTGCCGCAAGTTTTTTTTAATTCACAAATAGGTTGCACATATGCCTTCTATTTGACATACTCAAACTCTCCCTCTACCCATTTCCCGAAGCTGTACACAATAGCAGCCGATGATAAATAGAAAAATATTGAAATTACAAAATTTTCATCGCCCAGTTTTCTTCAAGAAAAGTCACCCTGCCGCAAGTTTTTTTTATTGCACAAATAGGTTGTACATATGCCTTCTTTTTGACATACTCAAACTCTCCCTCTACCCATTTCCCGAAGCTGTACACAATAGCAGCCGATGATAAACAGAAAAATATTGAAATTACAAAATTTTCATCGCCCAGTTTTCTTCAAAAAAAGTCACCCTGCCGCAAGTTTTTTTTAATGCACAAATAGGTTGCACATATGTTTTCTATTTGACATACTCAAACTCTCCCTCTACCCATTTCCCGAAGCTGTACACAATAGCAGCCGATGATAAATAGAAAAATATTGAAATTACAAAATTTTCATCGCCCAGTTTTCTTCAAGAAAAGTCACCCTGCCGCAAGTTTTTTTTATTGCACAAATAGGTTGTACATATGCCTTCTATTTGACATACTCAAACTCTCCCTCTACCCATTTCCCGAAGCTGTACACAATAGCAGCCAATCATAAATAGAAAAATATTGAAATTACAAAATTTTCATCGCCCAGTTTTCTTCAAGAAAAGTCACCCTGCCGCAAGTTTTTTTTATTGCACAAATAGGTTGCACATATGCCTTCTATTTGACATACTCAAACTCTCCCTCTACCCATTTCCCGAAGCTGTACACAATAGCAGCCAATCATAAATAGAAAAATATTGAAATTACAAAATTTTCATCGCCGAGTTTTCTTCAAGAAAAGTCACCCTGCCGCAAGTTTTTTTTAATGCACAAATAGGTTGTACATATGCCTTCTATTTGACATACTCAAACTCACTCTCTACCCATTTCCCGAAGCTATACACAATAGCAGCCGATGATATATAGAAAAATATTGAAATTACAAAATTTTCATCCCCGAGTTTTCTTCAAGAAAATCACCCTGCCGCAAGTTTTTTTTAATGCACAATTAGCCTGAACATATGCCATCTATTTGACATACTCAAACTCTCCCTCTACTCATTTCCCGAAGCTGTACACAATAGCAGTCGATGATAAATAGAAAAATATTGAAATTACAAAATTTTCATCCCCGAGTTTTCTTCAAGAAAAGTCACCCTGCCGCAAGTTTTTTTTAATGCACAAATAGGTTGCACATATGCCTTCTATTTGACATACTCAAACTCTCCCTCTACCCATTTCCCGAAGCTATACACAATAGCAGCCGATGATATATAGAAAAATATTGAAATGACAAAATTTTCATCGCCGAGTTTTCTTCAAGAAAAGTCACCCTGCCGCAAGCTTTTTTTAATGCACAAATAGGTTGCACATATGCCTTCTATTTGACATACTCAAACTCTCCCTCTACCCATTTCCAGAAGCTGTACACAATAGCAGCCAATCATAAATAGAAAAATATTGAAATTACAAAATTTTCATCTCCCAGTCAAAAAAAGTCACCCTGCCGCAAGTTTTTTTTAATGCACAAATAGGTTGCACATATGCCTTCTATTTGACATACTCAAACTTTCCCTCTACCCATTTCCCGAAGCTGTACACAATAGCAGCCGATGATATATAGAAAAATATTGAAATTACAAAATTTTCATCCCCGAGTTTTCTTCAAGAAAAGTCACCCTGCCGCAAGTTTTTTTTAATGCACAATTAGCCTGTACATATGCCTTCTATTTGACATACTCAAATTCCCCCTCTACCCATTTCCCGAAGCTATACACAATAGCAGCCGATGATAAATAGAAATATAATGAAATTACAAAATTTTCATCGCCGAGTTTTCTTCAAGAAAAGTCACCCTGCCAAAACTTTTTTTTCATGGTTTTATAGTTAGTATATATGCCTACTTTTCTCCGAGTCTTTGGACAGTAGCAGCTATTGTAGGTAACAGAAGCGAAAAAAATATTTATTTTCGGAGATTATTGTTTTTATGTATAGGAACCTTCTAAGTTATATGTTTTATGTATTTTGCTTATGTTATCTTTGAGTTTATATATCTGTTTTTGTAGGTTTAAGGATTGGCCGCTAACTTCACAAAAAATACCTACTTCATTTAGTCGGGTTATAGGCTGCTAACTTTGGCTGCCAAGTTCACACCGGTCGATATTTTTATGTCTGTCTTCTTTACTCCGACACTAAAGGGTTATTATGTATTATATATATATATATAGTATAAAGCCTTGAAATTCTTTCTGCTGCTCTACCGAGCTTCAGTACAACGATTGTATTCATTTGACATACATATGTACATATTTTGTTTGTATTATTGAATCGGTTACCTCCTAACACTTACGCTAAATAACTCTTTAGCAGAATACGTGAGAAACCGCCGGCAAGAGCTAGTAAGTGGTATATTAGTATGTACAAGCGGAATAAATACCGTAAGATCGGAAAGGCGCATGTCACGATTTGGATGTTTGGCCACTGGGTTTAGTGGGTCAACGACTGCGGCCAGATAACATAATGTAGAGACACCTAAACATGTGACATCTCTTGGCAGCCTTCAGTAGGGAACGTAACAAGTTAGTCTCTAGACTGTCAGCGATCAGAAGATACTGGGCGGATATGTGATGGCCGATGGGATCAAACTATTATTCTATGGTATATTCTATTATAACAGACCAATGACAATCCACCAATGAGGTTTTATAGAAGATCATTGCAATCCACACTTATCACGCGTCCATAGCGTTCGACCAACAATCAAACGCAACTTATTTTTCTGAAGTCTTTTCGCGGAATATCGAGCGCAAGAACGATTTGTAATGTTTACACTGCAGCAGTACAGTGATAAATAATTAAAATTTCACGGCCGTTATTTGACATGTTTTTTACCACAAGAAGCCGTCTAAAGTCTAAAATGTCTTTGCCTGCGTACATTGAACACGTAGGGGATAGCTGGGCATAGCTCACGCGTGTACATTCTGAACCAACGTCTCGTATTTTGCATCATTCCTCGGCGTCCATAAAAGGCGACCGTTGGCGACCTTCGCTGGAAACAGTGCGCTGTGATGCAAGTAAGCATGCCGTAGACTTTAATTTTATAGAGCAACAGCCACAGATTAATGGATTATATTAATTTTGCTATTTTAATAGAACTTTTTTCTAGAATGCTGAGATGGACCAACATCAAATCATTAAATTATTAAATGTTTTGTAAGATCAAGATCATGACACTTTTACTTAGCTTTTTTTTAATGTCAGATACATACACTTGTGAAAATGATATAATACACTTGTGAAAATAATAATGAACTGTTAAAAAAGAAACAATAAATAAATAGATTGTAAGCATAATAAAAGAGCAGTTATGATATAAAAACTTATAAATACCAACTTTTTACAGGTTCACTAATAAATCAGTGATCTACCGTGTTTTCCATGACTTCTTCTCTCACTATGAGTAATCAACAACATACTTTAATCTGTTAGAAACCTTACCTGGCTGGTAAGTCTGTTACTCTATTTAATGGGCATTACCGCCCACGACAAACTAAGAATATGATCTCAGGTTCTCAAGCTCCACCGCCCATATTTGGTGAGGTTAACTTAAATCATGATTCCGAGATGGAAATCGTAATAATTTTAAGATAAGCTGAAATATTTGTACATTTTGGTGGGACTTAAGAATGCACAAAAGATATTATAATATCTTATACAAACATACACATCATTTTAATAATTTTATAATATGATAAGTTTGGATGATCCTGTAATTATCTAAAATAAGCAAGCATAAGTAAACTAAAATAAATCATCTAAAATAAGCAGCATTGGATTTTTTTGGCAACTGACTCCTGAGCTTCAATTCTTCATCGTGTCGGTGATTGAACAAAAAACCAACCTAGATTTAAATATGATATGACGTATAATTTTACTAGAACTAACCTATTCCTAAAATGTTTTTATACTTATATATGTACGAGTATATACCTATGTAAATATTTATTTCTTTAATATAACGTTGATCCGATAGTCCGATAGATAGATAGATAGATAGATAGAAAAACAATTTATTATAAGACCAATATACAGGAAAAAACACAAAAAAACAAACAAAACTTAATAATGGCCATCAATTTATTTACTGCGGACAGGAAACCACTTGTCACATATCGTATGGTGCATTTGCAATAATATTCATTACCTACCTATGAATCATATAATTGCATTTAGTGCAGCTCCCTATATTATATTCATATAATATGTACATTTAGTAACATACGCACATATATTTCTACCATAATATTATAAATCAGTAGTACTCGTATGTGGTTATATTTTCAAAAAAATCCTTCACATATTTACAGTTCGTCGATTGAATAACATTCATAAACTTCAAAAGTTTAGCACAAGGAATTTAGCGCAATAAAAATCTGATTAAGTTATTGAAAATGTAGTCAAAGTTGAAAAATAGAACCAATTAGCACAAAAACCATAATCAAAACGGATCCTTGTACATAAATTCCAAACATTTGGAAGGTTTATTGCTCTCACTGTTTAAAAATATCTCGACGTATGCAATTAATAGCGAATATTTGGCCAAAACATGGCAATTAAGTGCGATATGAATCAAAATGTTTTGGCCAACGTACGAATAATCTTAAATATTATTGAACGCTATTATGTTTGTTATGAAACTTGTGTAAGAGAGGAGTTAAGATCAAGATCATTTGGACTTACTGAAATAAAACTTCTAGATATGTTAATATAAACTAGGATTTTAAAGACAATTTGAGTGCAACAAATGCATATTTTTTTATTCTGAAAGTAATAAATAAATGAGTAAAATAAATCATTATGTCTTTTTATAGGGACCTGATAAGATAAGCCACGGCAAAATACGGTTATCCATTCCAGAGTTTTGCTGCACAAACTACAAGTACATTTGAGAGTCGCTTATTACATCTACGAGTCCATTATCTAATAAATATTGTTCACTAGCAGTGCGCGCGACTTCGTCCGCGTGTAATAGTTTTTTTGGGCATCGTATTTATTCTTGCAAACTACCGCTTCAGCTTTATATATTATAGCTGTTACCCACAACTTGAACAGTTTTCGCAGCGTACGCAACGGAAGCCCTCAAAGATGAATAATTTTCCCTGTTTTTTCCACATTTTCCATTATTTCTACGCTCCGTTTAGTTTCAGCGTGATGTAATATAAAAAGCCTAAAGCCTTCCTCGATAAATGGTCTATTCAACACAAAAAGTATTTTTCAATTCGCACCAGTAGTTCCTGAGATTAGCGCGTTCAAACAAACAAACTCTTCAGCTTTATAATATTAGTATAGATAATCAAAGACACATCTAGTCAAAACTACATCCAAACTTGGCAGTGATCAAAAGTAGTTTCAAAATGGCGCGCAGATCCGCTCCGAGTTAAGAAGGCTGACCGGGCGTCTGCGCGGGCGCATCCGAGCGTGCGGTCAAGTTCATGACTGCGGCCACTCTTGCGCATCAAACGCGTCTTGCTAAATGGGCAATTTTGCAACGCGCCGCCGTGAAATCACTTCATCGTAACGCTACAACTACGAGTATATAAAATATGAATCAAAACAGATACAAGTACAAGGGCTATCGAATGAACTTGAACATAACATGTCCTCTACAATAGTAGACGACATGTTATGGTTGTGATGGTAGCTTACCAAAGTACTACAAACTTCTGAAAATACTGAGGCTTTGATAATACAGTAAGATTGTAGCTGTATGTCTTGTCAATGTGTAAGCAAATAAGTAAGTAATGTATATGTAAGCAGTTTACTGAATAAAACGAAACAAATATCATGTTGCAATTTCTGATAATCGCATATAAATGTGACTGTTATATTATAATGTCTTATAGCAGACTCATCGGTTTCAAAGAACATCACATAAACTTATTCGTAAACAATATTCGTCACATAGCTTTTCCGTTTTGGCAAATTATCGCGAGATGTTTTCGGAAAGCTCTATATTAAATTACATGCGTCACAATTATTTACGTAACGGTCACTATTCTGAATGAAATTCATCATCGGCTTCATCCTGAGTACATACGGGAATTTATTTATAACAGTGTCCTTCCTGCCATTATTAATTTTAGAACATTTGAATCACCGCAGGATATAATTATCGTCAATCTAAAATATTGCGAGAGACGCAGTTCTACTTAGTTCCAGAAAACACGCATACACACACACAGACATGGATGCAACTTCAGAATTTAAAGAACACTCAATTTGAAATTGTTATTACTAAAGATTAGTCCAAAATCTTGATATTCTACATCTATTACAGTCAAGTCAGAAATACTAGTTACAGTCAGTTAGTCACATCAAAACCTCGTATTGATTTATAACATGGCCCGCAGCCAGCCACTTTCCACCAAACTGGCTATCGATTATCGACGAATAGTTGAGATCAAGGTGAAATATTGTATACAGATTTATTGAACAACACGTTCAGCCTACGAATCTACAGAATCAAAGCATCAACTAAATCTACACCAATTGTCCATTTATGTCATCTCGTGCAAAGTGCAAAAACTGAATGGCACAGGTCAAGTTCAAGCATTTCTTAAAGCATTTTCAATAACTAAAAACATGGCAACATCGACCGACTACAGATTCATTCAATCAAGTATGTAGTAATAGAAGATAGATGTACAGCAATGGACCAAATTGGCCCTTTAACTCATCTCGTGCAGGGGCACAGTGCAAAAACCGAGTGGGCCGGGTCAAGTTCAGGGGCGCGCGGAGGCCGAGCCATCCGCGCCACATTCGCGACTCGCTCCGGTGACCGCAGCATCAATTGACCCGCGGTCGTTGCTACTGTGACCCACATTTCGAAGACTTAGCTAACATTTAAGGCTAGATGTTCAATGTATGTTATGTTAGCGGTTGCCTGTTTGCCATTTATAAAAAAGTCAATTTCCTCTTTTAGGAGCGGTACATTTTCAAATCAGGGCTAACAATAGTATCTTGATTAGCCAGACTTACATTAGCTTACTATAATAAAGCACAAGACCTTGATCTTCATTGATCAGTCAAAGCACTCACAGCTAGATCCTATGACTCATTTTCACTTATTCAAATGGCAAATTCATCAGAGATAATGTCGAAACATTCGGTGGGTGGTCTACCGTTTGTTACTCTGACACTGACATGAGCTGTCACTTTTTGACCTTCGCTCTACCCCACAATAAGATTCAAGACGTCTAGGTGTTTATGCAAATGAGAAACACCAGACGTGAAAAGAAAGTCTATACAAGTATGCCATCGATTTTAACCTTGAACTTCACCTTGAGACCAATTTTCGAAGTTGTTTCGGAAACTTTTACGTCGAGAATATTGGTTAGAAAGTTATTTCTACTTTCGCTAAGACCACTATGCACTTTTTACTAAATTATAGGTTCTGCAACTGGTTATTGAGGCAGCTGGTAATACCAGTATAGCGCAGGTTGTTAATGCCATCTGTTGTTTCTTTTATAGCTGAATTATAATGTTTCAAAACAGTCTATTGTTCGGGGTTCATCATCCGAGATGTCAAGGATGTCATGTCTGTCTCTAATTCATAGAAGGCGTTTAATAACAGTAACATAAACACTAAACAGCGCTAAACCGTCGGTTATGGCCGTGTCTAATTCCTTCCGTAGTTTCTTCTGTCATAAAATTTGTGAGCTCTCTAAAGCTTTTACATGTGGCGGTCCACGTGAGGGCAGTAAGTGGCCGGAAGCAATATTTGTGATGTTTATATCGTAGAAAGCGATGCAAATAAACAACACACGGCGAATTGGTAATGACATCATGACCCGGCGCCCGTTAGGCGGAAGGAAGGCCTTGCGCGCTTTATAAGGTTGGGTCAGGGAGGTATTTTCGGGCCAGTGCCTTTTCTTGCACTTCCGACATCAATTCTGAAGAATACAAAGAATAATTTATTTCTCTTTAGGAATCAAGATAAATAATGTTATCTTCACAAAATATTATACACAAAAATAATACCGAAATGCAAATGTTATTACCACGTTATGACTTTATCACTCAAAAGATTCAAAATATAGACTACATTGAAAAATAAAACACTTGGTATCGAATTGCAATGACCTTCAGGTTTTTGCTACAAATATATGGTATTACGTAAGTCATTGCATAATGTAAAGAAAGATATGGAAGTTCAGTGGCTCTTATTACAAAGTAAACATGCCGAGGACTTATGAATTTTCTTGGTGATTATTCTTAAGCCACATTCCTTCTCCATTTTAAGCACAACACAATACGAGTAGATAAGTCATTCGATAGGCATGTGGCAATGACCTCGGCTGTCGTGCTATTATTATATTAGTCGATTATATCATATCCACACATAAATCCGGGGCTCCACTACATGCATATGACAAATAGAGGCCTCGGGCCATTTGTCTAATATTATTTTAATTTGATCATGCACGGCTTAGAATAGGGTTACCTCTTGATATTAACAAGTAGGAGTAAGTACCCCTATTAATTTTATCTGCCAATAAAATGTTCGAATTTTATTTGTTTTGTTTTTCTCAGTAGTTTGTGAGGACAACAGAGAACATTTTCGATTATTAGAATTTTACGTAAAAAATGCCGACTAAATCATATTTGAACCAAATTGTTGACCAATTACGAATCACAAATAAGCACATATATATTCTTTTCAAATAAAAGAAGTTGTAATAATTAATTTACACGATTAATTTACACTGAACTTTCAACAATTCACAATAGAGCTCGAATTTAACTCATAGGAGACAGCCCTGATCGAAATGTCCATTTCGTGTTACATTTCCGCGCTCCAGCAGTTCCAATATCTGTACAAAGGCTGACCTTTTATATTTATTGCTTAATTCCAGCTAATCAAATATCGAGCCAAGTGGTAAAGTGGTAAATGCCATAGAAATACCGGACGTAGGGATAAAAACTGTGGCTTTATCTCAGACCAGACTGTGCGGGTCAAAAGACCTTGGATTTAGATCTAGACCGGAGAATGACTTAGGTCCGTAAAATTACTTTGTTTATGGGTGGAGTCAAGCAACAGAATAGGTGTAACGTGATACGATCAGTTATAGTTTTAAAGCTCGTGTGATAGACCTTTTAGACACTCTCATGGAAACAGGCAGATATTTATTTAGAACTTTGCTTCGTTTTTATTTCAAGAGCAATACTTTGGTACTGGAACAAATGGACATGAAAGCTGGAAATTATCGAAATCAAAGATTTTTGGTTTTTACGATGAGACAAAATGTAAAACTGACATAAACATACGCTTCAGACTGTCAAATTTTGGCAGAAATGAATTTCAATACACAAATTGACACATTCCGCAGGCGACACAAGTCGTAATTTAAAATTCAGCAAAAAAGGTAGTGAGTGCAACCATACAATACAGCCTTATGTGGATTTCCCCAGGCATTTGCAAAAAGTATAATCACGTCGGTACAAAACGATGTTTTGCTTGTCCGAGGGTATAGCATGGTGGCTGTTGGTGTTTTATTTTATGAATGTATGAATCATCGCTTCGGAGATTTGTTGTTAATTTATCTAAAATGTTATTTGTTTAATTCAGTCTATCATTTAACATGGCTTTAGGGCATTTGACAAACTTTATTATAAAGTTACAATGCAGTTGCCAACAAGTTTTTAGACAACTACATTTGGTCTGTTATATATTTAGAAAGAAAATGATATCTTTATTGAGATACACACAATACAAAAAAAATAGTTATGCCCCAATACAGCCGCTCAGCATAATGCTTCACTTTTTAGTACTTTACTTTTTTATAATGGTATGATTGAAAAATAGCACAATTATACTAAATCAGATTTTGAATTTTACATTATGTTACTAAAACCATACTTAAGCCGCTGATGGTACTAACATAATGATTCGACTAAATGATTGCTGTTTACTCGTACTCGTATATTCACAAATTGCGCTGTAATGAGTTGAAAAAAAACATCTTGGTTTAATTTACGGATGTTGTGGTTGTATGAATAGTTATATATATTTGATACTACTGAACGCCCGCGGCTTTGCTCGCATTATTTTGAGATAAAAAGGTTTAAAATGAACATAACTTTTTTATTTACGAACCGATTGAAATGAAACAAACACTAAATGTTAAGTTGAAAATGCACCAACATGTTAGTGAAAACCGTAGACAAATCGATTCAGCCGTTTTCGAGTCTATAACGAACAAACATACCGACAGACAAACAGACAAACAGAAATTTATTTTTGAAACATGATTTTTGAGTTCTTTTGCATCAATAAAGACAATTTTTTTTCATTATCTTTAATGTACAGACACCGACCGGTTACAGTTTTATTATATGTATAGATAAAGATTAATTAAATTGATATTTAGATATAGATTAAAGATTGAATAAAAGAGAATAAGAATAAACATTCGTAACATTGTTATGAATTATCTTAATTTAAGTATCTATTTACACATTTCGAGTGCAAATGTTTAACACTAATTTTAAATTGGTATAAGCAAAGCTTATATATTGAACTAGCTGTGCCAGCGACTTCGTCCGCATGGAATAGTTATTACCATAAAAACGGTTTTAGTGAGTTTATCTTAAAAGATACATACGTATCGTTATCTTAAAAGATAAGTACTGTTGCAAACATTTTGTTAGATCATTTCAAGAGGAGTAATTCTTTCATACATATTGTTTTGATATCTTGAACCGTTTTCGCAGCACACGCAACGGAAGCCCTCAAAGATGAATAATTTTCCCCGTTTTTTTTAACATTTTCCATTGTTTCTTCGCTTATATTAGTTGCAGCGTGATGTTATATAGCCTAAAGCCTTCCTCGATAAACGGTATATTCAACACAAAAAGAATTTTTAAATTCGCATTAGTAGTTCCTGAGATTAACGCGTTCAAACAAACAAACAAACTCTTCAGCTTTATAATATTAGTATAGATTAACACACACATTCCGGATTTGAACTGAATATACATATTCAGCACATTGGTGACTTACGTTTTTTTGACACATTTTCTGAAGTGCAGCTCTTACAACGGACGCAAAATATCAGTTATCTATCCTTTGATGGGTGGCCAAAAAGTGGCATTACATGAATGAACGCTTCCGTTGGTCGAATGACACTTAGACTAAATTGAGAGACTTTAAGTGCAATTTAAAAACTATTGACACTAGTATTGGTCGCTGTAATAAAATAAATAAATATTTTTCGGGACATAACACACAGCACCACCTAGCCCAAATAAGAAGCTTCCATTCTCATTTTTCTGGCTGTCCATTAAAATCTGTCACATTGTGTGTCATTGGCCAGAGATTACGCATACTTATTACATAAAGACGTAACCAAAACATTGACCAACACGTGAAAACCGAGGTAAAATTATATATATGTATATGTAGGAATATATATATGTACATTAAAGTATTGTCGCCGCCACGCTACATCAAGATAGCAACCGGCCATCGTCCGATTACACAATAATACTTTTAACTCGGACAAGAAAGCACCATGCTTGATGTTGTCACACAGGCCGGGGAAAATATGGAGCGGCTGCTGTATGTGTGATGAAACTGCGTAATAACTCGAGACTGGCAGATATTATGGTATTTACTAATAAATTACAGTTAAGTGAAATGTAACGCATAGTCCTAAATTATTTATATGATTGTAAAAATATTTTCTGTGGAAGGACCTGGGCGCCCACCACGATGTATTTGCCCAAGAGAACCCCCCTAGCGAATCAATTCTGCGGGTGAGTCACCCTCAGTCATGAGGAAACACGAATCAAGTTGTTTAATTTGAAAGATATTTAGGATAGATCAAACGTATATATGTAATAAATGTCTTTGTCCATATCATAAATAGACGAACTTAAATACAAATCCAAAATACACACCAATTTGACTGGCCTGTTAGCTTAGTTGGTAGTGGCACTGCCTTCTAATCTAGAGGTTGCGGGTTCGATTCCCGTATGACACAAGTATTTATTAATTTTAAAATGTATAATTACTTGTGTTGAGTCTGGTTGTTTGTATGTATAATAAGTATGTATTTACAAAAGAAAAGTATATAAGTATTATATCCGTTATCTAGTACCCACGACACAAGCGTTTGCTTAGTGTGGGGCTAGATGGCGCTGTGTGGAATGTCCCGGAATATTTATTATTATTTATTATTATTATTTATAATGTTCACTTTTGTATGGTCAAACTAATATAGGTTGCATGAGTGAATCAAAATTTAATTTCATAGTCAACAATAACTAAATAAAGGTTTTACCGCTTTTACACGTGATATAGGTACAAGTAGATGTTAATAAATTCAGAGTATCATCTACAGCTCTAGTTTGAAATTGCGACGAATGTATCAATCTAATTACCAAACCAGTAATTTTTAACCAGAAATTCGCGCAATCAATCATTCGTAACGTATCAGATGGTATTTAATAGATAAGTAGACTGGATTTTAATGAAATTCCATACCACACATCAATACAAACATAAACAGAAACTGTATTTTTGACGCGCATTTTATATTTTTATAAATAAAAATGAATTGTTGTTCGTTAGTCTGATTAAAACTCGAGAACGGCTGAACGGATTTATCTTATCTTAGTCTTGAAATGTTCGTGGAGATCTAGGAAAGGCTTAAAATGGTAAAAAAAAAAAAAAAAAAAAATGAAATTAATTTATACAAAAGTTTAGGTCTTTTATTTATCGATTGTGGCAGTACGAAGTCTGCCGGGACAGCTAGTTTTGTAATAAAAACACAACAGTCGTTGCTCCGCCGGATGTCAAGAAATTTAATTGATCGTCAACAAATACCTGTTTCAAACATTCTAGATTATTCCGAGACTTCTAGAAAACTAGAACCATGTTTATTGCTTTATTTCGCTGAATTTTTTGTCATTTTATTATTTAGGAGTTCGATGCGTGGGCAGTGTAACGAATCTATGTCGAGTGGTATTTAAAAATGCACATATTTCGTGTTAATATGCCACTTGGTGATATTAATCCGATGTATTTATTCACAATAAGTAAGCGCGGCGAATTCTGTGAATGTTTCCCACATTTTTGCAGGTGTGATAAGTGTTGCATACAATGTGAGCTTATCTGGCCGCGGCGTGTTATTATTTCATAACTCATATCCCATTTATTTCCACAGAAAATGCTAAGTACGGTTACTGCCTTAGTACAGCATTGTTACTAATATTCGGTTTGATATACCAAGCATTGAAAGTTTATAATATTTGCTAATATGCAACTGTTTTGTAAACAATGAATTTGCCAGGACCGAATGATATCTTGATCTTAATGGCGAAAACGATTATACATAAGTAACAAGGCACTCACTCACTGTTTAAACTCTAGTATGGTCAAAATTTGGTCTTAACTTACCATTTACTACTCTTACTTCTAATACGTGACAAAAATACCACATATCTGACAGAAAACGACCGTATTCCATTGAGAAACATGTGGTGATTACTCTTGAACTAAAAGGTAATAAAATCCCACTAATTTTTATGATACTCTTCCATCAACTAGTTATGCCAACAAATCAGTCAAAACAGAAAATTAAGATGCACTCGCTCCACAAACAAACCAGGCGCTTTTCATACATGGGAAGGCAGACATGGGAAGGCCAGAGAAAGTGGAAAGTGGTCTGCGACCATTGTCACTGTCTTAGATGCCTATTGTATAGTGTTCCCGTGGTATGGGAAAACTCTCGCGTCGTGTAAATGTGGATTAGACGAACTGCCGTTTGATGGGTGGAATACTTAGAATGGTTATATGTAATCAATATATTAACTAAACGGTTTTCACTCACGTGTAAATCGCGTAAGTTGTTTACGCGTTTCGGATGTTATGACATCCATCTTCAGAACGTATGTTCTGGGACCGTGGGATAATGCATAAATATTTGTAGGAAGATAATATTTAACAGGTATACGAGGTATTTAGATAGCATGTAACAGGAAAAAAGGGTGGTACAGTTGAACCGTAGCAGAAAAACAATATACTGAAATTGTGATTCAAGATTTGTTCTATTAGAAATAAAAAGTTACGATTGCATACTTGGAATTAGTATGACCCTAAAGAATATATGGATAAATATTACAATTTAAATATGAAACACAAGAAATATAAGAATTTGCAAATAATATTTTACATGAGATGGGATGATTATTGTGAATATGATAAGGGTTTGAACATCGTCATGGTAAGGTTTTGACGGTGAAATCACCATTGCAAGCGATGCCATTCAAAACATCTCAATTTCAATATTTTGAAAGATTAATGTGTTATATTGACAAATTGAAGGTTTTGCAAATCAATAATAACAACCGACCCCAATTAGCGTTTGCATTATCTGTGTTTTGTAAAACCTCATAATAATTATTTTAATATCTTACAATCAACTTCTTGTTTACTTGCAGGCAAAAAAGTTAAACATACGATTTGTGAAATAATATTGTAATATAGATTTCATGTGTATGTCCAAATCCATTAATACTATGTATGTATGTTTCTATAAGCAGGTAAAATTAACATTACCTATACTAATATTATAAAGCTGAAGAGTTTGTTTGTTTGTTTGAACGCGCTAATCTCAGAAACTACTGGTGCGAATTGAAAAATTATTATAACATCACGCTGCAACTAATAGGAGCAAAGAAACAATGAAAAAATGTGGAAAAAACGGGAAAAAATAATCATCTTTGAAGGCTTCCGTTGCGTGCGCTGCGAATACGGTTCAAAATTCAAAGAATTAATGCCCAAAACAACTATTCCACGCGGACGAAGTCGCAGGCACAGCTAGTAAAATATAAACCTTTAGCAATGGGCACAGTAAAAAAGCAAATCGCAATCCTTACTTTAGCTTAGTAGGTATGGGGCTAGATGGCACTGTGTGATATGTTCTGAAATGATTATTTATTTTATTTTAGTTATATAGTTATACTGCAAAATGTTAATTATGTACGTTTTAGCTCACAAACGTTTTACACCAGACGCCAAAACAAATTGACTGCTCCGTTAGCTTAGTTGGTAGTGGCTCTGCCTTCTAATCTAGGGGTGCGGGTTCGATTCCCGCATAACACAAGTTATTATGAATATTAAAATTTGTAATTACTTGTGTTGAGTCTGGTCGTTTCTATGTATAATAAGTATGTATTTACAAAAGAAAAGTATATATGTATTATATCCGTTATCTAGTACCCATGATACAAGCGTAAGCTTAGTATGGGGCTAGATGCGTGATATGTCCTGAAATATTTATTTTTTATTTTTATTTAAATTATATATGCCAGTTACAAATACTAGCGCTAAGTTTATTTTGCGAATTCATTATACACTCAAACAAAAAAACATCACACCCAAAACGATAATTTCGCATTGTTGGAATTGTATGGTAATTCGGACCATTAATTTAATTGTATTAGTTAATTTATTTGTAATATATACAATAGCTCCATTTCTGAAATGCCATCGTTAATTCGCTCGTTATTATTTAATCGATTTTTGCAGTTCTGCGTGGGAGTTTGTTTTTCCATCTCAGTCCACTTTTTGCTATATTTTTTCTTAAATCTATTTCGCAGACAAATTGTTTATTTTCCTTATAAAACAATTTCTTGGCCTTTGCCCTGAGAAACATTATATTAAAGATTATGATCAAACTATTTCGATTGCCTTAAAAAGGCGCCACGAAACGTATATTTGGTGCGAGTAAAATATTTTGTATTTATGTTAATACAGTAGTCTCGCCGTGGCACGTTTTATGAAAATATTTAAATAACTAAAACATTTATTAACGACTTGTTTATAGTCGGACGGCATTAATCACGTATTATAATGTCTTTTTACCAAAATGGTAACAGTGTTTGGGGATCGAGATTCCGTTTTTAATGCGGACTGGCGCCAGCGCGTTTTGTTGCTTACAAATTTCAAATGGACTTTATGATAATGGACTTAAAGACTTGATTGGTTTGTTAGCAGGTGTTGTCTTGTTGATATCTGGCTTGGCGACAGTGTCATCTCTCTCGAAGGTTGCGGGGACTGGTTTTTGTTTTCGCGTTTTGGTCGGGAATTCCGTGGCATGCGCCTCGGGCCGCGGAATGCGGAGATGACCGCGTGGTCAGGCCAGCCGGCTGCTTAACATAATGACGGCACCGCGGCGTCGCCAGATAATTGACGTATGTAATGGATACGCGTATCGCTGCTCAGGTTTCGGACGGTGTTTCGCTTGTCAATGTCAATGCCAGAAGGTGATACTCTGCCTCAAGATCAAGAGAAGGAAGTATCTCAGTGACTGCCGATTTATTAAATATTTTCTAAGAGTTCTTAGAAAATATTTTACCTGAATATAAACTTTCAGTCAAGCGAGGTACTATATCAAACGCAAACTCTAAAAAATCTTTACACCAAACTCTGTCTAAAAAGTGGAGTTAATAGATCCTAAAATCACGTGATATCATCTGACTTCTGAATTAAACTGAATTAATATATATACGATACGACATCCGTGACGCAGTAATGCGACACGTAATAATCACTGACTTCATTCACAGAGAAATAATGTTAGAAATTATAAATACATACTCTCGATGTTGACATCACTCAATTCCCTGTTTATTTATGTCCGGTCCCCTTTGAGTCACGGCTGGCATGACAATTTGAGATAGTTAGATTATATATGATACAGGGCATCTAAGGTTAATTTTTTTTCACTTGATAATAACTAATTGTCTGCAGTGACACCCGCATAAGCGGCACTGATTCCTATTAACTAATTGTAGCATTTTCGAAAAGTGGCAAACTAAATTTCTAAATTTTTTGCAACTTTTTGTGGTTTTGCTACTCCATATCCCTGATCAAGTTGTATCATTGCAACTCGAGGAAAACAAACACAACGCAATCTTTTCTACAAAACATCTAGATTGTTTAACTTAAGCTTATATTGGAAAATGAGCTAAAATAATCACGACCGACAGGATTCAAACCCGCGTATTTCTGCTACCGTCAGAACGTCCTAACTTTTTTTTTTATACGTGGGATAGGTTTACGTTTGACTACAGCCTGCCTGATGTTAAGCATAAACTGCTAGATACATGTAGTTAACCTGACAGAAAACTGACGCTATCCATGGAAGACAACTTCCATTGATAGCTTCAGTTTTCTGTCAGGTTATTATCAGGATAACTTATACAAAGAAGTTATTAATAACCCAGTAAGTCTTGTTGTGGTATACCACATCACGTGAACACGTGAGTCTCCGTGAGTAAGGTCGCAAGGTCAGGCCCGAGCCACGTTTCTTTCCGAACCCTGACCACACTACAGCCAATAGTAGCATATAGCCAGTTACGTAAACAGACTCGACTTTATTTGCTTCCATAGAATTTTAATGATGATGATAAAAAACTTGATTGTACAAAAAGCTTAAAAACTAAACGAATGTTTATTGAACGTTTTGCGAGTTTTATTTTTGTACTTTTAAGATGAGTTTGTGTCCTTAGTTGTTTTTAATTGCATCTTAGGATACACAGGTATTTTAGTGCAGTGTTTGTAAGTAATAAATGTACATACATTTATTGAACTACGGTATTTTTTTTTCCTTTTTGTTATACTCACTGTAGAGTCAATGTATCTCAAAAATATGGCGAAACATATGAACGACATATCAGTAAAATTTTGGTCAAATCAAACAAACCCATCTAAATATACATATAATAAACCTGAAGAGGGTCGAAAGTCAGAACATTAAAGATATTTAAAAAACAATTGTTTGGATCTTATTGATAGCAGAACACGTATCAACAATTTCTAGAAATTTTCTCTGTTTATCTGGGTCTCTGTTTGTTTGTTTATTTAAACGCTTATCACGCAAAAACGGCTAAACGGATCACCTTGATTTTTGGTATGTAGGTAGTATGAGATTTTAGGAGTGTCATATGCTTTGTAACCTGTAATAATGCGAGCGAAGCCGCGGGCGTCCACTACTATAGTATAAAAACTATGGAGGGTAACCGTATAAAAGCAGTTTCCATCTCTACCACAAATGTGGACATCTTAACGTGACCAAGACCGATGTGCCAAGTTCCCAAATACCAATTATTTTTTTCCAAGAAAATTGAAACAAAACGTCTCTATTATATCACAAATATACATTGTTAACGATCTAAAGAATATAATGAGCTACTGTGTTTGCAAAATGAACTGCGTCATCTTTTCCCAGATATTGTAGTCAAAAGACAGAGTACAATGCGAGAACTGTTTGAATACTACGAACACAACAATAAGGAATAAAGTTATACATGTATTTAGGTATATTTATATGCCAACTGAATAAATAATGACAAAAATGTTTGCACTCGATTTCTCAACAGAAATATTCAAGTATTTTTCCGAGTATAACGGTGCCTTCTTATGCATAATCTTTAAAGGTTTGTCTTCTTTTGGTTTCGTATTTTTTCAGGATTATAGGTCAAGTGTTTTTGAGTTAAAGCCGAACTTTAAATAAAACGATAAAAAGATAATAAATACTGGGAGATATTTCCTCGTATAAAATGTAAGCCAAATATGAAGGAAAATGTCGTGAGAAAACTTGCTCGTGAGAAGTGTATACCAGTGGAAGAATTAGTAAAACCTACTTCATATTCACAAACTAATTATTTAAAAACATTTTGTGCGGCGTTAGGTATTCGGGAAAGAAAGATTTAAATTAATTAAAATACATATAAGCTAGCGCAACGAAACGCTTTGCTTCTACATTCGTAGTACGGTCAGCAAGATTGTGGAACTCTCTACCTGGAGCCCTGTTTCCAGAAAGTTATAACCCAGGGCTCTTCAAATCCAGGGTAAAAAGGTTTCTCCTAGGCAAACGTGCAACATCTTAGACTACAGTGGTGCTTAACAGCAGGCCAGCTGTAGTCAAACAGTGTTAAAAAACATATTAAGCTAAAGTACAATAATTTTTCGGGGATTCCTGACATCATAAACCTTACAACCTTTAACTTGCTCTGAAGAAGTTACTGATACAATAAACCTACTAATTTACCTTAGCAAACATTTATCTACTCCACCTACAGTAATTATCAAGTGGGTAGGCAGTGGGTAGCTTTATATTAGTGTTATCCTTAAATGCAATGACTAGAATGAATATGAATTCTGTTTAATTATATTTGCGATTTTCCTGTCTTATTTTCAGTTTTTAATATGAAGACACGTGATGCACACATGCCTGTATATATGTATAGGTGTTATTATGTACATAGTCATGTACAGCTGTTGTTTTTATAACAAGCAGAAGCATGCACCGTGAAGGTTATACTACAGTTGTTGATCGTGGCTACGACGCTTAGCGATAGTGACTTGTGAAAAATATTCTTTTAATAATGAAGATTAATCCTACATATAATACTAGAATTAAGCATGTCAAAGGCTGAAGATTAGTGTGTAACTGTTCTAATTTAAAAGATCTATATTTGAACGAATTGTTTAAACTCCAAATATTCTTTTTTTTTACGTGGGATAGGTTTGCGTTTGTCTACGCCCCGCCTGATGTTAAGCATATTCGAGTAAGCAAAGCAACGACAATTTCACAATCTAAGCGAATGTAAGTGCATAGTCGATGTATAGTTTTCAGCTAAACAAAGTAATGCACATTCATTTAATGGATCTTATTAAAAACACTCGCTTGTGTATCTTTGTTTCTGATAATGATATAAATCTTATGTGAATCCAGCGATCGTCAAAGCGAGAGTGAATAGATTCTTATTGAGTATGAGCACGGTCCATAATTTTATTGTTAACCAACAGGCAATTTGTGGTGGTGGCAAGGAGTAAATTTTATTTTGTTAAAAAAGTGTATTCTTGCTTCATAAAAGTATCAAGTGACAAGTAAAGCCCTCAAGGCTCAACTTGGCCAATTATCTAGCGGACATAGGGCTTGCAAAAGTCCTTTCCCTTCGCCGCTGGTTTCATACCACTTTCTATGGTGGTCTTACGACGGGAACTCGACCAGTATTGCATCCGTTGCGTAATATTAAAACCTGTATCTTTGAAATCTATTCTAGATTTAAGTAGTGTCGTTATGCCTGTATTGGTATAAAATCTGTTGGTGATAGAAGTTGCAAATTAAGAAATAGTTCATGATTAATAATGAGAGCACGGTTTCTGATACACATCTACAAGACAGCAGAGATTTAGCAGTTTCTGTTATGAGGATACTATTATTGTTGAAGGCAAAAGCTATAACACTGCACCGAAATGATGTACGAGCCGAGATCTGCAATAGATGTTCTGATGTCTGTATAGTTAAGGTTTTTATAGTCTTCTTATTATCGAATGAGAGTAGCCTACTCTGGTGTCGAGTTTATCAAGCCGCCCTTAGAGCTTCTGACATGGCTTAGCGACCGCCGTACTATAAAAACAGCCAAGACCTACAATTTAACGTGTCATCGTTTTTATAGTATCCGGGATTCGTTCCAGAGTTTTGAGATATCAATCTAAGCCAACGAAACGGCATTTTTTCTCCAAATCTTTGGGTACATTTAACATGCAACAAACAGCAATAAAACATGCCTGAAAAGTGGGGGAAGGCCGGTGCTTAAGTGTAATATTTAAACTCGTTTGACATGAAACCCGAACCCGAGTCATTGAGCAGACTACTCCAAGGACAACTTGAAAAAAAGGATCAGAGTATTCGAGAAGCGAGAACCACATTCTTGGAGATGTGAAAAACCCGCGTAATTCTGGCAGCCTGTATCGTCTGCCATAAATTGTCAGCAATAAAAAGGTAAAAAAAAGATGGTGGAAAAGGCGCCAAGAGGGCCCGGCGTGTCCGGCCGAGGTCCGCGTATATCCCGCTCGTTATAATATATTTGTTATAGTTTTAGGCCCGAGCACCGCCAGGCAGAATTCAAGCCAGTGCGACGACCTTGCTCTTTTTACGAGCCGTTATGAATAATTCGCAAGGGCAAGCCGTGTTAGGTGAGAACTTAGGACTGTGAGATATGAATCTGACCGTATTTGTAAGTCATTTCTTCATAAATTATTATGTTCTTTGATATGAATATGTACCAATGTGACGTGTAAATTGGCTTTACCAATAAATTGATTATGATTATTATTATGATTATGATTTGTATACTTATGTATATGTTTGTGGGCTGTATGACGCCGATGATAGAATAGAGATGTAAGGAAATCATAAAGAGTCATGTATGTGTGTGGTGGTCGGTCAGGACCCTTACACGAGGAATAGCACGCATAAAGGGAAAGCATGCATATGACGGGAAAATCATTGCTATCAAATCGATTACAGAGAGTTCAATATCCTTGCAATAACTGTAACAGATTGGATTTATTTCGTTATATTTAACATGTAACATCGATTGAGACGGCTGTCAAAGGTTAATTTGTAGATAATGGAGAAAATGTGTAAAATGTTTTTAACTCGTGTATCGAAAACCTTTTTTATGAATAAAAGTAATCAAATACTTCACAGATTTGAGAGATAAGAGATACCACTTTTGCATTTACAGACGTGAAGTAGTATAATTTAATCTCATTAGTAAAAAAAAAAGAAGAAAATGTAAGATTTAATTATGAATTTACACCTTTATAGGGCTATAAAAAGCTAGCACATTTGCATACAGCTGATTGCTGCAACTTTGTATTTAATTACAAAACTGTACCTACTAAGGAACTGTTTTATTAATTCTATTATTTCAATCAATCGTAAATCAGCGAACCTAATTAGAACAAATGAGTAAATTTAGTCGTAAAACTCAAGTGATTTCTTTATTAAAACGTTCACAATGCAACTTACGTCAAAGAATAAGTTCATGACTCGTCTGACTTAATAAAATTATTAACAATAACACTTTGTCATCACAAAAGGCAGTTAATCGTTAATAAGCAAAAAATGCAGATTTGTTTCACAATTTGCATAGATGGTAACAATGCGACATGCGATTGTAAAAACGTTGTGCATATCAATCAGACAATATAAAATAGAACACCTAACTATAAACCTAACTTCTATACAAACAGTTCCGTCAACCATATGTTGTGCGCGGTCCAATCAGCATCCATGCATATTGCGTGATACTAGTAACTGACCTATCACGTAGATTTATTTATCAATGAGGCGTCAATCGCACGTCGCCGTCGGTCTTAATCATCGTTTAGTTACACACGAAGGCGATGTTTAGGGCTAATCTGTAATGACACCGTCTCTTAAGTATGATTAGCTACAATAGGTACTGTCAACATAATAGCAGGTACTTATTTATGATACCTCCATAGCGGAGTGCTAAAACTTTACAAGAAAAGATGCGTATAATATGAGTAGCATAAAACGTCAAGGTTTTAAGTAAGCACATACGAAAGTCAAAGATTTTAAAAGATTTTCGACTGCTCTAGGATCCTCTGACATGTCTCAATGAAGTTACATAGCATATTCTTTAGTTCTCCGTACTTTAGCCCAAGTTTCTGATGGAATTATCTTAGTTAGTAGACAATTTTAGTTAGTTAACAACTATTCAAATATTACTAAGTCAAGAGTTTGGAACGCAAGTTTACACTTTTTTTTGTAGTGTAATTGCTAGTCAACTTTTTTTCCATACCAAAGAAATTCGCCATGAACAAAAACACAAGCGAACCTGTGATCGAAGATGATACTCCTTGAATGTATAGAATTTCTGAGGAACATAAACAAAATATACATATAGAGCATGCATATGTAAAATCAAGGTTACATGAATCCAATCAAAACGTATTTATAGAAATTCTACACCTGGTATTAGAAAAACAACAACTGAGGTATGGGAATTCTCAAATTAATTTATACTACTTGAACAAAAGGAGCATTATAAATTTTTGATTAGTGGTTTTTCTACGCGATCCGACATCTAGAAATCTCCGGATAAAATCGTAATTTAATCTTAGAATGTGTTAAAATCGCCGAACAAAAAATGTAACTAATTGGTGCTCTAAAATCTTATTAATATCACTTGCAAATTCCATTATTAGGTCACCTGTTTGGTATTTATTACTTTTTTGCATTTGGAATAAAAAGTTGGCTATTATTAGAGCTGGATCCGCATTTTCAGACTTGGGTAATAAATCTATACGTACATAAAAAATATATCAAAATAGATACTGCTTGCCTTTGCCATCTCAATTTTATTGTCGTAGGAAAAAAGCTAAAATTGGTACTTGAAAATATACCCTACACAATATGACATAAGATACGAACTAAACATTTTACACAAATTTCCACTACATTCTAAGGCTGTTATAATTTCATAGGATCAACACTACAATAGACAATTAAAATAGAAACGGGAAAATTAAGTGAACTTCTAAATCCCATGGAATTATACATAAAATTAAGTGAGCTATAAAAAACTAAATTACACAGATAACCAGTAAAATGTTTAGCCTATAACGAGTTTGCAATCGTTTCTGAATATTAATCTATTCGATTACAGGCATATTAAATTTAAAACTAGAATACAACAATCGCATTTTAGCTGCTTAATAAAATCACCAGATAACAATAGATTCTGACCAAACCATAAAATTTACAAATACCTCGTAAAATGGAATTGAAATTATTTATTTATTTATAGTCAGAATGAATAAATAATTTTGAGCAACAATGCAGGATTTCTTATAATTCTGAAGTAATTTTATTTATAGTCAAAATGTAGGAATAATTTTAAGCAACAATACATAATTTGTTTTTTTTTTAACAAGATAGGCTCTCGCTTGACTACAGCACGCCTGATGTTAAGCAACGTTGAAAGCTACGATCTAGCGCGCTTGCCTAGAAGAAACCGATTCATAATTGTTATAATTCTTGAGCTATTTTGAGTGCGATCAAAACTTTACAACTATCACACAAATAAATGGTTTAAAATACTGGTAACCTTTTAAACATTGGTGGGCAAGGTGAAATTTTATGATGTGAAATAATAAAATATTTGGTTTCTTATGTTTAGCAAGCGATCAACGGAGCGTGGCGGTGTTTGCAACACGATGGTCTTACTCGCTGAACAAATATTCACGTATTTTGTCGTGACTTAACAAGCCGATACAACTTTATTGTTATCTTAAAAGATTGGTGGCAGTGATTTATGGTACCCGCCTGGTTACCCAGGTACTTAATAATAAATAATACATATAGGTATATCAGAACATAACACATAGCCCCATCTAGCTCCATAATATGCTTACGCTTGTATCATGGGTAATAGAAAACGGATATAATATATATACTTTTCTTTCGTAATCCATGCTTTAAAATCTAGATTCTGGCACCTAGCACTTAACGATTTGTTCCATCCGCAGTATTTCCATTCTAGTATAGGCAGGCATGCTTCAGTTTAGACTGTAGTTTTATCTATTACAATTTTTTTTAACTACAATAAAGTCCAGTGGGTCTGTACACCGTGACGGTAAATCCATGGTATAATCAATGTATTTTTGCTTTTCCATCAATCATACATATCATTTTGTACATAAAAATAGCCAAGCGTTTGTTGGGATATTTGTTTCGTTACCGCCAGAAAGATACGTCGACTCATCGTGATTTTTGTTATGTTGATAGAAGAGGGTCCTGTGTGTGACACGCAAGCGAAGGTTGGACACTTTTTTGTTACATTTCTTTACCTATCTGTATAGCGAGTGTGGCTCGGCGGTTCCAGTGTCTGCTTTTCATCCAGACGCACCCTGATTCGAATCCGGTCCTACACCAATGACTTGTATTTTAAGTTATGTGTAGATTTGCACTCCCTTAGCGGTGAAGGAAAACATCGTGAGGAAACCGACCACAATATCCGAGGACATGTGTCTTCCATGGAAGGACCTGGGCGCCCACCACGATATATCTGCCCAAGAAAACTCCCCTAACGGATTAATTTTCGGGGAAGTCACTACCCTCAGTCATGAGGAAATACGACTCACAGAGATACCTATCTGTAAGTATTTGACTAAAGCCCGCCTGATACAGCAAAAAACATACCTCAAACATCATTATTCCCGAAACTGCAATTGCACAACATCCAGCTAGTTAGCAAGTGGAGGATGTGCTAAAAAGTTCTGGCCAAATTAACGAGAGCGAGGCCTCACGTTGCAAAACCTCTTGGGAACACAACAACAATTGATTCATACGCGATAACATGCCTTCTTCATATTTTAACTATTTGTTGGTTTTAATTTAGATTCCTCTTACTGATTAAAGTCGGAGTTGTATTCGAAATATCGTTTACTTCAATTGTAAAGCATTGCCAAGTGCCGGAAGTCTTGATAAAGTTTTTAATAATAGTAACTAGATGATTGAAAAGAACTTCCAGATTTGGTGGTCAAATTCTTAACACACTTACAATTCACACACAAACAAAGGTATTTCCACACTTACAAGTGTGGAAAATACCGCTGTGAATAGATCATCATGTTAAATGAGCTTACATTTCTATAATTTGACATAATATTCGATTTAAATTTGTCTCTTTTTTTTACACTGCTAAACAGTCAAGCATTGGATCACTACGTAACCTGAAGCGATATCTCTAACGCGGAGTTTGTGGCCCAAGGTAGAGCATATATATTATGTACTAGATGAATCGAAATAAACATTAAACCTAAACACGGCGAATTAATATTTTTTATCTATAATACCTACAAGTTTGAAACACATTAGTAGGTAATCAGACAAAACCACCAACTGGCGCCATCAGTTTTTTCTTTAATATCTAATTAATAATTGATTCAAGCACATATTAAAGCGTAATAAATGAGCCACATTGGTGACGCCGAGGTTCTTACTTAATTTCCTTAAGGCAGCAAAACGTATCGAATCTTCGTCACAACGTTGGAATTCCAACTATGTTTCTCGTCTCAATGTCACAGCACATACATATACATATATGGTCGCAAATATTATGTATTGGCAGCCAATTAATGGGTCAAGCAGACGTCACGGAATATTATGAACTTTACTCACGATTTAAATATTATAAAAATTTGCGATTCAAATGTAGAATTTGAATCTTTTTTCGTAAACAATAATACGCTCGGATCACAGTCGTAAAACTAATTATTATTAATTGGATTGGAATAAATTTGAAAACAACTCATTAATGGAAATAGTTCTGTTTACATTTTACAGAGCAATTTGATAAATGATCGTAAAAAATCGTTAAAAATTACACCCAAATTATATCTAAAAACAAACGTAGTGCAAACAAAGATATTATAGAATATAGACTACTATTTATAGATTTTCAGAAAATGACAAATCACACTAGCACCAATTTTACAGCGTTCTAAAACAGATGCCACTTAATATAAAATACCGGAAATAATCAATAAATGCTTGCATAAGTAGATCAGACGATAATCGACAATTACAATGACCGCTATAGCTGATTACAAACATGTAATCGTTTCTAATATCGATTAAACCGCAAGTGTACAACTCGATACAAACATAATCGAGTTGCGAAACAGTTCCAATTCACGTAATAACCAAATCGTACCATGAAAAGCCATAATAACATACCAAAGTGACATAATATTAAAGACAATTTTCTATTAAAAGAACTAAATATGAATATTGATTGCGGCACCAAAATACGACTCAAATATGTGTGACACAAATTAATTCGAAAACAAAATTATAAATAGAATTTCGTACCTACAAAATAAAATGTAACTTAAAGATACGGTTAATTCGACATGTTAATATATTCGGCGCCAAAAAGATTTGCGCTCGCGACCAGTATAGTACTACAATGTAAAATTGGTATAAGAAAAGCAGTGCTTCTACCAAAGAAGTCTCATGAATATTCGATTACATAATTTAGGCGAGCCGTGTCGAATTTTATCGCGCGGTGGCGGGCCGGTGGCGCCTGCGCGGATCCGCGGACGCTACTATTGACGCCAAAATAATTGACAATATTTTTAACATATTAGTATGTCAGTGAGAAGTCCCATGCATACAAAAGCAGCGGCGGTTGTAGTGTTACTGACGTTTTGCAACACAGGATCACTAGGTACCAACTCCAAGGCTCAATCAGTCTATTTTCAATTCAACAACAGAACTATTTTTTTTTACTTTAGTCTTGAAAATCGAAAATCGGTACGGTACGTATATTATGACCGATATCAAGATTTTAAAGAAAAGTTTGACATCTTATTATTTTAACTATGTATATATCGTTGCCCTGAATAGAATACTAACTGTAAACAAATCATTCGCAAAAAAAGCTGGATACATAATACAATTAGTCAGAACACCGTTTACAAAACTAACCCTTTTCTTTGAAAGTCAATAAAAACAGGTATCTCTTTTAAATGAATAGCTTCCAAATAAAACATCAAAGACAAAACACAACTAACCGAAGAATCAGAAAATTCCAATTAAAAAATCTTATTCTGGGAACAAAATCCCAGCTGTTTGTTTCGTAAAGGAAAATGTCAATGACTTGGGCTATGCGTAAGATGATTCGAGTTACAATTTAGTCCGAAGTGCTTGGAAGCCATGACATTGGTTCTATTACGAGATGATGAGTGCACGTCTTTAGAGGCGCCAAAACGTGAAATTACGAGTAAGACGATCTTTACGACAGATGACTAACGCTATGAATGAGATTCGTAGTCAATGAAAACGTTTTAGTGCAGAATTTTCACGAGAGTGAATAAAGATTAACATAAAGCAGAAGAGGAAAAGCAAACAGTGGTTTGGATTGTAAGCTCAGCAGTGATTTTTAGATTTTCGGTGAAAATTTTGAAGTTTTTCAATGTGGACAATATATGAGTAGAGTCGTATGAAAGTGCCCTATTGGACTTGACTAATATTAAATCTGACGAGGACGATCTTACGTTACATCAGTACGTACATATTCTCCTCTGACGAGGCTTAACGACTGCTGTGCTAAGATCAACACCCCGGATCAAGAAATTCCATTGTAACTCAATGTCAAAATCACAATCTACGACCCATTTTGCCCCAGTATTGGAGGTATCTATGTATCATACAAATTGTATTGATCCTCAATCAGACTGAAATAATAAAACCTAAGTTAATTTTGGCTCAAAATAATTAACACAAACCCATGGGACTTAGCGTGAATAGCACCTTGTACTGCAATTAGTTAGCTATAAATTCTAGTACAATAATATACATCAAAGTACCAACTGCATTTGTTTTAGGCATAATAAAACCATATGTATTTTTATTCCACCTGTATAGTGTACAATGGTAGCACCGCCAAAAGTATGAAGTGGTCAAACGGTCAAATGAGGCGGCGAGTCGCCGCTGTGTCGCGGAATGTGGCATGGACGCGCCACTCCGCCACCTAAACACGGATTCCGAGTAAAAAATACAATTAAATGGAAATAACATACGAGCTGCGCCGAATGGCGCGACAGAAAAGGATGTGAAAATACCACGGGTGGAAAGTGCAGTTACGTTTAAAGAGTGTGCTGGTGATGTTGATAAGACCAATGTGGATATTGTGGGACAGGAAAATGTATGGACGAATTGAATATCTGCGTGGTGTTAAAAAGGATAGTTAAATTAGAGACAAAAACAATAGAACAAATAGTGAAAATAATACGAACTACGCCAAATGGCGCGACAGAAAAGGATGTTAAAATACCGCGGGTGGAAAGTGCAGTTACGTTTAAGGACGGTGGTAATACTGATAAGACCAAACCAATGTGGATATTGTGGGACAGGAAAATGTATGGACGAGATGAAGGTCACCGTGGTGTTAAAATAATAGTTTAATTAGAGACGGAATCAAGTGTATGACTAATTATTAGTAAATAGTGGTAATAAAATAAAAAACAAAAACTATTTTGAATCAAAATTCTGTCAAATGTTTGATTCCTCGTTAAATTTTACTAAGATTGTACTGATAATTTAAAAAAAATAGTGTGATAAGCGTGAAAAACATGTAAATTGCATTGTAAATGTTATAAAGCAGAACGAATAATATGTAAAAGACGCTTTGAAAGACTCTTGAACGGAATTTCCAACCATGTATCAGGTACATTTTTGAAAAACATTAATGTCATAAATTTTTAAAACTTTAAACGTGTTTGTTATTCTTATGTTACTTTGTAAGGTTTAATTTAATAATCACCCAAAAGTCTGAGCCAGGTATATCCTTTTCCCTTAAAAGTTTGTCCTTGATCGTAAAGAATCACGTGTCCAATAATATTTGGAGGTAGTTTTATATTTCTCAGCAGGGATCGTCCGCTAGAGCCAGAGATTCAGGGTCAAAAATGTGGGATCGTTCGTCCAAAAAAAGCAAGTGTAAAAGAATTCCAACCACCGTATTTCCCCAGCAAAAAACAACTTTAAAAACCTAGATCCGGGTCCGAGGCGTAAACAAATCGATGCGGCAGATAAGCTGGCGGGCCGGCCGGCGAGATGTTATGGTAATACACCTGGACTGTGTACAACAGTACCTAAGTTTACCATAATTTTTCGGAATAAAAATTGAATTTATTACAATTTAGAGTAAAATAATCTGTAATGAAGTCTAGAAACGTTATTTAAATGTTTATATTTACAGTACGTTAAAAGTTACACGTTAAAGTTAAGCTGCGCAGAAGAACATTGTTTAATTTCGTAGGTTTTTCTCTTCGCATGTTTTTTTATTTATTCACGCACAAGTATGCTAATAAAAACATGACGTATCTATTGGATCGCTGGACATATTTGTAGTTTTTGTAATATTTATCTCTCTATAAATTTGTCCATAGGCCTTAATTTCATAAATCGCTTATCAAATTAAAAAGCCGACCGTTACATCTCGCATATTCTACAACTGCTAAATCTTTTCTACAACCATTTTTTTTGCACCAACGTACTGTTTCCACCTACACTGGCACATCGGGGTCCGGATCGCGACCTTCCGAGGACGCCCCGGTGTCGATGACTCGCAGCACACTTGAGCTTGCGCAACCAACGCTGTTCATCTTTGTAGTAAACTGGCCGGCAGCAGTGATACTGCTGTCAATGACTGGTAGACGCAATACAAAGATATGCAAGACCAAAAAAAAAGGTATAGGGTAACGGCGGCTTAACTAGTATATAAAAAAATAATATATTAATTACTAGTGGACGCCCGCGGCTTCGCTTGCATTATTTTGAGATAAAAAGTATATGCCTATGACACTTCTAAGACTTCATACTACCTACATACCAAAAATCATGATTATCCGTTCAGCCGTTTTTGCTTTATGAGCGTTTAAATTAACAGACAAAAATTCTAAAAACTGCTGCAACGTGCTCTGTTATGGATTCAAAGTATGTATACCCAATTTTTTTTTGTAATATCTTCTATGTATGTTCAGATTTTTGACCCTCTTCAGCTTTATTATATGTATATATGACGGAAAGGACTACACTCATCTGATAACATTGCTGCCTACGATCTACTACAAAAAAATGTTGTTATTCTCGCTTTGAAGACCGATAAATCCCACTAATATTATAAGGGTGTGTGTATGTTTATTACTTCTTTACGCTCAAACGACTAAACCGATTTGGATCAAATTTAGTAAGGAGATATTTTCACCTCTGGATTAACACATAGGCTACTCTTTATCCCGGCTTAACGCAGGCAAAACCGCATGTTTATAATAAATTAGGAATCAGGTAACATTAGGCAGTCAATATTTTGAGAGAGGCTTTTTACTGAAATTTCTAAGACTTAATTTCTAGAGAGCTGAATAGCTAACTCAGTTTCATGATAAAAAGTAATAAGTTATAGTTTTATAAGTTTCATGCCGTAGGCTGGCTGATGTCAATGACCTGTGTTTAAGTTTTTTGTGCAGATCATTTTTTTTATGGCAATTAAAGCATGTGAGAATCTATGAGTGGAATAAGCACTCATTTAAATAGGAAATAAATATAAGAAAATTAAAAAAAATACATACTAATAACCAGCTAACGCATTTCGTTACAATTTTGATCAAAACCAGTTTTGAATGTATACTTAGCTTATTTGGGAACACATTCTGTTTTGTGTACCATTATAAATAAATAAAGAAATTTTAGGTATAGCATACAATATATATTTTTTAATTTATTTATGATTTTATTGTTACATTTATCTCGTATTTCATGGGTAATTTTTATTTGATAATGCGACTGCAGTACTAAAACCACTTGTTAATCGATCAATAGCAATGTAAATATTGTGATTCGTTCAAAGTCAACGATTTGCAAATGACAATTTGTACCCCTGCTAGTAGTCTCGAAAGCAAATATTGCTAAAAATGCATTAGGAATATCAAATATTAACTAATTGTTTTGTAAGGTAGGTGCTAAATCTACAAATATGCTTGCATATTGAATTTAAACGAATAGGTTCCTATTTTTTAAGAAAATTGTCTTTTATTAAATCTCATATTTGACTACAGCCTACCCTTATGGTCTAGTATAAAGCCTTTTGGTCTATATTAGTATGCTTGCCTAGAAGACACCTTAAGTAATCGAAACCCATTACAGTAGTTTCATCATCTCTGTACCATCATAAAATTAAATTTATTCAGTGGTTTAACTGCAAGCTCTCTCCCGGAAGAATGTCGGAAGCTTTTAACATCGTAACTACCTGTAACACTATTTTATGAAGCTTTTTACACGGGCGAAATAGAACTGCATTTTTTTTTAAGAAAGCTTTCTTGCTAATAGTTGGAGAGATACATGTAAAGTTATATTTTTATTGGTACAATAAGCCATAGCTTACCATCAGGCAAACTATGCTCAAGTGCAAATTCGTTTTTGTTAAAAAAAACATACTTGACAATCGAGCATTGTGCAAAAAACTGGATTTCAAATAGAGGCATATGCTCAGCAGTAAACAATTATGTACTTTATACTTTACAATCGTGAATTGTGAAGGAAAGTCTCTGAGACTGCTAAAGTCCGTTGTTGAATATATGTACGACAAACTGACGTCAATATTTTTAATTTAAGTACAATTATGTTTTAAGGAATATGGAACTTGAAGTAGGTATCTATAGGACTCAAAGAAAAGTAATAATCAGAATGATCAGTTGCTCTTTCAAGATAACAACTAATTCCAATTATATTCAATTTTATGAAAATATGAAACCTTGGTTGTGATACCTAGTTCTCTATATCTATACATATGTCTGTACTTATTGTCATTTTAGCCCCTATACAGCTAAAGTGACAGTACCAAGATTTATTTAAGTTGACATATTGTATGATTACATACCTATTATTATGTTTGACATGATTTTAATAACAAAAAATTTCATTATTTTATTAATAAAACTAGACATTGTAACTTCTAAAATTTTATAAAAACTAAATGTTATAAATTCAATTTGACGAGATATTGTAATTTGTGTAGCATATTCTGTGATATTAGTACTTATACCTATACCTATGTACCTATGTTACAACTTTACATTATCAATAAAGATTCTTTATCTTTATCTTTTTATCTTTATAGGTATATTGTATGAGGGTTCACCACAAGGGTTAGTTAGACGTTAAACAGAAAACCCAATGAGTAATTCGAGGCTTTCTAGTTATGTCTATCCATATATAGACATATCTACATCGGAAATGCAACTCTGGTCAGTCATGAGGTCAAATTGTACGAATACTTTTTCTAAGAATTTTATTATTTGAGGTATTTTACTTTTTCCACTATATCTCACACTAGACTTACTTCCAAAATTAATATGTCACTATCGTTCTTTTAAAGGATGGTAGTTGGTCTCTTTTTGAGAGAAACTGCTAAACTAATTTGGATTGAACTTGGTGCTGAGTGGGATACCTATTGATTTAATAAAGGTTTCCAATAGGATATATTTTTTAATTTACATGTAGTAGTAAGTACGATTAATTCCAGGGATACTTTTAAGATGAAAAAATCATTCCCATTTAGGATATTCTCTAAAGTCGTGGATGCAAAGTCCACAACAGCAACAAAATATAGGAAATCCCTTGCAATTAACGGATTTTCCACTACTAAAGTCACGTACACACATACGTTAAACTAACCACGAACATTGTACATCTAAGTTGACTTCATTTGCATAAACGTAGGTTATACCGCAGATTCCTCTATACTATATTACCTACTTAACCATTTCCTTATCCATGTTTGGTAAGGAATTTAACAACATTCTATGAATTCTTCGATTTTGACTCATAATAACCATCACAATAATCTCTCCAAATATGAGAAGGAATTCGGAAAAATCGTGGGCGATAATGTGTTGTATAAACATAATCGTTGCAGTCATCACTAAATTCATATAAAACTTAACTGAACTAAAAGTTACTGAACTAATATTATAAAGGCAAAAAGTTTGTGCTAAGATTTGACCCTGGAATTGACCTGGATTGACGCAAAGGTTACTTTTAATCCCAAATTAATACGGGTAAAACTGCGGGACGCCGCTAGTTTATACATAACAAAATATTATTATATTATTGACTGCTCTGTTAGCTTAGTTGGTAGTGGCTCTGCCTTCTAATCTAGGGGTGCGGGTTCGATTCCCGCATAACACAAGTAATTAGGCATACTAAAATTTGTAATTACTTGTGTTGAGTCTGGTCGTTTCTATGTATAAAAAGTATGTATTTATAAAAAAAAAATGTATTATATCCGCTATCTAGTACCCATGATACAAGCGTAAGCTTAGTATGGGGCTAGATGGCGCTGTGTGATATGTCCTGAATTATTTATTTATTTTTATTTTTATTTATTATGTAACATGATATAAACAGAGAACCAGAACGAATTCCAATTAAAACAAAATAACCCAAAAACAAATTGGAGTCGTGCACTAATCATCACCGTTAGTTCTTCGAGCACGTACGTTTTACGTCTAGTTAACAAGCTCGTTACATCATTATCATGAATAATTCAATCCCCCAATCTGTACAGTTAGACCGACATCCGCGTACAGGGCATTAGGGTTCTCCCGATCTGAATAGCATCATTAGATGAAGCGCATCATAACGTGTGTCACACGTATGGATACACGATTTGCTGTGTCTGTGCGAGTGTTTGGTGTGTTTGTGTGCGTGGGCGGCGCGCACGCGCTAGGCGGCGTATTTACACCGGCGATCCCTTCCACCGCGAGCACTCATGCGCCGCGCGAGCTGCGGAACACACGCACCCCACTCCCGCGACACTCCACGCCGAGACACCACCGCGACACACACGTCAATGTGCCAGTGATTATACGGACATTCAGTGAAGTGACTCCCGCACTGTCATGCACCTGAACAGTGGACGCCCAACGTGATTAGCTGCAGCCTCAGCCGTTATCGATCAATGTAAGCTTGCTTGTTTACCGGGACCCACAGTCCCCGACCCAGATCCCACGGGCTAGTCTCAACAATGCGACACAATATTTAAAGTCAAAGTTTCACAGACCAGCCTTCGACATAAAACTCAATGACGTTAGGCAAAGAAACACCTGTGAGAAAACGCAAACAAAAGTGTGGGTTTCAGACGTTTGTTTAGTGTAATACGCGTGCTCTACGAATATAATTATTGCTCAACGGACCGAATTGTGCTGTGAATGTGACCGTATTATGCAGTGATCATATTCGGTGCGAAGCCGGTCGCCGTTAATCCAAATCTATTTAATATTTCAACTGCAAACACCTACAGAACTAACCCACGCGAGTTATCGACACTTTAAGTGAATTTTCCAAAATCGTGAGTAAACTCGCATTAGCGATGAATGAAAGTTAAATTTAGGCGCCGCGGAAACCGTTTTCGAATTTAACGCTCGATTCAATTTGCTAGAAACCGGATAGCGAAACGATAAGCGATATCTAAAGTTGCGGAATTTCAGTAACGTTTACCACCATAATGCTTGTCTGTGCACAAGAAACAATCCTTGCTTGATTGAATTGCATCACAGAAGTACTAAAGTTATTAGTCATCCCAAAGAAGGAGCTAGCATTACTACCATATTGTTCGTACGTTTACGATTGTCAGTGGTGTGAAGAATTTAAAACAATCGGGGTTTCCCAAACGCGTAATTTTCAACGTCACTGACTAAAATATTTAATTTCAATTTAAAACTATAGTATCTAAGGATTCAATAGTGTAGATAACGGAATCTCAACCGAACCTACAAACGTGTGCAAATTCTTAATCGATATGCATTTTCAACTCGATTACGTGACTATTTTAAATTCGACTGGCTAGACCGAGCCGATGATTGTTCGTTATATCACGTACTGCTCGATTGATTCCTAATCGATGTTCAATGAAAAACTTGATGGTTTACTTAAATACCCGAACAGTGTCATGACTATTTACATTCATCGGGCAAAAAAAGAAGTTGTTTACATCGGGCCAAAGCCAAAACACTTTAACGACGTCAACAAGTTAATGCGAGTATTAAAGTTGTTATTTAATCGAAATCGAAATGATTAGAAAACAAACATCGACACATAATCGTTCATAGATGTTATATCACACCGACTTTAAGCTCTTCGATCGCGTTCTCAATAAATAGATCGAATCATAAACATAAATAAATAGGAAGTTTATCTCGGACAAACTTACATACACGTTCATGACATAACATCATTCAATGATACATAACAAAGTCGTCAAGAGTTTAAGAGCACAACAATGTTTCGTACGTGCAATTTTGATTATCTGTGAAAAAACATTCCATCCGGGCCCGATCGTGTGAATTTGCTTCTCAAATGTTCTTTTATCTATGCGGAGGTAATAAATAGTGTTATTTTTCGTGTCCAACAATACGGAACCAGTTAAATGCGTGTAAAATTATATCACTACAATGAGATTAAGATTTCTATCAAGACTTTGCCTTGAAAGGGTATGTAGTTGGAATAGTTAAGTAATGACTATGCCAAAAAACAATGGTGTTAATCAAATGGCAAGAAATGAAACCGTGCTATTTATCAAATAATTTTTGTATGATATCTTATAAAAGTAATTGGGCCCCAAAAGTGTCTAATCCAAACATTGAATTATAGAAAAATAACTCGGGATTTTTTATTAGTTTGAATATGCGTAAGGATTGCAAAGTTAACTGACCGCAACAAATCAATTTAGATCTTTCATCTTTCAACTAGAAGCATTAAGCTTCGAGTTAACTATTTCAATTTACGAAGCCTGTTATTTTATCTCACTTTCCAAAGTGTGTTGGTTTCACAAACTGGATAGGTACTAACCCAGTACTTGTTTGAGAAAGTGTTTACAAAGTAATATACACTTATTTACCAAATAAAACTAAACTTTACCAAGAATACTTCATACTAAGATGAAAAAACCTAATTATTTTTTGTTTTTTGTGAGAAAAAATATTTATTCAATAATAAAAAATATATACTAATAAAACTAAAAAAAGAGATGACACATCACTAGAGACAAGAACGCTGGCTGGTTCCTTGCGCAAAGGATTTCTATAGCAATCCAGCGTGGGAATGCAGCCAGCGTTCTTGGTTCCATACCACATGTGGATGTTTTAAATTTAGGTTAAATGTACATACTCTATTTTAATTTTATTAGTGTCTATATAGTTAATATTGATTGATTGATTGATGCATTCCAAGCCGATTTTGGTTACGGCGAACGTATTTCCTACGGGTAAGTTACTGATGCGTCCTCACATGACTAATATATCCTATTTTAGCGGTGAATTTTCTAGAACAGTTGCTACTTGTTAGGATGCCATTTACATAGTTAATATTATGCTGTAACATATCCATTCAAATGAATACAGATTTGTATAAAAATAACGCTTCACCTTGCTAATACATATACTGATATGCAACATTTAGCATTTTAATGCCATTTTCCTGTAATGAAAGGATCTATTATATTTAATAGTCGATTATTAAGTGTAATATGTCTATTACGTTTTCATGACGTCAGTTACCGCATTCTTTATAACAGACCATTGTATTCAAACATACAGATAAATCTTTACGCATATTAAAAACAAAAATAATATTGTTCACCAAATTTACAAAAAACCAGCTTTGAAAACAGTAAATAAAATTATTTAAATAAAACTATCTCGACAAAACAACATTGGCCCAGAAAAGAGCCTGTTGATAATGCAACAGCTAAGCAAATGTGGCTGTCTAGTAAAATAACCATTCTAAAAATGCAGATATCTTAAGATAGTAAAACAGCTTTAACATGTAAGTGCAAGAATGTAGCGTTGAATTCCATCGTATCTAAAAGGTTTCGATGAGACAGTGTTAATGGCAAACCAGCTCACCTTTGGCAAGGAATGTGTCATATCTACCTATATATTCAGCTTTACAGATGATATGAACTTGCCTTGAACTTATGTGATCCACACTTATGCGAAATTGAATAAAAGTTTAGATATCATTGAAAATAGTTTTGAATTGTGTTCGGAAACTATCAAAACAGGACGTTTTCAAACATCTTCATCTGATTGTTATGCCTTAGTTATGATTGTTATGACACGGTCTACTAATAAATTAGTTCATCAAATATAGTTTTTATTTGTTCTCGTGATATCAAGTGAACAAAGTGACATCTAAAACCGGCCTCGCTCCAAATCCGTCAGCTCGGTCATGATGTTTGCGATTGTCCAAGTTTTTCCGACTAAATCTAAACGATTTACATATAACTATACTATAAACATAAGGTTGCGTCATGCGAGAGACCGCACGTCAACAAAAAACCGTATCCGGCTTCGGTTGGGACGGTAAAAAAGGAGCATTTGAGAATGTAATAAAAAAGTCGCTTTTCGCTGTGTTGTCATCTAAACAAAGTGCTTGAGATGTTTTCTTGTGTCGTAGTTTGTCAGGACGAACAATGGTGTTTCTTAGAGTTAGCAATTAACTGCGCGTCGGCAATGCTTGTCTAATCGCCGTGTCCAACCACATTCGTCAAGACAGCCACCCCGCTCACGTAACGTAAAAATAATAGCGCCTTGAACGTAATTGTCGAACGATAATCTCGCGGATAGCAAAAGCGATCGCTGGCGTAATTGCTCGAAACATTACAAAAGTGCCTATTAAAAACATGCGGCTTTTCCTCGCCGAAGGACCGGCCCGCGCTAAGGTTACCTATCTTTCACGCTCCGAAAACCACAAAAAGGTAAAACGGCGGAAAAATTTTGAAACGCGCCTCTTTCACAACGCCTGATATTAAACAATACAGAACAAACTAATATAGACGATTATCTATCCGAAATCGCTTAATTGATGTTTACCACATCGCTGGCTCTACCGCCCTCTTCGTTATCGCCGAAACACGTTTCATGCATTCTACTTACCCAGATTCCTGCGTCTGATATATTCTTACCTGCAACAAGATTTAATAAAGGTTAATTGGATGTACTGCATTTTAAAGTTACGTCAAGAGACATTTTCACGCAAGTAGAGCATCAGTTACGTGTGTCAGAGACATGTCTTCGAAAAAGTTCGCCTAACAACTTCATTTGTTTCCACAATTATCGTAAGCGAACACAATAAGCTAAACAGATAACAGGTCCAAGAGTCAACAAAAGCTCACGTAAATACGTAAATTGCACATCATTACTTCCAAGACAATGAAGAAAGTTAAAGCTAAGATGACAGGAGATTCTGCAATCACACGCGAACACAATGTCATTTTGAGAAATATTACGTGCAAATAAAACGTTACAGAGTATTACGGCATCGAAGAACAAAAGAAAGTTTCCGCAAATGGTCGCAACGTAAGAAAGTTAGAACCTCTCAATGCTCATTATAAAAGCCTATCACGTAGCTTGCCACTTGCATCACTTGATATGCATTTATGCGGTAGATATACAAATTGGAACAATATAAAAGTCGTATCGTCTTATATGGATCTATATTACGCTTCCTTTATTGTCCGTCTCAAGGATTATTTGAAATAGCAACAAGAGTAAAGGGTCATATTTGGTTGCCAACTCGGAAACTTTATAATTTGGCAGGAATATTTAAATGTTTCCAAAAATGTCGATGAATTTAATAATTTCCTGTTAGATGTTCTAATATGACGACAATTAAAAGCTTTAATTGCAAAATATATTGGCTCTGTTGTGTCCACTTTTACAAATCAAGCAATCCAAGTGGAATCATCGATATACGCGGAAGAGAATCGATAGCGAAGGTTGTATCTTAAACTCAAGGGTGGGATTAACGCATTGTATGCATAAAACACGTTATTTCTCGATGAACAAGACCATCTTGATGTTTTTACAACCACATAAAAGGTACAAAAATACCTGTGCAATTGAATACCACTACCAGATGGCATATAATAAAACCTGGTGATATTAAAATGTTGTTATAATATTTTGAGCATTGTATGTTTCGCCTTGAGATTAAACATTTTAAAGGTAATGTGTATTAATCATGAAGTGGGTAACAATGGAGGTTTAACAATTGGAAACAGTTTATCGAGTGTGGTTTTCGGAATGGGCGCAGGCGCGTGCGCAGCCCACTACGGTCACGACGCGGACGCAAGTAGATCAATTTTTTAACCGACCTCGAAATACCGACAACAAAGAAACTTGTCTACGATACACATGTCTATGCTGCGGTGAAATCTAACGACAATACTAAAATTACAAGCGAGTTGATTGATTTCAAAACTGAGAATCTCGACGCCATTTTTTGTTCATGCTGCAATAAATAAGTAAAGTGTCTCACGGTAGACTATTGCCTAGCAAAGATTCACTATGCGACAATGTGAACGCAACACGTGCGACAGTTGCGTAGCCGCATTCAATTCTAAATACTCCATGCGACAAAACAAACATTACACCAACATAATTTCCAAATTCGAGATAATCTAAATTAGAACTAACGAGCGAGGTGGAATTTAAAAAAGAATTCCCACATTATAAATGCAAGGTCGCCGCGTTTGGTGCCAAAAAATAGCCTGACATTTCGTTATGGTCCATAAGAAGAGGTTAACGCGAGTCTACAGTTTCATTCCATGAAATAAAATATTATGAAATTTTGATGCCACCTCGACTTGAGCTTAAATTGTTTCAAAATAATGTAGCGGCGAACTCGATTGAACATTCAAAAATATTTTACGCAAACGAGAGAGTTGAAAACTCCAACAACTAAAGATAGTAAACACATTGAGTCCTGTTCTTAGAATCATCAATATTAAATGATTTCGCAATTAACTGCAACTGTTATAACTCAAACACACAAGAATGCAAATGGCAAGGTATAAAGCATTTATTATATATATTTACAAAGAAAATCAACAATTTAATATTAATATTAGACGCTACTAGAAGATCTAGAGGTCTAGGCGAGGTGACATAACAACATGCCTAGATAGGATGATGGGTTATTTCAAACAGGTTGTAGGTATACTACGATTAACAGTAAGGATTCATAAATATGTAATCGTAAAGTTTGATTAAAATAAAGTGTACAAGTCTGATGTAATAATTTAGTGTATATTCATTCGCATAATGATTGCTAACCATTAAGCAAATGAGAGCAAGGTGCAAACCATTTCTTAAAAAGTAACAATCAAGTTTAAGTTAATTTTATTTATTTATTTATATATATAAAAATAGATAAATTCAAATTTAGAAAAATCATTTGATATTATGAGATGTGTAGAGCCAGTGTTATTTTATTGATATAGTGAACCAATGTTTATTGGCATCAATTCGCGGCAGATAGATGATGATTGATGATGGTTGATTTTACATTGAATATAAATAATATTATATAACACATATGTATCAATTCCTTACTGTTAACATTACACGTCGTATTCTAGTAGATTGTAGGATGTATCCACCTTGACCGCTACTGACTCCATCTCACAATAAACCGTGACACAATTAGCATTTCAAAGGACCTAGTACAGGAATGCCAATGCAAACCTGACATTAAAGGCAATGGCGTCGATTCGCAGAGATGTGTTGAATTCCTTTGTCCAATAATATAATGTGCAGACAAATTAGCTATTAAACACTTTATTATATAAAAAAAAACTTCTGATAGGTCTAATACACAACATTGTCCTAATTGGTAGGTTACGACGGACGCGACATATGTCTGGATTGTAATTGGTCCACGCAGGATATGTTTTTGACGGAATTATATGAATAAGAGGAAGATAAAATTAGGCCTGTGTCTATTATAATATCTATGGTCTGGGGCTATAAAATAATGCCTTATTATGATGTTTTTCATTGAGAACCCACTTGATACAAGAATGTTTATATGGGCATTGTCTATGATTTATAATAGGAGGCAGGAAACGCCAATAAAATATATATTGTATGCCTAAAAAGGGTTCGACCGTTCAATCGTAGATGATTTATATTTTGATTAATAATATTACATTAAATTACATTTTTTTATATAAAATATATTTCAAGGCAATCTTCCTTCTCCTATACATAAAATCATTAATAATTATTTCAAAAGAGGGTTTGAGATGGAATTGAATCGTAACATAATTAATATGAAGCGCAAAGACTAGATTAGTAATTCATCCGACAAGAGATTCGAATAATGATACAGATCAATCAACCGGCACGCGCCTAAAATGCCAAAAGATATTATATTCAGGGCTGCTACATACCTATACAACATACTAGTTCTTAAAAAACTTTGAGCATATAATGATTACAATATTACAAAAACAATTGCTAAAGCATTGGAAAACGCCGAGCAAAAGATACCTAGTTCTAAAACAGACTATTACATCAAAATGCTCCGAGATAGCCCTAATCACGATCTATTAGAGTACCGACGCCTGAGCATTCTCTATCATCATTACATCAAGCTTTTAAACCGCTGATTAATAGTTAGACAACTAACCAGCTGTTTTTACAACTATCACAATAACACTTAACCGATATTTAAAACGAGAGATAATAATTATCCGAAGGTCTTTAGCTGCAGCCGTGTCTTTTTGTAAGACTGCTTTTAATATTTTGCAACAGTTTTGGGACCGGTTATTTTTTGTCGTCTTTTTCGTTTAGTTGGAACGGACCAAAATTTGATCTTTATACGGATGTCGGGTTTTTGCCAACCGAAATGTTTCGTTTTGTTTGAATTTTTTGATATGCATTTCAGAATAAATACAGCTTAGTATTAACTTAGTATTATAACTTGATAAACAGACGTTAAGGACATATGTGTCCTTAACGTCTATTATAATATATATAATGACTAGAAGGTGCTCGCGGCTTCGCTCGCATTAAGAAGTAAAACTTGCATCCCACATTTCACCCCTTTAAAAGTGGCATTTTCAAAAATCATTTCTTAGTGGATGCCTACGTCATAATATCTACCTTCATTCCAAATTTCAGCCCAATCCGTCCAGTGGTTTGGGCTGTGCGTTGATAGATCACTATATCAGGCAGTCAGTCAGTCACCTTTGAGTTTTATATATTTAGATAATAGCGCAATCAGATACGCTGCGGGCTCCATAGTCGTCAAGTATAGAGACTGTTTCAACACCGCAACTATGGATAGAAATCATTAACCATTACGCAATTATATACAACATGCATGCCGGACATAAAGGAGTGGCCACAAACAGTTCTGTCGCAAAGCAGTAATAAATAAAGTGCTAGTTAAGTTTTCCGTCGTTCCGCAAACTCAAGGAGATCAATGTATGCAATTATGTCGACGGTGAAACGCCGTATCACTTCGTACTTTATCTAAATAAGTAAGCATCTAGATTGTTTAGCCCATAATAGAGAATTAACTAAAATTCACTACGCAATGGTACTAAATGCTAAGATATTCGGAATAGGCTATGTCAAATGCAAAAGACCTTAATCTGTTAGAGACTTTGGTGCGTTAATTATGCAAATTGCTAGTTGTAAGTCGTTAAAACGGCAAAAAAGCGTTTATTGTTGGCACGCAACGCCTAGGTGGTACTTAGGCCTGAGGGCTATACATGCCGGACAAGTTTAACTACAAATCATATTAAATAACCCACAGACACGACATAAATATAAAAGTCCACACTTGTGCTAGGAAAGAGCCTAATACCGCGACTGAGTAAAGGTAATCGCGGTGTCCTTACCGATCACCACAGTCTAACAAAAGCCAATGGAAAGTCGCCCGCAAACCTCAAGAATACAAATCGTCGACAATGCATCACCCGAGAGAATTTCCCAACACCGCGCCGGTGAAACTAAAGAAAGCTTTTTTACGACATGTACCGAGTAACATATACAGCGAATGCTATTTGTATCCAGTGGTGTTTGATCGGTGCAAGGTCTGCAGTACTGTCGAAACCGAGGGCCGCTACGTCGCCAAGCCGCTTGGTTAATCGTTACACGTTTTGTGCTGACCGCAAAAAAATCGGGCACCTTGCCGTGACAAGGTCGAGTCTTGTCTCTGAACTCCATCGCTCACGAGTAATTACCTACAACAATGCGATACAAAGTTGAGTTACTTTACGCAGAACAATCGCGACACATTTTTGCGAAGGCTAAACCCTCCGATCGAAAGGATGCGACCGACAAGCTCACAAAATGCCACACGATATTCGCAATGAACTTTGCAGCTCACCTGCTCATGTCCTGATGCAACTCGCTACCTTTAACGATTATTTAGATGTGTTGATATCGTAGACAAGTTGCGCAACAGTTGCCCAACAAAAGTCGCCGGCAAACATTAAGAACAATCAAGGCCTTTTAATAATATGAATCGCGCGGTTAATGAGAGAGTTCGCTGCTATTTCCACGATTAAAATCTTTAACAAAGCCGTAGGTACTAATCTGGTCGCACGTGAACCGAGTCCGAAAATAATATAAGGAAAAGGCCGCGGCGACCTATCGAGGTAATATGCGGTACAATCGAAATCAATTAAATAGTCGTCGGGCAAACAAGCGGTTTCCGCCCGTCGCTGCGCTCTTAATCTAATGTACTTCTATGCTCTGGCACAATTACCCGAGGTTTATCAGAGGTAAAATCGGGCGCGGGTGACCGTGCCTTTCACGGGCCCGCCGCGCCCACTGCGCACTACATTGCACCAGTTAACTACCACTACCATTATTCCTTCTGATACAGTCCGCCTCGGAGCGGTTTAGCTCTAATTAAGCCTGTATTCCGCAACTAAATTGCAAAATCCCACTCATAGTTTCCGCCCACGGGGTGCGCGAATAGAGCCCTCAAAGAGCGTGTAGTAACATCATTGTGCACGCTAAACAGCCGCGATAATGATAAACGTAGTCGTGACTCTGTACTAAGGATAACATTACCAAGCTCGTGCGCGATGAAATTGTAAAAATTACTCGATGATTGTTTCAAACAGATTTCTATATCGGAGCGCGCGCCGTTCATTTCTCCGCGAGGTTGTGGCGACCCACTAAGCAACAATGCGCAGGTTCCACTCGAAACGACAACAATGTGGTGTCGATTTGAGCATGGCAGTTCGATTTTTTAGCAGTCATTTAGGCTTCACGGCCTGTCTCGCGGGCGTTAATCCGCCATTCAATTTCCAATTAAGCGGTCGGTTCTCAATGCCGCGGGTCGGAGGTAGCGCCGACACACTTGATATAAGGCGGGTGGAAGCGCGCGCCGCGCCAGTACCTAGCCAGTGCCCACTGGATAACGTTTTTGTCAGCCGGCCTTTCACCGCGAACGCTCATGAGCGCCGAAACGCAACGTTCGTCCGCAAACACAACCCCACTTAGATAAGTTCATGGCTATTACGTAGCAGATAAGTAAGCGCGATAACCTGACTGTTTCATTACTAACGATGTCGTTTTCCACACTTTCAGATGGTGAGAGGGGCGGCGTTGGCGCTGCTGGCGCTGGGCTGGGCGTGCTACGCGCGCGCCAGCGTGCTCGTGCCCACCTACGTGCTGCCGCCCGACTCCTTCGTGCGCGATCAGCGCTCCCTGGGCGTTCCCGCCGACTCGAGCGCGGCCGAGTCACAGCGCACTATCAAGCGACTCGTCGGCGGACATATCAAGATTAAAAATGAAAAAGAATACGGAACACCGAAGAACTCTCTCATCTTCGACGCGAAGAGCGAGACCGGCAAGTTTGTTCCTGCGATCGCGCCGGAGCAGTCGGGCGGCAACGTGGGATGGAACCAGGGCATCTGGGACGATGGCATGCTCATGTCCAGCGCCGGCGAGGGCAAGGAGCCCGTCAAGCCCAAGGAGGACGACGAGGACAAAAAGACACTGTCGGACCAAGTGGCGGAGGGGAAATATGGCCTGATACAAAATGAAATATTCGCCAAAGCTCCCAAGCGCCCGGGAATCGTGAGCTACGAGCCAAATTCTGAAACGAGATCGAAAGATAACCTGCAGAGTCTCGGAGGACTGAAGAAGGAGGAGATTTGGCTCGCAGAGGACCACCTGCTGGTGTTGAAAGGAGGCTCGTTCCCGGAGCGCACGCAGGAGAGCGAGCGCCGCCCGTGGCCGCCCATCGACGACTACGTGGCGCCCAACAGGCAAGTAAAGCTCCCGGCTAGACCGAAAGTGCCTCCGCCCTTTCCGGTACGACTCTCCGACGACGGACCGCTCGTCTTCCTTACGCCAAACGGCAGTGTCCCTGCGGCCTTTTTCCCTCCCTATTTTGCGGGAGAGGGCCAAGGCCCTGTACCTCCTCCGCCATTCCCCTTCGCACCGGGAGCGCCCTACCCCCCGGGTGGTGATCCGAGAAACTCTACTGCCGGGGGAGCGCCGCAGCCAGGTCCTCCGTTCCCATTCCTACCCGGGAATGCGAGCGAAGGAGCATTTCCATTCCTCCCTCCGATGAACGGCTCTTTTCCAGAATTCCCCCCGGGCGCCGCGTTCCTACCACCACCGAGCAACCAAACAGACCTGTACGACGAAGACGACCCTTCGATCTATTATCCGCCGCCTTACAATTTTTCCTACCGCGCTGACTACAAGAATAAAGTGCCGGCCGGACCTCTCGTACCGGGCATCATCCTGCCCCCGCCTCCAGATTTCTTCGCGCCACTAGAGGAGAAGACAACCACTGAGACTATCAGAACTACGACAAAGCCGACAATCACGACTTACGTCAGACCGAAAACTACTACGAGGCCGACGACGCCGTACACTGTGCACAGAAACAAGTACAAGGCGCGACCTACGACAACCGAATCTGTCAAGACCACGGACGCGCCGACGACTGTGTACACAACTACAAGCACACCGGCCCCAGTGGAGGTCGTTACAACTCCGAAAGCGAGGAAACCTCAACGTATACCATCGAGACATCCTGTTCGCGTGCACAATCAACCAGACGAGATTACAACTCGACCAAAGACAGAAAAGCCTGTTTACAAATCCAGGACGAAACTTACATCGAAGCCTCTTGCAGTGTCCGTTATCTACGACTATCCTGATATTTACGATAGCAAGGTACCGACTACTACTGATAAACCATACATCGTATACAAGGTGCCAGAGAAGACTCAGACCATTACTCATGATGTGACCTCCACTCCTGTGCCATTGAGAGCTTATTACTCCAACACCCAGAACGATATCCCTACAACTAAACTGCAGCCTGTTTACAACGGAGTTAAACCTAGCGAAGATGGATTGGCTTCGTTCTATTTCTTTGACGAACAGCCTAAGACATCGCCATCACCCGCGACGTTCTTTGATGGAAGGAATTATTACAAGACTGTGCCATCAAGCCAACCTACATACCAACCCAACCAGCAAGTTTATCGGCAACAGAACCAACAGGCGTATCAACAACACAACGTCAACGCTCAATCAGGCTATACACCTAACGTGGATGTATCTTACGGAGCTCTCGATCAAGCTGACGCTTTATTCCTGTTCCCACAGAAACAAGGTACGCGGACACTCACACAAGAGTACTTCAGCATCCAGAAACCTAGACCGCAACCCGTGTACGTGCAACAACCCAAACAGAGGCCGAACTCTTTCTACCAGCAGATAGCCGATATTCAACAAACTATCGACTTCTATACGACGAACAGGCCAAAGCCTCACTCTCACAGGCCACACACGCACAAACCAAAAGCTATCACCGGGCGACCAGTATATCAGTTCGCCTACCAATCCAAGCCGAGACCGGAACACAACCCCTTCAGAGCTCCCAAACTCGACCCTGAACCTTTCAGACCCATGGTGAGCTACAGCAAGCCTTTCAACATTCAAAACGATTTCAACGCAATCACACCGTCCGTAACTCCTGCGTATCCTCAGCAGTATCTGATTGAGAACGTGCGTGTAACCACTGAAACGCCAACGTCGAGCAGATACTACCCGAAAACGAAACCCAGAGACGACGACTACGATGACGCGCCACAAAAGGAAATCAGGAATAGCCACAGGAATCACATTCCGATACAGAGTGAGAAGCCTGCGTCGCTAGTCCATCAGACGAGACATACGACACCCAACCCGATCAGTCACGGATACTACACAAAGCAAGACGAGAGCTATTTCGACGACATCACAAAGAACTCGTTTGACATATTCGGGAAGAAATTGGAAGACGGTACACAGGACGTGCACGGGATCGCTGTGACGGCTCCGCTAGAGACTGTCCGAACACCGATCAACAATAACATCAACCTGCAATATGCGTACGAGATCGTGGAACAACAGACCAATGCCCCAAATCTGGACAGAGATACGCTCGTGAATGACCGCCACCCGCGGCCAACTATCAACCCTGACAGCGAACCAATTCCCCATGGTTATGGCAACGCAAACGCACAACTCGTCCAATCGAAACCCGTGTCTTTAGCAGACGACACGCTAGTAAACGACAGGCTGCCGAGACCGTCGATAAACCCAGACAGCGAGTTCATCCCGATCCCGAATCCAGCATACCGGACGCTGCAGCAGTACAGACTGCCGACGCAGGTGTCGCGGCCGCAGTATACGGGCGAACAGCTCGACCTGAACGGACCCAACCCGCCTACGTTGGAAGGCGACACTGATGTCAACTACAAGAGGCCGCTACCGCCCGTCAACCCTGACGCGGAGTGGATCGGTCCGGTCAACACGGCGGGAGAAGGCCGTCCCGGGTCATTTGTATCGTACAGATTACCCGGGGAAGGTGCTCACGTATACTTCCTCACGCCGCAGTCACAATCGCAACGGGAGAGGTATCGAGCGCCCGGCTACGGACGGTGAAACCAAAGCTCTAGTCTGAACTATAACGCCGCGAGGCGAGTGTAAATATTAAAGCGCAAATGTGATGTTAAAGTGTCCTAAGTAGTGTTAGTACAAAAGACTAGCGGTGACCCCGCGATGCCATATTTAAAACCGCGACTGATCGTCGAAGCGATAATTGTTGTGAAACAAAATGGACGCTGAAAACCTTTTTCTTTCTAATACGAGTTATTTATTAAATTATTTGTTAAGAGAATGTGGTGTGTGCTAAATGATAGTTAATTTATTTATGTCAGTATTCTTAGAATCACGAGTATGATGTGATGTGATAATGTGTGTGGGAATTGTAGCTTCGTTATAGATACGTATATTATAGCGTTAGCCACAATTGTTAATGTAAATTGTTATTTAAACAAATCATTGTGATTTTGTATTGTATTTTGTAAAACAAAGAAGTTTTTTGAGAAAAAAATAAAAACGATTGAAAATGTTTATTACGCTCGCATTTTTATTGGTCCCTTGAAATGTCAAGCCTTGCGTAGGAGTTGTAAAAAGTACAATCACAAAGAGTAATTTAGACACAGCTTGTGACAAGCGAACTTAATTGCTACATGCAATTACTTAACTGGGTTTGTTGACCTCGACTCGATGTTGGGTAACGCTAATTTATTTATTATTTAACTGCACTAATAATGCTAAATTTGACATAAATATTACACAAGTCGTTAAATTCAATAACATTATTTGGCCACGCATCAAATCATGATGATTACGGGTCAATATAATGATTATACCCGTGTATTGTAGAAATCGTATTGGTACATTGCAGAAATGGATTAATCAATCACGATCTAACCTTGATAGTAGAATAGAAAGCTAGGACTGTAGTCGGAGCTAGTTTTTAGTTGACTGGACCTATATGACTAATTTAAAATTATTTCAAAGGTGCGGGTCTTAAATAATGTATGTTAGACTTGAATAATAAATTCGATGCAATAATGAATTCAGTGCTTAGATACGCTGCTTTTAAAATAAGACTACTTTTTGCATTAGTTGCTATGCTATTTTATAAATAACGCCTTACGTAAATAGAAAAAAATCTAGTAAATATTCCGGGCCATTGCACACAGCGCCATCTAGCCCCACACTAAGCAAACGCTTGTGTCGTGGGCACTAGATAACGGATATAATACTTATATACTTTTCTTTTGTAAATACATACTTATTATACATACAAACGACCAAATACCAAATCCGTCGCATGTTTAAATAGCTTATTAAATCTAAAACAAAATCCAACAAATACAGAATGATTATTCCATTATATTATTATCTTGCAAATACAATATTTAGTTACAACTATTCCTGTGGGAGTGAAACCATGAAAAGAACTACCTAAATTTAAAGGTTTGTATTTGTAACTCGAGGACAGTTTATATTGGTAAGCCCAATATAAATTGGTAAATTGTAGTTGCTATAATATTATTAGCAGGCGTAAAATTCTAAAGTACCTAATTCGACTCAATTTGATGACCAGCCAGACGGATCAATGACATCCGATCAAACGAGGGGCGTCTCTGGACAAGAAAGGCACAAGACCGACACCAATGGCACCTAGGGGAAGAGGCCTATACCCAGCAGTGGGTTGACAAGGGCTGAATATGATGATGATATTTGGGACCTTTCACTCACTATATACAGCATATAATTTGTTTTTTTGTCAGCTATGTTCCGCTACCATCAACACTCCTCACTTTTATCAATCATAATTTACTCGACCAATTCGTTTTTTTTTTATAATGCGTCGTTAGAACTTTATTAGGAAATCGAACAAACAAATGTACAAATTGAACAAATGGGATCTTATAGCTAGGTTAAGCTAGGTCAATTATTTACGCAAAAAATGTGCGAAAAGGATGGAATTGCGATTGAACGGGCTCGTTAGCTTAGTTGGTAGTGGCTATGCCTTCTAATCTAGGGGTTGCGGGTTCGATTCCCGCGTGACACATGTATAAATGAATTTTAAAATATATAATTACTTATGTTGAGTCCGGTCGTTTGTATGTATAATAAGTATATCCGTTATCTAGTACCCGTGACATAAGCGTTTGCTTAGTGTGGGGCTAGATGGCGTTGTGTGCAATGTCCCGGAATATTTATTTTATTTAATTCTGAATGTTATAAGAATGTCTTAATTAAATGAGATCTACTTTACATTAATGGCAGATTAACATCTAAAACTAAGTAAGCTCGAATGAGAGTGGCCAACTCTGGTGTCAGAGTTTTCAATCCGCCTAAATTCAAAATTCAAAATTTATTTATTGGGACAACTACATGATAACTAACTAAAGAACCTGTGATATGGCGTAACGACCACTGTACTATTGACAAACAGAATTCCATTTTGGACGGTTCCGTGGGTCGGATGTCATGTTAAATTTATGAGTAAATGATTAATTTATAAATTATAGCACATACCTGTATCTGGCTCCTGTGTCTGTGGCTTGTCTTCCATCGGATGCGCGTATAACCGGAGGTACACCTGGAATATAACGTAACATTACTAAATTAGATTGTTACTTGATAGCTTCGAGTTCGTTATTACCGAGGGTGAAAATATTCATGGATAAGTAATTGGTTAGATTATTTCTATTTATTTTTTACATCTTGTTCTAGACTTCTTCGGGTGGTTTGAAGACAATTTGCTTGATGATGTGCGATATAATTATTTTCTACTAACGTTAGAGTGTGACCATTGCACCAGTGGACTGTATAATTTTGAACTTTGCGTGGACTATATAAAACAATTTTGTCACAGTGTGATATGGGCACAAAAGCAATTTGCTGCTCGCCCATTAATCAAATAAATAAATAATAGAGTAATAGTCACCTGTATCGCCACCGACGCACACCGGAAGTAGAAGGGATGCGAGCGCAGCACGTCCTCGAGGCGGAGTAGTCCCACGTACGAACGCAGCGTCATCTTGCGCATGCAGTACGAGTGGAAGTCGAACTGGTCCTCCATTATCTCGGCGAAATGCTGGAAAAAGCGATTTAATAGAATCATAATAATCTATAATCCAACGATCTTTAAGGCGAGAGTGAACCGGTTCCTATCTGGTAAGCACGATCCATTTTAGACCATCTTATTTATTTATTTATTTATTTTATTAGGCACACAACACAATACACAGAAGATACATGAGTGACAGCATAACATTTTAAACATTTTAAAGGATCCATTCTGTGCATCAAACACATGCGTGCACAACATGATTATAAACAAATCCAATGTTCAGTAAGTTAAACTAAAGTGTCTTAGCAAGCTATTGCTTGCGATCGAGCAAACTAAGGTCTAATCTACCTCTTTAGTGGTTTTCTGCGAATAAATAGGAGAGTCTGAAAAAAAGTTAGGACCTACAGTTAAATTGCTACTTCTAAAGAGTTCTATTGGACATATTGTTAAAAGATTGGAACAAAAATATACTGTCTCTAGGTAAATCTAAATATATAAAACTCAAAGGTGACTGACTGACTGACTGATATAGTGATCTATCAACGCACAGCCCAAACCACTGGACGGATTGGGCTGAAATCTGGAATGAAGGTAGGTGTTAACGTAGGCATACACTAAGATTTTTGGAAATGCCACTTTTAAAGGGGTGAAATAGGGGATGCAAGTTTTACTTCTTAATGCGAGCGAAGCCGCGAGCACCCACTAGTAACATATAAAACGGCTTTGCATTTGACCATAGTTTGCCTGATGGAATATAGTTTTTATACCGAAAAAATGCGAGCGAAGCCGCGGAAGACTTACTTTAATAGGTTATAATATATGATAACGGTTGTAAACGTACCCGATCGACTTCATGCGCCTTCTTGAGCGCGTCCCCCCACTGCTGCGCTCGCTGGTAGGCCGCCGCCGCCTCCGTTTGGAACCACATACATTGCATCTCGTTGAGATTCTCCGTCGCCGGGACGCCTGCAAGTTAGACATGAGCTAATTAAACGTATTGGTCAGACGTACCAACCAAAATCACGTATGTCGATTAAGGCAGTGTTACACAGAGCAAAATACTTTCCGCTTTCCAAATAAAAAAAAAAACAGATTTTATATAAACCTATTCCACGTCGTACCAACACCGGCACAAGGGCGAGCAAAGTACGCACAACTCCAACCAGTAAGTCTTAGCTTTGAAGATTCCTGGATTGACTGGATTTCCTGGATTGAAAAAGCATAGTATGTACTCAGTAAAGTTCCAGTTTTTCTGTCCGTAGGTATTATGAAGATAGAAATAACTAATCTGATTATTTGTAACAATGAAGTATGTAATTTAGTTGTAATAACCGGCTAGCACTTACGTCAAAAATTACGTCGAAAAATTAACTTGTCGAGCTAATTTTTCGACGTAATTTTAGACGTAAGTGCTAGCCGGTTATTACAACTAAATTAAATCATGCCTTACGGGAACTATAATACAGTGAATGAAGTATGTATTAAAACAGTACATTAAAATTTTACTTACATTTTATCTCACCTAGACGTAGCGCCCATAGCTCAACTAGCGGAGGCAATCGCATGCGATAACCAATGTTAAGCAAAGGTTGACGCGGTCAGTGCTTGGATGGAGTGACCGAAAAGTGGCATTCCATTTTGGGGGCTTCCGTCGGTCGTATGACACGTTAAATTGTAGGTCCCGGCTGTTTGTCTAGTACGGCAAACGCTAAGCCATGTCCGAGGCCCTTACGGCGGCTTGATAAACTCTCAACACCAGAGTTGGCCACTCTCATTCGATAAGAAGAACTCACCCTCCCTAGTGAACTTGGCGCACATGTCCTCAGCTCGCTTGACCCGCCCCGCGCGCAGCATGTAGCGCGCACACTTGCTGTTCACGTAGCGGTCCGCGGTGTCCATGCCCTGCGCCTCCTCCAGCCACTGGTACGCGGACACGGGGTCGCCGGCGTGCTGGAAAGTGTATATACAACATTTAATAAACTTGGCTCTTTGTTTAGCACGGCAGTCGTTAAGCCATGACAGACCGGCTTGATAAACTATCGACACCAGAGTTGGCCACTTTTATTCGATAAGAAAAATTAAACTTGGAAACTGAGGGAACATAATCACGACTGGCAGGATTCGAACCTTGAACGAATGATCGTAGTAAAACAAAGAGTAAGCACAAAATATGTTGAAAAGTTGATTTTGCAGTTATAATCGATACATACATTGTCTTTAAGATAAGAAGATCACCTCTTTCTTGGTGTTAGAAAATATGCGGTAGGTAGAAAATGTATGGTACATACGCTTGGCGCATGCGCTGGTTGTTTGGTAAAAATGAGGACGACATCCAAGATGGTTACCAAGATGGCTTCCAAGTGAAGTTAGAAGGATTTGACTACAGTCAAATTGTCAATGTTCTCTAAAATACGTGCAATGTTGCCTGTAGGATAATAGTACTACCATGTTTATTATATCTGAAGCATGAAATTTAGGAAAAGAATACATAATAATATTTATAATTATACATATTTTACCTTGTAAATCCGTCCTTTAACAATAAACAGCTCTATTAACGTCGGCGTGTGTCCTATCGCAGCATCGATATAATGTAGCGCTCGTTCCGTCTCCTCCTTGAAGTCGAAGTGTTAAGCCGCGAAGTAATACGCCCATAGTAAAGTAGTTTGACTTCGCTTGACTGAGAGGGTAATATCACAAGTCTCCTATACTTCTAGATATGTATATTTAATACAATTTTTACCTTGTATATCCGTCCTTTAACAATAAACAGCTCTATTAACGTAGGCGTATGTTCTATCGCAGCATCGATATAATGCAGCGCTCGCTCCGTCTCCTTCTTGAAGTCGAAGTGTTGAGCCGCGAAGTAATACGCCCATAGTAAAGCACTCGCTGGTTGTTTTACTTCGCTCGGCTCGGAGGAGAATGTGCAGTTCTTGGATAGATTCTCAATGTATTGGAGGATTAGTTTCTCTATTGTGTCCGCTTTGCTCTGGTCGGCGTACAGCGATCTGGAATATTGAAAAGCAGTGTTTTGTTAATTTGTTACGAATGTATAATAATTATTTTATAAAATCAATTACTTCTATGAAAATAGATTCAATAATTAAAAATTTAGTAAATTATATATGTATGCAGTAAGTTTCTCTTAAATCGATTAAAATAGGATCAATTATTTATTCCAAAATGAAATTTATCAAGAATTTCAATCGTTTATTAGAATACCTAGCTACAATGTCATCCACAGTTGGTTGTCTCATTGCTGGGTATAATGTCTTACTCGTTTCATGCCAGCACATATTCAACTCTTGCTAATCTCGTCTTTAATAACTTGGCGATAGCGTGATATTTGACCACTTTTAGAATTCGCCAGTACAGTCAACTTAAACACGTCTCCGCGAGTACTTATTTAAATGTTATAATAATAATAATAAAAACGTTTATTTACAACTTTTAAAGGAATTTACATACAACAACTTAATACTAAATACAAATACAAAATCATTTATTTGCCAAATAAATTTTATAACAAAATGTTTCGAATCCTCTGACCTTGTGGTAGCCGCTAGGCTGTGTTACGAGGCCAGAGTCATACTAGATAATACTAGCACTATAGGAAGCAACTAATTAATGTGCTATTCAAGCTATTGTATGTTGGAGATTCCTATCCATTCATACCAGGTATTCCTGTGTTGGGAAAGGAAGTAGTTCATCGTCTAGGATATTAATTTATTTATTTTATAATGGCACACAAAATAGAATATGTTCATAAATAAACTGAATATTCATTTTAAGCTGGTTTCGATCCAGAACAAATACCAAAACATGTGTACACAGCTTGATATTGATCTATTGATATGTTGCGCAGCTTTGTAAGCTTTTAGAAATATTGAACATTGTCACCTCAAATCCACAAAGAGCGGCGGGATGCCCTTGTGCAGGCCGTGCCGCAGGTAGTCGTCCACCAGCCGCTGGAAGGCGGGCTGCGACGCCGCCGTCAGCTGCAGGCGACGCGGCGCTATGGCTTTGGGGTACTCTTTCCTGGACACATATGGACAAACGGACATAATTATTGACGTAAGTGCTAGCCGGATATTACAACTAAAATGGGTTGATTAAATAAGAGCTAGATTTATACAAAAATGGAACAAAAACGGAATTCAGCATGGCACAAAACTATGAGATGTTTGTCGGACAAACTCCTCGACACAGAAAACTCTCCACATCAGTACAGATTATGGTGTACTTTTTTTAATAGAGATAGTAATCTGAAGATGAAGGTTTATTAGTATAATAACGCGTGAGAAGCCGCGGGCAAAAGCTAGTTTAGTATAGTAGGTATATTGAGATAGCTTGTTTATATTTTAAGAGCAAACTTTACAAAAACTTCTCTTTTTAGAAATTCATCTTAGTATATAATATAAAAGAACTCACTTATATACATCAAAGAAGGCCACTTTCTCGTCGGGATCGGTGATCTGCTTAGCTTCTATTAGTTTCTCATAGTACATCACATTTTCAGGATTGCGTTTCAACAGATCCTCATAAACTCTCTCTGCTTCTCGGAATCTGGAAATTTAGTAAAGATATCTCGATTATTTCTACACATTTTTTTACTTACATACAAAATGGGGCCAATCTAATGATTTTCAAGTTGTGTTCACAATTGAGCATATTACATGCTAATAGTTTGGACTGATTGCAGATAGAAAACAAAGTTGTATGTGTTATATGCTATTCCGTAGTTTATCTTACTTGGGTATTCTATAGAATTCATACAAGACAACCAAAGTTGAACCAAGAAAGTAGGAGTAGGACCTTGGATTAATTTACCTCACATTTAACCATAACCAATGAGTATTTGGTCGGGATCTTACTTGGCACAACGTGTTTCCATCGCTATACAGCAAGGAAACACTGCCAGTGCACTGGGAAAATTCAGATCCGAATGTGGAAGTAGTGTTTTGTTTGTTGATATTGTCTGTTTGTTTGTGTATTTTATTTTTGACTCTTAATTAATGTAACATAAATGTAAATGATGTTTGACATGTTCATATTATGAATAAATAATCAATGAGTATTAACAATTCTATCTTATCCAATATATAGGACCACCGACTGAGAAATTTACAAACTTCCAGTTGAGCTGTGTCACGGTGACTGACACAAAACATGATTACATGATTTCTATCATTTATCATAACTCTGTCAGGACTGTTTTGCTTGGTTCAGTAAAACGGAATTAGCACTCACCTCTTCAACTTCAAATAATATTCACCAGAGGTCTCCTTAATAGCTAACTTATCCCAAATCTGGCTCTGGAACTTCAGTAAATGATGCAGAGCCCTCTCATATTGTCCCGACTCCGCTAACACCATGTTCTGGTAGAGTAGCATCTCAGAATGCTCATAATCCTCGGCTCCTTTCATTTGATTTGTACGGAACGCGTCCAAGATACTGTTGGCCATTTCATAGTCTCCGAGAAGGTGGTAACTCATGGCAAAGCCAATCCATGACGCTCTTTGTGTTGGGCGCAGCGTGAACAGTTGGTAGCGAGTGTCCTGGAAAAGTTATGGTTAAAATTAAGCCTATTTGATATGCAGGACTCATCACCCCTTCTTAGTAGAATTAAAAACCTATTGAATAAAACTAAAGTTTTTATGCACATTTCCTTTGGAATGGACAAATGAAGTATACAGAGCTGGATAATTAACTGCACTAATTGGAGAAACAGGATAGTTATGAAGAATAAACACATTTTCTTGTTGAAGTATTCTCTATGACATGTGTAAGTTTGATAATGTTCACATGCTGTATACCTACTTACAAAGTAACTTTAGTGAGAATATAGTCTTTAAACCTAAACCTAGATATGAGTTCTAATTTAGGGTAGAATAACATAGATAATTGAATGTTCAAAATTCAGCACACATACAATATGTTTAGGTCACTGAAAGATAATCTATACTAATATTAAATAACTGGTGTGAATTGAAAAATTCTTTTTGTGTTGAATAGACCATTTATCGAGGAAGGCTTTAGGCTATATAACATCACGCTGCAACTAATAGGAGCGAAGAAACAATAGAAAATGTGGAAAAAACGGGGGAAATTATTCATCTTTGAGGGCTTCCGTTGCGTGCGCTGCGAAAACGGTTCAAGATATCATAAAAATGTATATGAAAGAATTATTCCTTTTGAAATGATCTAACAAAATGCCCGCAACAGTATATGTCTATCTTTTAAGGTTAACTGACTAGAACCGTTTTTATGGTAGTAACTATTCCACGCGGATGAAGTCGCGCGCACCAGCTAGTACTACTATAAAATGATTATCTTTTCAATGTTTTATTGCCTGAATTGATATTATTATGAAGCTTGAGAACAGTTTCATTCACAAGCATGTTGAAACAAGTAATATTGCTTACTAATATACACAAACACACAACTCTTTCACATTGTTATTATATGTTTGATTTAAGAAGTGTTATTGATTTCATTATGGAAATTAATTAAACTGTTAACTTCTTTTCAAATGAGAAATAACCTGAATAGCATTAATATGTTGCAGTTCATGAGGAATTTTATTAGCCAAGTAATAAAAAAAAAATAAAGTTATTCACCATATGAATGTGGTATAATATTTTAAATTAAATTAATTTTTTACACCCAAGATTGGGTGCCCATTTAAAGTAGATTTAAGAAGTTAAAAAAAATATTTAAGTACTTACTAACATAGTTCATTAACAACCAAATAATGTTTTTTTAAGAAATTGGAATAGATTGGCTTTATTATTATTTATATTATGTTTTACACTCTAGTGTTCTCTCCTACGCCGAGGTACATTTGGCAGGGGCCAGAGCCTATTATTACATTCCATTTACCTGATACTTACTTACTCTGATTTGCTACTTTTTAATATAACTTACTTTGTAACCCTCCAAATCCCTCATCTGAATTTGAAGCAACGAAAGATCTCGCAGGATCTGTATATTTTCCTTCTCCCACTTGAGGGCATTACGATAACATTTGATCGCTTCATCATACTTCTTATCAGAACGCTGGAGAAGTCCGTAGACATGCCAGCACACCGGGGACTTGAGGTCGTTCCTGAGACCTCTACGGACATACTCATAGGCCTCATCTTTGCGACCCAAGCAGTTGAGGGTTAATCCTTTCATAGCCAGAGTCTCTGTAACATTGTGAAGAAAATATCATTACAAATCCAGGAATTTAAGAAGACACATTATTATCATTAAAGAGCAAGTTTGTGTAGCTAAGACATCATCTTTCCAGTGATTAATAACAGCAAAATTATGTTTCTTCAAACTTATGTAACCAATGTTTTGCATCCAGCTTCAAGTGAAGTTTGATACATGTGATTAATTTGTACCTACTGATAATTTTAGCTTATATACAAGGAGTCATAAAAGTATTGGAGAATTAAGGTAAAGTTAAATAAAAAGAAACTTTGAAGACAAGTGCTTACAAGATACTGAAATATTGCACTTGATTTTAGTTTAAATAAATATATACCTCCATGTTCAGCGAATTTTGGGTTGGACAAGATCTGCTTCGCAAATTTCAACCCATTTTTATATTGTTTATGTTCATAGCAACGCTGAAAGATAACAAAAGTATAATAAATACAAGTTTAACCTCTATTTATTATTAGAATCGGATCTCCTAGTGCGAAATTATATCGAAACTCAAGAGGCAGCAAATATGTATCCGACATCGATTCATAAATTCATGGCACCAATAAATATAAACAATAGACTCCAGGCTACGTAATTACTATGAAATATGGTCGGCTTGGGGAGCATTCTCACATAAATTCAGAATATTCGCCGAGAATGACAAGTGACCTAAAATCAAAGCGTGTTTACAACCGTACATACCAGAATTCTTTTGAAAAGTGCATTCTCTTTTGGTGGCAAAGGATTGCTGGGTGGCATTTTGTTCCAATTTAGTGCGCCAATTTCTTTTTAACTCACTAAAAATTGAATTATTTTCTAAAAACCTCGTGGCTATAAACCAGAGAAGTCGATGAAGGATAGCTGTCTATGGTTCATAGAACTTGGTCACGTGATCTTTGTGCTTATAGCCATTATGTGCTGAAAATATTTCTACCAAATATTTTGTCAGCGCATAACCAGCCATTAATCATTAGTTGTGTTACGAGCCTTTCCCAGAACTGTGTTTTACTTAGAACGTTATTTCCTGATATAATCAGTAAGTTGGGCTACGAATCTAGAAGACTTGGAGAATGATATTGTAGGAGAACCCTTACTTTTCAGGGATAAATTTAACACCAGCTTCATTATTTCACTTCAAATATAATAATTCATCTGTACTTATTACTGTAAATCACAATCGTCAATCTGACTTAAATTCCTACCTCACAATCTATTGAAAACACTCTTTCGAACTCCAAGCCTCCAACGGCCGACTGGCCAGCCAGTCACGTGGTCGTCTGCCAGTCCCCGAGGGGAGCTGGTAGGACCTCTACGAGATAAATCTCTTTCGAGGGGCTGGGCTCCGGGGCACACTGACCCCGGGGAAGTTCACAGTTCACGTCGAGTCGCTCTGTCCGGCGGCGTACCAGCAACGGTTGGCGTTGTTCGACGTGATGAGGCGATGTGCCTGTCGCTGCGGCGCATTTCTATAGCGCCGGGACGACAGGCGGTGGTTCCTGGAGGTGGTGCAGGCGCGTCGACCTCCCGCTCGGGAGCAGCAGCACGACGAACGGCGCACGCAACCTCACGGGAGGGAGCGGCTATTGCAGCGCGACGACTCAACAGGAACCCTGGCCAGCCTCGTTGCGAGTCTGCCTTTATACAACTACCCACACAGATGTCATCGCCCCACTCACCGTTTTGCTAGTCTTTGAGATCAAATACGTACCCATGTTCATGACACTTTAATATTATTGTGAGCGATGACTAAAGGTATTCGTAACTTAGCAAATTATTTACAAAATGTAATTACATAAATCGATAAAATTACATATAAAAACTTGATACATTTAACCTTACAATATTAACAAAAAGTCACCTTGTATAACCATAAACAAGTAAACAATTTATGTTCGTTCAAAAACATAATATTTTGTTTTGTCACAAGAAGCAAAGGAAGAAGAATGTTTTTAATTGTTTTTGAACGATTAGGTACTAATCAACCAACTGGTAGTGATGGTCGGTCTCTTGAATAAAATTTAAATATTTTGTCCGTGTTTTGTATCGTAAAGTCGTTATCACGACTGTTATTGTACTTTTTTGCCGCTCTTGACTATGGGCATTGAAAACATGCGTCGTTGGCCTATGTATGCTGTGTTCGCTGTGACTATACTGCTGATGCTTTCACTCTTCAATAGTTGGAGTTTGGAGACGGAACTACGATCGAAACTGGAAGCTATGGTTACACAAATGCATCAGTGTTCTCGACAGTCCGCCACATGCATGGAGGAGTCCTTGGCAGTCCTCGAACAACGGGATACATACCTGGGCAAGGTCAACGACCTAGAGCTGAAAAAAACAGAGTTGCAAAGCAACCTGACTGACCATGTAAGCAGACTAATGAAAGCCGAGATCCAAGTGAACCACACTCGCGTCGACGTAGAGATGTGCAAGACTGAGCTGCAGTCCCTCAAGAACTTACAAGTAAGTAAGAGTGCTATGTTGGAGACTTTGCGATTAGAAAAAGACACTATGACTAGTCAGTTGAATGAGAAAAAGCAGAAAATTGAGGAGCTCGAGAGAGAGGTTGAGAAATTGAAGTCTGCTCTCACTACCAAGAGTGTTCCTGTGCCATCTTCTGCCCCTAAAGTGACTCCAGCACCAGTCCCTCCTAAACTCAGTTCCTCATTAAAAGTGGATAATTCATTAAAAGTAGATGATTCCTTAAAAATAGAAAACTCGTTAAAAGCTGACAATGCTGACCCTATGAACCCTATGAATGAACCAGCACTTGATAATGATGCCAAGGAAGATATTGAGGATGTGAATGCATTAAATAATGATGATGGAGCATTTGATCCACCTTTGTAGATAGAATATTAGATATTATTGTTTCCGAGTTAAAATGTCTAGTTTTATGGCTGTGGCTGGATGGACTTTTAGGACTGTTTGTGTAATAGTAATTATATCCTTTTTACTAACAAAATTTTGTATGATATTGGAGTTGGTTTGGAAGAAAAAGAATTCTCATGTTATACCTACAGCAAGAAATAGCAATTTGGTAACATTTTGTAAAGAATTTTTTGTGTAGATTTTAGAAACATAATTTTGTTTTTATTTTTGCTCCAATACAATATTGTTCAACATATACAACCCATCATCACATGTTATAACTTACCGATTGTAACTGGAAACTTGTGTCCATAATGTAATGATATTATTAACATATTTTTTATAAATGTAAGACTTTTTGTATTATTGCTACTTGGGATGTAAAACATTAAAAATTAATACTTAGTATATATGTATTATATCTGTTATCTAGTAACCTTGATACAAGCGTAAGCTTAGTTTGGTGCTAGATGGCTTTGTGTGTTATGTCCTGAAATAAATATATACTTACTTGGGCTATCCTAACTAGAGTGTCTATTTGTTGTCAAATACAGTTGTTTAGAATAGCCCAAAAAGTAATTTTAAATGTTTTTTGGTAGAAAAAGGGTATGATGGACATTTTCCAGGATTGTATTATTTAAACGTCAGGGTACTTTACATTTTTAGCCCAACTATAGTATAAATGAAGCAAATTATACTACAATATTAATTACCCATTCAAAAATCAACTCAATTGATACACACATATATACATATATAAGACCTAAATTGTATCTAATATTGCTATAAAAATCACAACATGTGTTTTCTGATTAAATATGCCATGTTTTGTTTAAAAATACTTAATCCACTGATAATTGTTTTCAAAAATAAAGATACTCTGACATACAAATATGAACCTTATTGGCTTGTAATTAGAGATATTTTCGAAATATCTTTCCTATTGAATAATTTTCTATTTCTTATCTTGATTAGGTGTGTTAGGTAAAACAATAAACATGTGATTTACATAATTACTATACAGATGTTAACAAAAAAATGTTGAAAATGTGATTTAAATATTGTTTTTGACTTCTTATTACTTATGCATTTATTTTGAAAAATGTTTGTGATTGTGTTTTTATACTTATACTGTCTTAGAGCATTTATTTGAGAATTCCTTGTACTTATACAAATTATTGTATAAAACATTAAACTAATACTTTTATGAGACAAAGTCGTGAGGCAGCTACATAATACATTAATATGTATAATAAATGGGGAATGTGATTTTTATCTGACCTTGTATTTTGTGTAAAATGTAACATAAGTATGTATTACTTATACATAACAATTGTGTATAATATGTTTTTAGATTTGCCATATATGTTAATATTAAAACTTTCGTGAGACATTTTATCAATATATTAACTACACGGTTTTCACTCACTTGTAAATTGCGTTAGTTGTTTACGCGTTTCGGATGTTATGACATCCATCTTCAGAACGTATGTTCTGGGACCGCGGCCGGTAACCGTTTAGTTAATATATTGCCATATATGTGCCACAGAGATGTGTAGTTATTATCAAGATCTGATTGTTTCTAGGTACGTACATAAATGAAAAATTCTGAAAGCAATCTTTTTTATTTGCTCAATATCTAATCACAATTATGTTGTAATACTAGGTAATTCAAATAAACTATGATTCTTTATTTACAATAATAAAATATAAAAACAAGGGAAGAAAAACTAAACATACTACTTCTAACTACTACAAAAAGGGGCACTTAGAAAATCTTTATAAAAGCCTAAAGATAATCTAAGTGCTCCAGCCCACTACCAGAGGGCAGCGTGCCCAGCTTTCTGGCCAAAAAATACATAATTCAAATTGTATGTGTGATGTGCAATAATAAAATAAAAATAAAATAAAATAGCCTTTATTTCTACTACTACAAAATGACTTGATTACTTAACATAATATGATTACTTTTTACGCTTCACTTGACAGTTTTTGTAATTTTATAATAAACTTTTATATAACTCTTTATTTATTTTGTTGGTAAAAGTTGCCTGTATGGCAAAGGCCTCCCCTTTATTTTCAGCTCGCAATTACTTCTATTTCCTTGGTTCTTCTAGGAAGAGTTTAATTTCCTATAATAGTAGGTATGCCAATATGTAGAGTCAATTTATAAATAGACAAATTTACTACATTTTAAATATATAAACTGCTCCAGGGCTGATTATTACTAAATGTTGAAATTACAAGTTCTTAATACATACAATTTATATGTCAAATGAAATAGTTTATTGGTCACAAAATACATATGTAAAACGTACCTATTTTATGTGATGTATATGCATATATGTAAGTACATTAAAAAGTATTTGGTACGCGGTGGAATGCCTGACTCCTGCGCTAGGTACCAGAGGTCCTGTGTTGCAAGGTATATGTATAGGATATTAGATAAAGTGTAAAATATTATGAATAAATTTAATTTAATTGGGACTAGTATTATCTCAAATAGATAAAATGTGTAAGTTACTATTTGGTGTATATTATGTAAATTACTCAGTTAATATACCATTATTTTAAATGGACTTTTTGATCTACAGTTATGTTGGTTTTGTATATTATTAACTAGTGGGTGCTCGCGGCTTCGCTCGCATTAAGAAGTAAAACTTGCATCCCCTATATCACCCCTTTAAAAGTGGTATTTCCAAAAATCCTTTCTTAGCGGACGGCTACGTAGTAACATCTACCTTCATTCCAAATTTCAACCCAATCCGTCCAGTGGTTTGGGCTTTGCGTTGGTAGATCACTATATCAGTCAGTCAGTCAGTCACCATTGAGTTTTATATATATAGATTCAAGATATACCTATTTGTGTAGAGCATAGGCTATACAATATAATTGCGCTAAATTGATGGTTATGAAAAAACGCGAGTTATTTCTTAGTATGGACAATTAAAGCTGATTTTTATACAACAAATATATCTCTTTTATTCCTAATGATATCGACTCAATTCTGTTTTTTAATCCAACTTTAGGAGGCAATCACATGCGATTTCCAATGTTAAGCAAAGGTCGACGCGGTCAGTCTGAACGATGGGTGACCGAAAAGTGGCATTCCATTTTGGGCGCTTCCGTGGGTCGCATGACACTTTAAATTTTAGGTCCCGGCTGTTTGTCTAGTACGGAAGTCGTTAAGCCATGCCAGAGGCCCTTATGGCTGGTTTAAAACTCTCAAGAGTGGACAACTGTGGTGGTTGGCCACTCTCATTCGATAAGAAGAATCTAACTAAAGTTATTTTTAATCTGTTTGTGTAGGTACCTACTAAATAAGAGTTGTTCCATAGCTAAATAAAATACAACATTTTCGTCCCATGAACTCTGGTGTCTCTGTATGGTTCGCCAAAGTACTTTTACTTATACCAGCCAGCACTGAGAGCAATAGAAACCTTATTAAGTGCAACCAAACTCCAAAGGACAAACTACAAACCGTTACAATGGTAACAGCTAATAGTATTTATGTTATAGGAAAAACTAATCATCATTTCACAGACTAAATAAAAATACTCATATCAATTGAAAAACAAGTTTTATTCATCTTATACATTTCTAGCATATTTAGAACAAAAAAAAACTTCCACTCCATTACTTCAGAAGTAATGAGTTAACAACATAAACCTAAGAAGTACATTAACCTAATAATATACTTGAAAATTTCATTTTACAAAGTCCATTGTCAAATCAAACTGGGTAAATATTGTATTAGACATTAACTAAAGTTAAGAACACAAGACCCAAACAAAATGATACCTACCTACTTACGAAAGTTCATTACATGCAATTTCTAAAAGATAGGTCAATATCTAGAAATCAAGAAAACTAACAGCTACTAAAAGAATGACTTTTAAATGATATTCTTATCTACATTTAAGTAGTAAATATGCTAAAATAGGATGCACAGTAAAAATATATTTAATGGAAAAACATACATAAACATACTGTATATGAAATGTCTGTACTTTATAATTACTGTTTTGTAAGATAAAATAAAGACATTACACTTGGCAATAAGACATTGAGTAGAACAAATTAGAACACTTTTGTTACAGTTTGAGCTCAGAGTATTTGTGAATATGAACCAATTTGCAGTAAACAATACCTACTTTTAAAAGTCTTAAAATTAAAACTAAAACTACATTCCTATACTATAACAAACATTACTAAAGAAATAAAGAATCGGTGGTTAGGTGGAATATGATAGAGAGAACGAATTATTGTAAACCAGTTCCTTTTTGTTTCAAGTAGATTTTAATGTTTGTTGACTCTTCGTATAGCAAGATTGAATTAAATTCATTTTTTCTTTAAGCCTTTAAGATTAGCTAAATGGGTACATTTAACTCATATGTGTAAAGATTGGAGATTTCCTCCCAACTTATAAAAAATATTATCAAATAGAACATATAGTTAGTTTAGTATATAAAGCAAAAGTGGGATCAACACTTTTTCAAAATCTAATCAGCAAAGCTAATTATCCATTTATAAATGTAACGCTTTAAAACTAAATACTTTCTAATATAACATAATTATAGAAAAAAAAATACCTATGTTACACACAAAATGCCTAGTATGAAAGAATAATAAAAGGAGGTCCTGGTTTTTAACTAACTGATGAAATTGTTATATAATTAATAATTATAGAGGAATGCTTAGTATCGGAACAAATTAGAACCAATTAATAACAGAACAGAGCTCATTATGTAATAAATGAACACCTGTGCAAATGCCATTATACTTCGTAAAGTACAATAGAACAAGCCATATATGTACATTGCAAACACAAAGTGTTTTTCAAAATTCATATTTTTTGTTTGACTATTCATAATTTGAAAGTTATTTACTTTAAACAAGCAACCACAGCTGTTTATTTGGCTAAAGTAAATTTAAAATACATATCAAATTGATGTGGCTACATTTTGGCTAGCCCATCTCGAAAGTTCAGTGAATTTATCTTTATCAAGAATAGACAAGACATTTTCTTGTAGCTCATTTAACAATAACAAAACCTAACTGTAAAGATGTAATTCATAATACTCCAAGGTACAGTTCTGTCAAAATAGTAAACAATATCATAAGTTACATAAAAATAAATTTTAAACATAGAAAAAATACAATATCTTCTTTATCACATGGTTATCAAAACAATTGCAAGTAAGCTGATGTACTGTGAACATGTTATATTGAAAAATGAATTTAAATTTACTAGCTTGTTAAGTTAGCTAAAGGAATTAAAGTGCTATTTGTGTCATATTATAAATGGTTTTGAGAATATTCTTGAAGGAAAAGTCAGTACATATACTGTCTTTTTGAAGCATAATAGCATCATGTACTTACAAACATTTTTGTACATTTGTTTAACTCTAATGCACATATTGCTCTGCAAAATACTATGGAACTGAAGTGAGACAATTTCCCAAGATAATGAATGTCTTTAGCTGAGAGCATGCAAACTAGATGGCGCCAGTATGTTGATGGTACATGACACCTTAACCTAATTTAGTTCCAACTGAATAAAAACATTCCTGTAATTCTGGTTTAATCTATTGTAGTGTTCACAGTACTTTTAAAGCAGGTTTTTTTAGACTATACCTGTACATCTCTATATTTGGCTTCCTCTAATGCAGCTTCCTCAAAAGCAGGCAGCAAATTTCTTCGACACTTTGAATCATCAGAGTATCTCAACATCCAAATAATGTATTCTCCAATGTTTAAAGGGTCTTCGGAATAGCTGATCTGTACTTTGCACTTACGATCCCATTTCATGCTATCAGCACTTCTGCTGTTGCGAGACCTCGTAAACTCAATATAGCCGTTGCATTCAACAGCTAATTTTGGCAGCTGAGCGTTTAAGGTATCATGTGACCTATCAGAGTCTGTGCCACTTGTAGAAGGCAAGCAGTCACCTTGGCCTACTTCTTTGTTTGGAGGTGTGATGGTAGAATCTTGTAAGCATTTGCGTTTAGATTTATGTCCCAGTATACCATCACCTTTGTTGCCAATTTCTTCCTCTTCTGAGAACAACCTCTTTCGACCATTGCACTGCTTTTCTACACTGTCATTTTGTAAATCAAATTTTCTCCGTTTCTTATCAGTACTTTCATCAATTGGTTTGCAGTCTTCTGCCCATTCAGGGCTGTGACATGTTTGGAACAGCCTCCTTTTGTTAGGCCTGTCACTCTTCACAATTTCTGGTGAATTGAGTTGATTAACAGAAACAGGGTTCTCTTTTCTGAAATTAAATGGAAGATTTTTTTAATAACTGTTAAACTACCCACATTAGTGATTAGGTAATTTAAATGGCTTGCTATCATGGTATCACTAAAATTACTTATTGAAGTAACTAATTGAAGTAACTAATTGATATTTCTGTCATTTTCTAATTTACTCTACAGTATGAATGATAAAAAACCGATGTTAAGCTAAACTATTTGTACCTAAATGGACCAATGATTGAAGGTTAATGAAAAACAAAACCAGAGCAGGTCAAGCTTTATTTCCAAATCAAACAACAAACCTTTTTAACTGGTCACTGCGCAATTCAACTTTCTCAATGCTTTCAACTGTAGTGAAATCATGTCTGGAACATTGCATGTCATTTTTGAGAAAACTTGATACTTTCTTTCTGTTCTTCACTGTTCGGCCAAACCATTCTAACATAACATCATCAGATAAATAAAGGGCCAAGTTGTGACGGTCATGGTCAATCATGTGCTTATACCAAGATATGAATGATCGAGCCTGCTGGCGTTCAGTAATTTTGCTTTTGTTATTGTTGTCTTCTTGAGTTGTTTTGGTCATTCTATGGTTTTTGTTATTAATAGGCGTAGGTGAAGTCATGATAGCATTTCTGAAAACAAAGAAAACAGACTTATTGGATTTTTTATTAGAATCACACTGGAATGAGACCTTGAAAACCAAAGTGATGTTAACGTATTTCTAATGAATAAACTAGACCCTCACATTTATCAGAAAGTGTCTGGACCACTTGGTGGGAGCTCTGTGCACTTTGAGCTTCTTCTATGCGCAATCCTTCCAAGTATTTCCAACTCTCCTCAACGTAGGCTGATATGGATAAATTCAGTTCCAAGATTTCTTGTTGTAATGCGTTAACTTTTTCTGTGTTGGCGAATATATTCCCTGTAAATAAACACAGTTTTTTTCAACCTTGTCACAGAAAACAAGAGAATATAACAGATATTCTTTTTTTGAAACATAACCTACTTAGACACTCTGCAGTCTCCAAAGCTAGATATTCTCGGGTCAAATCGTCAGACATTAGGGAATTCATCTTACGACTCCCTCGCTTACACCAGCATTCGCAGATTTATTCACTAATTCAATAGGAAATCAACAAGTTTAATTAACAATTTACGAGAAAATATAGCGTCTGTTTCGTTTCACAAAACAAAATGGCATCCACAGTGTTTCACAATTTATTTTTCCAAATTCCATTATTTTATACATAAAGCAAGATAGCGTGAGGCTATTTAACCCGGATCAAAGAGGGACAAAAGACTTTATGCTTCAAATGTTTCCGTTAAAGAATTTTGAACTGACATTTTACCATAGACATCTAAAAATATTTTTGTTTGATTAGTAAAAGTGTTTCCAGCGTAAAAATATTTACAAAAATAGTAGAAACTAAGAAATTACAAAATATTGGGAAAGACGACTGTTTTTACATTTGTGTATCATAATCATAAGCTTATTTTCAAATTATATATTTATTTTAGTCTTTACCGTCTTGCTATCATCGAATAGTAAAGTCACGTTAATATTTTCAAATATTCGCTCCCTTTTCCGGAGATTGGTTAATTGACCATAGACAACGCATTAATTACGTGAACGATTGGATAGTCGAGCAGCCGCGCTTCGTTGGGAGTGGTAATGCGCCGAACCAATCTACTGCGTTCCTGCGATCATTGACTTCGACCATTGGTCTATCTTTTGTCAACCAATCATCGAAATTCCAGTGAAGACCCAATGTAAGTTACCAATTTATTTTCGCGGATTATTCCTTGGAGTAGGGCGCACCGGCTGTTTCCCGAGAAAATAATGAAACTGTTGATACTAGCGCATATTTCTAGTATGTAATCCTGACAAAATTACAAAGAAAGCAGCCATTTTGTTAACGTAGCATGGCCCGCGACCTCGTATACTTGTGACGTGTTGATTTTATTTTGCGAACTTCTGCCTTTGTGCGATTTAGTTTACCTGCACCTAATAGAACTATTATTCCTCTGTAAATTGTTATAGATTCGTAACTAAGTAGGTATCACTTTCATGATTTACCACAACAAGCCAACCTATTTTCAAAGGGTTTAGGTATCTTTAAGAGATCGGTCGAAGAGTTTCCGCAGTATTTATTTTCTTATCAATGTAGGTAGGTATATGAGACATTGATAAGACAGATACATTGCTTAGGTACATACACATATCCAGACTATATTGTATACTGATTTCTTGATAACTTAGCAGTTTTTGGTTTTATTATGAGTTATACCTATATGACTCGACTTTGAACCTTATTTTCAAGCAGTATTAAAGACTTGTTTTGATCGAAATAATGTTTTACAACTATACATCCGGCCGGCCTCGAAAATATCTAAGTTAGTATTTATTGGTGTAAAGTCTTAAGTAGGTAGGTACTTAATTATAATACCTAGGTAATCAAAATATATTGCTGGCATGTAGGTGGAAAAGAGAGGTCTATACCCAGTACTAGGATTAAAATGTTCTGGAATGATAGCATAAAATAGCCTTTTATAACTAATAACTTATTAAAAAAACATTAGTTATTTAGTATATAGCAATGTAAATTAGTATAAGAAAAATAGTGTTTAAGAGTAGATTTTGTAAAAACAAGTGCTATGCCCTAAACCTCCTATCGACAGGGTCTCAAATCTTTAAACATTTTTTTTAATTTTAGAATTAGTTCTAAAATTGCTAGATTGTATTGTGTACTGCATTAATAAATAAATCTATACATAGGTATAATAATTAATATCATTCCAGTGTCTCACCTAAAATTGCTAGATTGTACTGTGTACCTACTGCATTAATTAATAAATATTTACATGGCTTGAGAATAAACTAAATCTCTTTCAAATTCCCTTCAATCATTCAGTGTCTGACCATGGAACACGCCCAGCTCCACACGTCAGACGGCACCCAGGTGATGACTATCAACGGGCAGCAACTCCAGGTGCTGCAGATGAACCAGACTCCTCACATGCTCCAGGGGCCCAATGGACAGCAGATTGTGGTGCACGCTATACCTTCTTCTGGACCTACTTTACAGGTAATAAAAAACTAAGCTATGGTCTTCAAATACTATATATCTCTAGACCAAAGCGGCGCTTAACATCAGGCGACTTGTAGTCCAACGTATACATCGCACGGAATCAATTAAGATTCCTTGTTTAAAATTACAATGATGGAGATCTTAAAATATATATGACTGGTAGACGCCCGCGGCTTCGCTCGCATTATTTCAGGATAAAAAGTATTCAATGACACTTTTAAGGTCTCATACTACCTACATATCAAAAATCGGATTTAAAAGGTCATAGCACACTTAAACAACTCTGCTCCAACACCGCTCCCACCCAACACTGCCCTAACTGCTCGCAGTCCACGCGGCGACAGCTAGCAGGCACCCAGCAGTCCACGCGGCGAAAGCTTGCAGACGGCCAGCTCCAGTCCACCCGCCGATCTCTCTTGTTTTTCTCGATAGACACAGTTCGCGATCGGTCTCCGTTAAAGCAACTCGAATTTTTACTATGTCTCGATTTAGCTCAAGTCAGCTAGCACTGCTAGCTGTGAGCGCGCGGACACCGCGCCGACCGCTCGCCTACATCATGCGGCCAGCGAGGCATCAACTACCGAGTAGCCTGACGGCGCGGCGGTAAGCTCGCTGACAGCGGGCTGTCTGCTAATTCATGATGCCAATGTAAAATATATGTAAAGAGCAATATTTAAAGACTATATTTGAATTATATTCTTTTTGCCGGGTGGGAGCAGAGTCGTTTAAGTGTGCTATGACCTAAAGTCTACCCAACATTTTTTTTCTAATATCTTTCATGTTCAGATTTTTGACTCTTCTGCTTTATTATATGTACCTATAGAATAGATACACCTAGATAGATAGAAGATAGATAACATACCTAAATCATAGCTAGTGCTTTACTGGCAACATGTGAACTTTAAAAAACGGGTCAAAATATACAAAGCAGATTTTCTGTAGATAAAATTTTAGTTTTTACTGAACAGAGATGCCCAATTGGAATAGAATGACTAACTTGTATCTACCACAGAATCCGTACCTACTACAATATTACATATCCTATTTCCTGTATTAATATATGTTCTCTTCATTACATGCTATCAGATCGGAACGCAGCAGATCCAGGTAGTAGTACCGACTAAATACTAAAAACATGGACATTTATACGTTAAATAAATTAGTTAAAGATGCTAATACATATTATTTGAATGTTACAGGTAGCGACCCCTGGCGGTCAACAGCTACAACAGTTGCAAGTTTTACCTATATCTGGATTACAAGGTAAATTTAATTTCTAATAAACCACAATCACTAACCCGTGGTTATAAAACCTATGTATGTGTTAATTCAAAATTTACACTATTCCCGTATCATTCATTCAGCCTCGCGCTCACGATCTAACGGAAAAAACAGCCTAAACAACTCTCAAACTCAGAAGAATATACCTACTGCTTATATATAAAAAAAACATAGCGATCGGTTGTCATAGGTATATCAAACAATAACTCAACAAACGTACTCTCGGCTCTCTTATAATCTTCTTCTTATCGAATATAATGGCTAACTCTGGTGTCGAGAGTTTGTCAAGCCGCCTTAATGGCCTCTGACATGACTTAACGACTGCCGTACTAGACAAACAGCCGGGATCTACAATTTAACGTGTCATCCGACCCACGGAAGCGACCAAAATGGAGTGCCACAAACAAAAACAAATATTTATTAGGTTTATAATTTAAATATAAATGTTCTGTTTTTGTGTCCAATAAAGCATTAATCGATCACAATCAATTTAAATTGCCGGCAGGTGCCGGCGGCAGCATACAACCGATGCAGCTGGTACAGACTCCCGACGGACAGACCTTCTTGTACCAGCCCACTGCGAGCGCACAACCTGCTATAGACCAGCATCAGATTATACATCAACCAGCAGGTACTCTTTGATTCCTCATTATTGAGGGTCGGGACGCCCCCGCTGAAGTAAATCGAAAGGGGGAGCTAGTTAGGTAGTCAGTTTTGACGTCCTTGATTGGAGTTTCGTTTCCGAGCGGTAACGTTCCGGATTTGGCAAACACATTTCGTTGAATTTCGTGGTCTTCTAACTTCCAACAAACTTAAACAACTGTATTTATTTAAAAAATATTTATTTATTTTTAGAATACGATTTCTTCCTGATGTTTTCCTTCACCGTTAAACGAGAGCATAAGGTAACTATATACTTGGATTACTGCCCAAAGAAGACTATAACGACATAATATTATAATATACCTATACATAAGAGCGAATCGGTCGGGGGGTTGGACCGTAATTATCGCTTACCATCTTTATTGACATAGCACCCACATACAAGTAAAACAATCCAATTTACTTATTATTATTTTCATTTTTACTTAACTAGCAATTCAAACAACGACCCTTTCTAAGCTTGGATTGCTTTTTATCAGACTAATACACAGGCTTTATTTACAATAATAAAATATAAAAACAAGGGAAGAAAAACTAAACATACTACTTCTAACTACTACAAATAGGGGCACTTAGAAAATCTTTAGAAAAGCCTAAAGATAATCTAAGTGCTCATCTTCAGACTAATTATATTCGTATATAAAATAACTTGATTTGTGAACGTATGAGTGATCTATGTTATTGATGATGATTATATGAATTGAGCACTACTTATAAATACAGGGTAACTGGTAACTAACGCATAACCTTTTAAGGGTGGCTTTAGTACATCTATACCAACAACTTTTGTTTTACAACTTTTGGAAATTCGTGAAAAAAAAATCAGCTGTTCCATACAAAAACATGGAAGATTTTCGACAAAATGTATGGAACAGCTGATTTTTTTTCACGAATTTCCAAAAGTTGTAGAACAAAAGTTGTTGGTATAGATGTACTAAAGCCACCCTTAAAAGGTTATGCGTTAGTTACCAGTTACCCTGTATATTAAGTATTTGATTATTTACTTTCCAGTAATAAACTTGAACGGTAACTTGGTGCAAGTGGCAGGCGTGGGCAATGCGGTGCAACAACAACAGATCGTCAACCAACCTAACATTGTTATGGTAAGATCATTTTTTATAGCTATAATATAATGTACCATGCGTACTATACATTTGACAGTTATCAGTAAAAATGCAGTCAGATGATGAATAATATCTTCTTATTCATAATATTAGGGAAAACGCCAGTGGCAACGATGTAAGACAATGTATTTTACTTAATTCCACGTGATAGTCCCATATATATAAACCACACTATTTATCTGATGACTTTTTGATAGACGGCCATATAAGACGCATAGAAAAGGTTTCCGAAATAAGAACTAAATTATTTTACGCACCAAATTTCGTTAAGATCACCTTCGGCTGTTTAAGCCCTATATGATCTCCACATATAACATTCTCTTATTAACTAATTTAGAAAGAAAGAAAGAAAGAAAACATTTATTGTGACAGATTTAACAGAAGAACACACACGAGTAAAAACATAATAAACAAACATAAAAATCTGCCACAACACAGCCCCAACTCAGCATAATGCTGGTTGTGTGGAAGCAACCAGCGCTGGTCTTCCGTTGGGGCTGGCTGTGACGTCACGCACGTACAAGAAGACAGGAAAACAAACAAAGACAAAAAAAAATTATTGTTTGAGTTGCTGTAATATCTCCCACTTCATACAGTAAAAAAACCAAAGCAAGCTAAGTAAACAAGCTATCGCATCTCGATCTCAATTCATGAAATCTCTATTTAATATTCCAGATGGTAAACGGCAACAACTCGGCCACAGCGGGCGCGACGGCTTCCTCCGAGGGTGCTTCCACCTCCGGAGCTGGGTCTGATGACGAGCCTCTCCTGTATGTGAACGCGAGGCAGTACAAGCGGATACTGAAGCGACGCGCCGCGCGCGCCAAGCTGCATGAACAGGGGAAGATACCTAAAGAACGACCTGTAAGTTGAAAAATCTTTGGAAAGTCGGTCAAAGAATTGGTAGTTAAGGTCTATGATCGATCAAACACTTTGACTGTTCCCGTAATGTTTACGTTTCGGTCTATAAATTGTCACACTTTGATTAATCATTACTGGAGTTGACATGCATGTAGGACCTTTCGGCTGTATGAAAAAACCTGCAAGTGCCTGTAATGTGTATATATGTTAAGGAAATGTAATAAAATAAATTCGATCCATGAATGACTGACCGAATATAGATTCCACTTTCCACTTAGTAGGCATAGTGTTCTACTTCAAATTTCATATTAATACTAGCAAATATTTGCTTTATGAGTTAATTTATTGAGTGCTAAACCTGCGCTATGGTTGTTTAAATTAAACTTTTATTGGAAAATGAGCGAAAATAATCACGACCGGCAGGATTCGAACCTGCGTATTTCCGATTTATTTTCGCTCATTTTCCAATAAAAGTTTAATATTTGCTTTGTTCAAATATTAGCAAACTTTACTTTTGTCAACTTTTCCACACATTATATCTGTGTGACCAGATTAATCGTAAAAATATACATAGTTAATCATTGTTTTCCAAAGCAAATAGCTTACTTTTTCTTCCACAAGCTACAAGTGGCAACTTTATATTTAACTAGTGGGTGCTCGCGGCTTCGCTCGCATTAAGAAGTAAAACTTGCATCCCCTATTTCACCCCTTTAAAAGTGGCATTTGCAAAAATTCTTTCTTAACGGATGCCTACGTCATAACATCAACCTTCATTCCAAATTTCAGCCCAATCCGTCCTATGGTTTGAGCTGTGCGTTGATAGATCACTATATCAATCAGTCACCTTAGATTTTTATATTATATATTTAATGATTGTTTGTTTGTATTCCAGAAATACCTGCACGAGTCCCGTCACAGACACGCCATGAACAGGATACGAGGTGAAGGTGGCAGATTCCACTCCGGGAGTAGGAAGTAAGTCTTATTCTTTGACTATTTACTTAAGTTCTATTCTTTTTCTACTTATTTTTTACTAACTATAGAGAGATGGTGAATACTTTATTTACAATAATAAAATATAAAAACAAGGGAAGAAAAACTAAACATACTACTTCTAACTACTACAAAAAAGGGGCACTAAGAAAATCTTTAGAAAAGCTTAAAGATAATCTAAGTGCACCAGCCCACTACCAGAGGGCAGCGTGCCCAGCATACTGGCCGCATAGAGAGACTAGAAACGTAAAGTTGTATGACACACAAAATAAATATATAATAGAAAACCAACATCTTCTAGTGATTAGCCTTAAATAACTTTAAAAAAACATGTAATCCAAACTATGCTTATTGGAAATTGCTACTTATTTACAGCAATGTTGTTCATATCAGTCTTCATATCATGTTCTTAATTTGCCCTAATTCATTATATTTTTATTTATTTTCAGGAATAAAAAGGATATCTCGGAAGACCATGACCACATATCAGAAGACCAGAAGCTTATGCAAGAAATCAAACCGGAGACTGTTTCCATCACTATTATTCAGGTAAATATCATTTCTTTTCAATATTAAAAAGTTTTAATATAGATAAAATGTAACTGGTTACCCTAAAAAAGGATTTCAGAAGATTGATCTGGTATGCCATATTGTTAATTTTGGATAAAATTTCGAGTTTTATGATCTTTTATTTATATACTAGGCTTGCCACACACAAGGGTAAAAGACTCTGTACTCGCATGTATCAACTTAAGTACCATTTGTTTTAAGGTTTCTGACTGAATAATCTTAATTTAGTGCCACAATTGGCGACCTTATGGTTTAAAGCGATTTTTTCCCGGCAACGTAATGGGTAATAGTAATATTGTAATTGACAAACGTTGTTTTAATTTTATTTTTTATCAACCTATGCTGTCCTACTCCTGGGCAAAGGTCTCCCCCAACTCCCTCCATGAATCTCGGTCGATAGTCGCCTCACGCCTGTCACTCAGAAACTGTTTTAATTAATCTGTAATAATTAATTATCTTGCAGGATGAAGAAGACAACGACAAAGCTCAATGGCGGAGACTCGCGCCGCACCAAGCACTGCAATCTACATAGCAAGAGAGGAAACAGAAACGGAAGGGCAAGAAATAACTTATGATGTGATAACATTATCAAGTGAAATATACAAGTTGCTAAAACCTTATAGTGAAAGTTATGATGTGGTTTATAAGAAAAGTGGATAAGAACAATTCAAAGGCTATAGAAAAAATGGCTATAAACTTATGGAAGAAGTTATGAAGTAATTTATAGAAAAAGTTAAAAAAAAATACAAGATTTTTTGGTGATTTGAAAACTCTGACGCCGGAGTTGGCCACTCTTATACTAACAAACTTTTATAGAAAAAGTGGAGAAGAACTAATAGGATTCACGGCTGTGCCATGAAAATTGTGACACTAGAGCTAAGTAGCTTTTTACACTGGACTGTTAGATTTTTGACAAGCAGAAAAATATTGTGTAACTGTTTTTTTTTTAATTGTTTTAATGTTTACAATTCAATTCGTTTAATATGTACCTAATAAATGAAGATTTTAATTTGATTTTTGCAGCACGTCCAAAAAATAATGAATTGGATTTACATATATTTGCATGGGTTGTAATTTATAACTAAGAATTATTCCTAATTTTATTTTAATGTTATCTGTTGAGTTTTTATTATTATCTTTGTAAATAGTAACATATTAAATGTCTGATTAATTAAGTGTTAAACTTAGTTTCACGAAGTATTTAAGATTACTGGAAAACAACAGACAGGTTTAGAAAAACTGGAAAAAATATTTGCATATTTAGATCTTTCATGAATTACCAAAGGTCAAATGAGATTAAAATTGTACATACCATTTTTCTATTTACCTATACAGTTTTCATTACATTTCTGTTCCTTTAGCAAGAAGTTTTGTCAACTTATCTCCGAACTTCAATATGAAGATGGCCCCAATGATGATGATTTTTGTTCCTAATATTGTCTTAATTATTTGTATTTGGGACTGATAAATTATTACACAATGTTATATGACACATTTAGATTCAAATTTACACCTTATCACAGTCAAGATATAAGGAATTTACTTGAAAATTATATACTTTAATTTCGATACACAAACTCTGCAGAATGTATTTATTGATTTATACCAGTTGTGTATAATCTTTTATAAACAATCTTGTTAGAAGAGGTTTGTGAGTTATTTTCTTCTTCTCAAGAAGATAGAAAATGAACTACAATACTATTTATATTTTTTTCAGTATGCTAAAGGCTGGTTGCGAAACACGAAGATAAATTATGATTTGTTATAGGTACCTTTCTCTGTTGCTCCCCCACTAATAGTTATCAATTCTTACTGATCCACAACCAGAATTAAGCAATTTCTTATCTTATCAATTCAAAATAGTTTCCATGGACTTTGTAAGTATTGTAATATTGAAGGTAGATTGACATGACAGTCATTTTATAATGAAATAAAAATAAACCTATTATTTTAAATGATGGCTTTTAATTAAAATAATACTCCGTTTGTACTTAGTAAAAAGTTTATTAGATTCATGAACACAGTTTGTAAACAATTTGTAAAACAATATCAAGAAAGAGGGTAGATAGATATTATTAATCTAATTTCTACTTTAGCTCAAAAAGGTAGAGTAAATTGGCATCAAAATTAATGAGGAATGTAAAAGATTTAACATTCACTTCTTAAATATCAATTCACTACAAATACAATAAATTCATAATCATGATTTTTATGATATACCTAAACCAATTTGTACCGACTATAAATTAGGATATTCAAAACTACAATAATTGCACTTTGTTACTTAATATCTAGAAATGACACTACTTTTATCCTACTTAATGCTTATGTACTAAATTTTCTACAGTTAGTTATTTGGTGTACATTGTAAATGGGACAATATCAAGAGAATCAATTTAGGTACCTACATTGGTAGTAAGTATTTTATTTTATTATTTTTTTGGGTAAGCAATCTCCATCCCAGACCCTAATGATTGCTTACCATCAGGCAAATCAGGGTCAAGTGCAAACCATTAATAGTAAAAAAAAATACACAAAGTATGAAATACGAAGTTTCATTGAGGTCAAATATCGGATTTATAAATCTCAGATGAGTCATCGTTCCTTTTTTAGAAAAATACCAATACTTTGGACAAGAGCATATGGCTTAAAACTGACTGCTAAAATAGATTAAGTACATATTCATACTTGTCCTATCCAAAATCACATAATATCAATACGATTTAAAATACTAAAACCTTATAAAAGAGGGTAGTTGATCTAAGTGTCAGGTTTATGGGCATGCTCTCTCATCTTCTGTATTTCACTCTTGATAGCAGATATTAGAGGAATGGCAGGATCTTCTGCAGGCAGTCTTCCTTCTGCTGTAACCAAGGCCATGTTGACCGTTGGCCGACCTAGGGACTGTCAAACCGGCTGTCAAACGAGCTGTCAAACCGCTGTCATTGTCAACTTGCTTGTCAAATGATCATGGTCTCGCTGTCCCATTGCTGTGTGGAATAGTGAAGCTACGTTTTACTTTTGCAGGTGATGCTTGGAAGAAAATGAAGCGTGTTAGATGAAAGGTGGTTACAGAAATAAAACGGTGAGTTAGTGTATTTATAAAAGAAACATAAGACCTACTAAAAGAAAAGTACCTAGGTATGCCAGTGCATTAATTATCATCATCATTAGTTTAGTTATAAAAAAATGTATGTAGGTACTTATAAAAAATCTGCCGTCAGTAAGCAGGGTGATATTGATAGACAATGAATATAAATAAAAAACTTGGTACTTAGGTATAACTAAAGGAAAGGGCCTTTGTATATTGGCCATTAAAAGACACGTAGGAAGCCAAATACCACTAGATTAGGAAATCAGGCAAAATACTCTGTACCTACATGATATCTCAAATTTCTACAGGATTTCTAGAAATATAGCTGTACTAAATACTTTACAAGGCTTTAGCACATTCTGTCATTGATCCCTAAAAGGTACTATTTTATGGTTGTTTACCTGTGGGGGCGTAGCACCCCAGGCCCTGGCCGGAGGCGGAGCCCTGCGGTCCGCGAGTGGCCGAGTGAAGGAAGTACGCGGCCGGGTGTCGGCAGGGGGCGCTGCTGTTGTTGATGTTGATGGTCTGAGAGAAGTATACGGAGATTTATGAAATAAAATTGAATTTATTTAGTCGTAGGTATAAGTAATCATAAAATACGAGTTATTAATAGTACTAACCTTTATTAGATATTTACTTATTTAGCTAGCTTCTGTCTTACATTTAGTTTTCCTTCAATGACTTGTCTTTCACATTGCATAGATATGTCTAAATTTGCATTCGCTTAGTGGTGAAGGAAAACATCGTTAGCAAACCGACATGTCTGAGTGAGGTTACCAACTAACTAGGTTAGGCTCAGTCACCCAAACCGGATACTGGTCTCCGTCAATAAAATACGCCATTCATTTCTGTCCCCTGCCACTTCCTACTTCTAGGTAAGCGTGTTACACCCTAGGCTGCAGCAATGCTTAATATCAGGCAGGCTGTAGTCAAACGTAAACCTATCCCACGTAAAAAAAAAACTTTCAGTGTCTTCCAGCTGGGACAAATCTTTCTGGTCTTGTTTTCATGATACAATAAAAACTAACCCAGGCCTCGGACCAGCAGATCTTCCTCGCACGGTGTCTAGTGCAGTGTATGGTGAGCCTGGGAGACGCACGTTGTCATTACGAGCTTGGGTCAACTGACTGCTTGGGACTTCTGGAAAATTATCAAAGATTAATTTTAGCATATTATTATGCTTATGTTTGACTGCTTTGGACTTCTTCTGGAAAGTTGCGAAAGAAATATCATAAATTAAACTTAAATATAGCATAAGGTTAAGTTTCTTATGATCATCATTCATTGGTCTGTCTTTTTACATCTACGTGTTATGCTTTATATAGTCTTGGTTCGAATAATTGCTACTGCGCTCATGGCCAAATAAGCCAATAAGAGAGTCTCAGATTGGTTCACAATATAAGATTGGTGTAGGTAATGCCGTTGGTTGGAATTTGGCAGTGGTAGTTGGTTTCTGTGGCGCGGTTGTCCAACCAAAGCCTATCATGTATAGCGAAACTGAACAAAATGAGACGGTAGTCTCATTTTGCTCACGTTTATTATATGTTTTCAAGAGCCTTAATTTTTTTATAGATATACATACCTAGTTTCAAAGAAAGATAAAGTAATATGTGTTTTTCAGAAAAACTGATAGTACCTGGCTTCATCTCTTCCTTAGAATCCTTGCTATCTTTACTCTCCTTGCTTCCTTCAACAGTGTAGGTAGTGTTGGAGTCGGGACTCGAACCAGCGCTGCCGAACAGTGTGAAGGCATCGTCCATGAGCTCATTGAACCTCTGTCTCATGCGGGAGGGGCCGGGCTCCTTGCGGGAGGCGGTGGACTTGGCTGGACTTGGGGGCTTCGATGCTGTGGGAGAGGTGAAGACTTGAACTTAGGTAGGTCCTGTGATGAAACTGACAGCGTTTATGAGAAACTGGACCTCGCGAAACTTTTTGGTAAGCCGTTTTGCCAATTTTGTTATGTTTTGGTTGGAAGTGGAACACGGCTATACAATTTTTGAGTGCTTAGCTTGAATCTAGAGAGTATTTAAATGTTTAGCCTATCTACAGAGGAATAAAGTCTCGACGCAAGATTTTCTTACTGAACTTTTATGCACTGGACAGTCAAGCATTGAACCAACACCTTACCTTAAGCTGGCCGATTAGGTCGATATAACACAATACAACTTGATTGTACACCAGGGAAAAAGAAATAAAAAGTAAAGTAATATATTAAACCTGGGTTGATGGCATATAGCGATCTCTTTCAGTCATTTTCATATGAATTATTAAACTAAATATAGTCTTCCAAAACCATACCATCTTTAATCCTCTGACAATGCAGATCCCAGACCAACGGCCCTATAACTCCAGGATCCTTGTCTATACTCCCAAGTCTGACCAGCTGTGATGCCATCTGTCTTCTGGGAATCAGGTCCTTGGTCTTATCCTGGGTTTTGGCAGATTTCGGCGTAGCAATGGGAGAGTCCATGTCGAGATGTCTGACTGATACAGGTTCGAGGATTCTGGATAACGGTTCTACGATGTTGCCTCTGCAATTCAAAGAAGTAAATCTTGTAAGGGAACGTTTTGTATTCTTGAACGTCTTTTTATTATTACGATTAGATATTTTCATAGAACATTTTATTTACAAAACAAGAATAACAGGAACTGTATATGGAAATTTGTAAATTAAGTAAATAGGTATGTCAACTTTTATATGTATCATCATCACCATCAAAAGGAATGGAAGTGATAATCTTGGTATTCAGGCAATTCAGGTAAGGAGTTCCGTAACAAAAATAACCAAGATATGAACTTCTACTACTGTAAATTTTGATTTTATGTTGTTTCATACACATACAATGGACACACACACTAAACTCACAAACACACTGCCTTACCTTGGGAATGAGTTGACAGAAGGCATGGAGAGATAAGAAGTGGGTGTGTGCGGTATTGAAGGCTGACCACTGTCTGAACTGTCCAGCCCTGCTGCTTCTAACAGGCTGTCTGTTGTACCCACTGGAAAACACAAATAGTATTTAGTACAATAAAAATATGTCTGTTTAGACAACAACATGTACTTAAAAAAAATGTTTTAATCTTGGTAAAGTACAGAGTCAAGAACATTCAAGGCAAGTGTGGTTTGAAAATTTGTATCTAACTCCTAGGAACAATTAATTGCAGGAAGTTTTATTGCGGTGATAGAATAAATATTGCAAGGTTGCTAATAAAATACAAAACGTATAGGTCCGTGACTATCTCTTATTAAAATAAATAAATAAAATAATACCACAAGCAGGCGGAATTTACCTCGTTTTTTCTGCGGCATTCGTAGAGCATGAGGTTTCTTGGGGCGCCGACGGAGAGCTGTTGCTACTTCGGAAACTCCAGACGATGTGGTGGATGTGCTGAAATAAAATTATAAGTATCTAGGTATTTAGTGGATCTATGAACATTATTGATTTCGTATTTGTATTTAAAAAATACAAAGGATTCTTAAGGAATCAAAACTTTGAAATCATAATAGAGACGAGACTTCACGACGAGAGCGACGGATAAGCGATTGTACAATAGTCTAGAGCTTTTGTTTTATTATTATTTATTAGATAGTTACTATAAAATAATTTTAATAACGTCTCACCTGGATGCACTGGCAGCTCTGTAAACAGGTAGTAAGGTGCTGCTTGGTCGAGTTCTACTTGGAGATACTACGCTGATCAGCTATTGAAAGAAAAAAAAACATTCCTAAAATGCTTATTTCACGACCAATTGACCACCAGAATAATTGGTTTTCTTAAACTCACTCAAAACTTTTTATCCCGTTTTTTTTAAATTGAATTGAATAAAATCCAATCAAATCTGCTTATTTATTGCCTCTAAGGCGGAACAGAGTTCGCCGGGTCAGCTAGTATTTATATGAAATAGTCATCTTCACTGCACTATTGTTCTCCAGACTAGTCCAGAGTAAACATAAACTATTAAAAGTCAAGGTCTAATACGTACTCTGCCATCTTTTTCTTCATGAACCTGCTTCAGTTGGTTCCTTTCCACTTCTCTCATCAATTCGTTCCGGTAGGCACGAAGAGTTTCCGCCGATTTTAGTGTTTTCTTTCTGCAAAACAATTATGAGATCGTACCTAATACTCACAAGCCGTATTTGCGAACGACTGAGAATAGCCTTTTCTTCTTGTATGCAACTCGTCTAAATCTTGCGCAGATCTAATCCAGTTTTTATTTATTTATTTATTTCTTCATTTGGGTTAAAACTAAACAGTTTTGCACACTTATGAAAGTCAAAATCTAGTACATAATAAATAATGCCAAAGGCATACTAAAAAAAAATGCATTCAAATTATAAATTCATCAATAAATATAATATATCAATCATATATAATAAATATAATATAAATATATCAATCATTGCACTCTGTAAGTAAAATTTAGTTTATCTATTTATATTTTTGACATAGCCTCTATACAGCTCTATACTTTATAATAATATACTGTAATTTTTAATTTATAATTTTCTACGACATTATTTGACGAAGCCTCTTTACAGCTGATAGTAAAACTTATTTAACTATAAATACATATTTAAATTAATTAATTACCCTCTAAAATATGTTATTACCAAAAAATTTAAATTTGTCATAAATAATCAATATACTTATGTAATGAATATAATTATAAAAATATTGACGATGTTAATCTTGAAATGTGCTTCCCCTCTAAGATATTTATTAGAGATAGTGAATGTAACATGACTTGATTTCAAATAAATTATTTCATTTCATTTCATATCATTTCATTTCATTTCATTAAAAACAAATTCAAATAGAATTGTAAATAAAATAAAAAATATCTTAACTACAATACGAAAAAAAATTGAATACAATATAATATAATAACAATCACAATACAATTACAACCGTTCAACCGGCTTTATTTATTCAATGCAGCCGTGTCAATATACAGATTATGCCATGTCTTTTTGTCTTTCAAAGTCTCCCGTTGAATAATATGCTTTTTCAATTAAAAGTTATTTTACTATTTTTTTAAAGTTTCTGTCATTCATTTCCGTTATACAATTTGGAAGAACGTTATAAAATTTGATAGCATTAATTTTATATGATTTACCAGTCGTTGTTAGTCTGGTGTGGGGTAATGCGTACTTGTCTGTATTACGTGTGAATTTAATGTTGCGTTCTTTGTAGTTCGGTAATTGAGTTTCAAACCATTATCTAAGATTGGCGTTCGAGTGAAAATTTCCGAATTTGCGTACTACTGTACCTACAACTGCTCCCTACAATACATAATATATAGATAATACTACGGTATGACAAAACACAGCTTTTCAATCAGTAGTTCTCCAAAAAAAAACACTTGATTGTACACATACCTAACCACCTACCTAACAGTCTCAGTCAAACATAACATACCTTTATGTTATGTTTGACTGAGAGTTATGACTCCCCGCAGAATTAATTTGTCCTCTTGGCTAGATGAATCTTAGTGAACGCCCTAATCCTCTCGTTATTAAAATTTAATTTAGACATCTCTTACCGATGAGCCACACAGAGTAGAGTCAGCAACACCAGCAGCAGTAATATAGCAGCGACTGCCCCAACTGCGAGCGCCCATAGTTCAGTTCCATGCACTCCACTGCTTTCTGCCTCGCCTTCTAATCCTTCAGCTGCCTTGAGATACGCTGCTGGGAGGATAAATTGGGACTTCGTTATTTTAATGACCTACAGAAGTATTATTCTGGTGAAAACTTTATAAAAGAGAAAAGAATCAGCTAATGATAGCTACCCACATGTTGCTTCTTAAGGTCTTCCAAGGAAGTAGTATTTTTGCTTTTCATTGAAGTGCCATAGAAATATATAAGGAAATAAGTACATAAGCATGCGTGAATCATTGGAGATGGACAAAGTGCAAATAATACCGGGCTGTTTTAGAGGACAATGTTTCCGGTACTCTACTAGACTAAGAACAAATTATGTTCAACTCAGGCTGTCATTACAGTTAAAGTGCATAAGGGTTTTTTATGATCCTCACGTCTTACCAATCTTATCATTAGACACTATAGAAGATCTAGAAAAAATCTTTCCTTCCCCATACTCACGCTCAGCCTTAGTAGTGACAACAGCTCCCAGCTCCTTCGCCACTTCAGCGTCTCTGACCAACCTCATGTCTCTGGCAGCCACAGCAGCAGGTACTGCTCGACCGCCCACCAGGACTACGTATACTATTTGGACGCTGCCGGTTTCCGTTGACTGAAAAAAATTGGTAAGATATATTTATTAGGTGAAATCAAACATGAAATTGGGCAAGAATATTTATCGTAATGGCTCCTTGGTTGGTTTTCTGAAGTGCATTCTATATTTTCATTTAAGAAAAGAGAGTTTGTGTCCATTTAAATGGCACGATTTTTTGAGGTTTGAACGTACTTCATCTCGCAATTTTGTTTACAGGTCCAATATAACTAAGAGCATGTAAGTAAAAGGTTTTGATTTATTTTAGACCATAACAGGTAGTCATTCTCTATAGTTAACCGGCTACATTTTAACATAAGGGATTTTTTTGCTTACCTCTGTAATGTTTTGAATGTGAACTTGAACAGGTGGTTGCTGCTCCGGCTTAATGATCTCTCTTTTGAACAACAGCGTCTCATTTCCATCACTTTCCAAAGGTATATCAATCAGATCATCTTTCAATTCTTCCATTTTCTCATCCCTAACTTCTCTCTTCCTTATCGTCACTACAGGAGTTGCTAACACCCATTCCGGGGCAATTACTTTTGAGGCAAGTATTTCAGACTTTACCTCTGTATTATTAATTATATTAATGGGAAAGAATTCGACCATTTCTTGAGATTTGTCATCAGTACCATTTGGGAAAACAGTCGATAGCATATCGTTACCTATGTTAGTTTCAACTATACCTATAGTATTAGTCATAGAGCTCTGTATCTCAAGGTATTTGAAGGGAGTATCAGTGTTAGTGACTACGCTACTTGGGTTAAAGTCATGGTTAACTACAAATGAGTGAACGTCGTGCTTCTTCCGTGCAGTTGGTGCGTCGAGTGACTTGATGATGCCGAGGTGCTTCTCTTGTTGCCTGGAATTGGAAAACAATATTGTTTACTAGATTAACGACATTTCTTAGAGTTACGTATTCAATGATTATGTTTCTATAGGATCATGGTCAATTAAGGTGCATCCATGAAACGATTTCGGCGCTTTCCTTGTTGTAATATGTACAATCACTTGCCTAACGAAAACTTTCCTACGAATAAATCTATATAAATCTCAGATTCGGGGAGAAATATTGATCATTGAAATAATCACATTCCCATGACTCGTAGGATGTCAGAACTCTATATTATAAGCCTCAGTCTTTTTGATATTAAATCTTACCTGAGGAAGGCTTTCTGATAAAGTCTAGCCAGTTTCAACTGCAGCAGATCAGGAGTAGAGCCCTGAATGACCGTGAGAAGCCAATATCTTCGATCCTCAGGGATTTCCGGCTCCAAGCTGTCAGGAGAGACCGGCTCGCCGCAGTTAAGAACGCATTCGCCTGTAGTCTTGTCTGTCACCGCCTGTTGGAAGGTGGTGATTAATAGAGGGTTTGTGTTGATAGTTATCTGGAATGGGTTGGAGATTTGTTTATATCATATTCTTTCAGTAATTGAACAGCAGACTGCTCTTTGTGATGAGAGATATAATACTGAGAAATAATTGATTAACATCTCTATGATTAATGATTATTGCTGTACCTATATATATGTCGGAATGATGTGCAAATACAATTATTACTAAGAAGAAAAGGAATTAAATTCGACTAAGTAAAAGATTATTCAGTATCATTTTCACGGTCATAATCGGCTGCTTTTTTTTCGTTTCTGTGTCGTTTGTAGTTGATGAGTTAACACCTCGACCTTAAGGTTAGTATAGTAGTATAGGTAGGTAGTAGTAAGTAGATGAAATAGATAAAAGAATAATGAGAAATGAAACTTTGTGGAAAATTTTAACTGCGTGCTACAGATACCAAAGAATCAAACAGACTGACGGATTAGCTATAATTTTTTACCTTATATCTAAACTTCTTAACACCTAGAATACTTAACATTAACCTGAGGCGGGTACGAGTCCAAATACACAGTGGCCAACACCGTGGTGGTTCTAATGACAGGTTTGGTCGGAACTGCCGGTATTGGCACAGGGAGCTCTGGCGGTGGTGGGCCGTCTCCGGAGCCCGTCCAGAAGAAGTCTTCGAGGCGGGGCGTGCGCTGGTGCTGGTCTGGTGATACCAGCATGTACACTGGAAAGGAAAATTGGTTACGTTAGCTAAGAATAACGATATTAGGGTGGTTTATTTATTCAGGTTTTTAGTCTATTACAGGTTTTTTATGCAGATGACAGAGCAAAGACGAGACTAAGTAAAAGAGATGTATCTTGAGCGATTTTTTAGGTATCTGCTAAGAGCTTTATGTTCGTTAATTTCTATCGCTTTAATCCTTTAAAAAAATTGGGTCTTAGGTACTTGCCTAACCTATTATGAAACAGTATGAAAAGATGATTTGAGCAAACGTACGACAAATTACCCCACAACTATAGTTTCAAAACAGCATTCAAGATGTGCTTTTCAAGCTGACTGGACCCAGTTAATCTTCTTTATAACATTTTGCTTTGCTGTATTAAAACACCCAAATCATACCATCTTATAGTTAAATGTGAAATTGTATTTGTTGGACTATTTATAACGCTTTCACACCGACGATCGATCGACGTATTATCGTGATTACAGGCATGGTGATAGTGTATGGTCTTAAGAGTGACGTTGCTACTTTTTATCCCGAAACAACGCGAGCGAACCACGGGGCAGTCATAATCCTATAGAGATACTTCCAATCCCTATCCAATTATAAGGAATATCTAGTCCTACATAAAACCAGGCTGGGTCGGTAGACGGTAGCATCGCGTGATCTCCAGAATAAAAGGAGCTTACTTTATGTACCCTCCTTGGAAAACTTTCAGTCGTTCAGTCAATATGCCGTGCGGTGTGAGGTGTAAGCAGAAGCGTGAGTAAAATGTGTAAAATACACGCCTTGTAAAATATGTGAGGTAAACCAAAGTACTTAAGTATGACATTTTTAAACATGATAAAAGAAGTGAAAATTATACATGTCAATTTTACTTTAGAAGAGGCTATTTTTACAGGTTTTTATGAAGATTGAAAATTCATGTGTACCTAAGCTAAGTTATTTTTATGCTCTTGTAGAGGCAAATGACTGTAACAATAACTAATTTACCTCTATTCGAAAGAATCTCAGATCTGAAAGATTGTGCGTGTGTAGCCTATGATACTCCTAAGACCTCATACTACCTACATACCAAAAGTCATAAAGATCCGTTATGCCGTTTTTGCGTGATGAGCATTTAAATAAACAGAGATACAGCGATAAACTGATAAATCGACAACATTTCTAGAAATTATTGGTAGGTACGTGTTCTGTTGTCAATTTGAAGTATCTCCCAACATTTTTTTTACAACTATGTTTAGACTTTTGACCCTCTTCAACTTTATTAATCGCTTCTGACTTGCCCCACAAGCAAGGATACGCCAAGTTACAGGCTGGTACGGTGCGCCGGTTTTACGGCACCAAACGCATTTCCTCAATATTAAGCAAACATCATAAATACCTACAGTCGAGTCTATAAATTACATGTTAGATTAAATTGTTGAACATTTTTATTGGACGATACGGCACTGCTCTTCTTTATATAGAAAACGCATAAAAAGATTGATAGATAAATAATTCTCAATAACACACGTTGTCGGAGGCCTATTTCATTAGATAATCCTATAATTTTCTACCTACCAATAATTTTCTAACAAAACTAGAGAAACACATCTATCAGTTACAAAATAATTTTGATGCTCGAGGTTATATACCTACTCGTAAGGTAGAACCTGGTTCTAACAGTTTTAAAAATGACAGCCAAAATCAATCCATCTTTTTCATACAAATGTAAGAGCTATACCTATGTGCAAAGGATAGAATTTAGGCCGCCATTTTTAAAATTAATCTTTAATGGACCGGGTTATAATACTTCTTCATTATGTAGTACTTAGTTTTGTTCTTCATGTAAGCTATGCAAAAATATGAAGGGGATGGTGAATCCGTTTGAAGGCACGTTTGGGGCACTGCTTGGTACTGATTTTATCGAATTGGTCACGGAAGGAATCAGCCTGCTCAAATACCTTTATACTCACCAATTTTAAGTAGAATACATATAATATGTCTTTATTGCGATCACAATGTTACAGATGTTACTATATGAGTATGTACCTATGATTATATGTATATGTAGGTACCTATATGCAAGTATGTATCTACTAGATCTTGGCGTTGTTCCGGAAGGGGATCCGTTGTAGCATGAATGACAGAGTATCAAACAAACCAACAGACAAACTTGCTTTTTTATTTCTATTGAGTGTAGATAGGTACACTATATGTATTATAGTGCACGAATGAATTTGCAAACAACACACACAGTTTTTTTTTTATCAATTGGTTCGTAGTTTACGGGGCAGTGCTTTTACTGACACAAATAGGAACGAAAACTTTTACATGCATTATCCTAGCTATCACAAAAAAAATCGCTTGTTGTAGTATATGGCTTAAAGTGAATTTAGTTTTGATAGACAATATCACTTATAAAGGACACACTAATACCTATGTTTGGTACTGATACCATTAGACTAGGTACAACAATGACTTGGTAAATTATCATAATCAAAGTAGGGGTCATCTCTTTACGCTTGGCTGTTCTTACCAAACCAACAATCATTCTAAAATCAACCTTAATCCAATGGACTAAAGCTTATTTAAGAACTGCTTCAGCCCATTGTCCTGTCGGACCTACTTCTATATCCGTTTTGAACAAAAGCGGCGCACACGCACGTCGCGTAAAACCGCCATTACAGCTATTATATGCCTTTTTGTGACTTTTATAATGCCGACACAAAATCTGGTCAACGACAGGATGTGTTCCGAAATTCTATAAACTCGTGGAATAAGGTGGGTCAGGTAGATCACAAACTAGTTTTCTGTCTTCCGTTATTTACAAATATGTGTAGGACAAACTTCACGTTACAGTGGTCTGACTTTAATGAAAAGATCTTTTTTATTGCTGGGAAGATGGTTGAACACCTTATACGACATGACGAACTTATGAAAAACATCATTGAAGGAAAATTGGAAGCCCGAAGACGAAGAGGAAGGCCGAGAAGGTCATACATGGACCATCAAGTAAAAGAAAAGGCGAGTGTCATGTCGTATAAGGAGGTCAAGGAATTGGCAGAAAATCGGGAAGGATGGCGTATGCTCCACAGACAAGGACCTTGCCCTTAAATTTGTGATGATTGTAACTTTGATGAAAAGATCTTTTTTATTGCTTAGCTTAGGATGATGTGGGACCTACCTCTATACCTAAGTTTACCTTTTATATAGCTTGATAGGCTGGTGACTACAACTTATAAAGTATTGCTTGAAGTTAAGCAATGTTGCAAGGCAGTCTACGATGAAGGGGCTTGCTCCGAAGAAACCGATTAAATTAAGTACCCGTATTCAGATACGTTCAGTTCAGTTTAATTAAAAACAGATAAGTACTAATGTATAAGTTATTAAGGTAAAGAAGTTCTTTAATATATTGATCAAACTCAATAATGTGTAAGAGGAAAAACACGGGAGCAAAAAACAAATTACATGCGTAGTTTTAATCAAGTAATCTAAAATATCTACTGTATTATCTCTAATATCTACGGCTTAAAATATCTATTCTTGTAAATCCCTTAGTGATGAATGAATTAATAAAGAAAGATTTTAAGCGAATAAGTACGTACCTATATCTGTCCTTTTTACGAACAATAGAGAGAAACGAATTGGGTAAAACTTGATATGGAGATAGTTTCCACTTTGATCGTACGTATTTGCTACTATTTATCCTGAATTAACCCTGAGATTATAAAGTGTGTATAAACTCTTAATAAACTCGTGTGTATAAAGCGTGCAACAGTATAAATCAAAAACTTACGTCTATCGTCGTTTTCATAATCATCAGCAGTACTAAAAGAAACTAAAGCAAACAACAAAAAATAAACAACTTTTGTACCCGACATTCCGATTAATTTTAACATCTCACTCTCTTTTGTTTTAGTTATTTGTCCGAAACAACATCGTTTTGGCAATATAATTATTAGGACTCTACGTTATGACTTGGTTATTTAGTTGTAATATTGATCGAAAAATAGCACGTGCATTTTTGTTGAATTATTTAAGCTCTGAAGCATGAAGCTACAATCAAAATCGGCAAAATACTACAGAGCACTGCACTGACTGCCGCACACCTATTCAATTTCTAAACACGTTGCTAAGCAACAAAATTGAATAACGCGCGCTATACCATAGACTAAATCCAACTTATAGAGTTAAGTTATTTAAGTTTCATTAACTGTATATGTCCTAGATAATTATAATTCAATGGATAACAATAATTTAATTACATAACAAGATAAATTATTTCTCTTATTAAAAAAAACTTCACAAAACAATGCAAGATTTTAAATCGTTTTAAATAAAGCGCCTGAAATGAGTGTATTGTCTATGATCACGTTACAAAAAAATGTTGTCAGTAACGTAAATTGTATACCATTCTAGTAAATATTTTTAATAGTTAACGGCGTAATATTATATTATAGTGTTAAATTGTTATATTATAAATCACATATCTATTTTTTTATTTACATTTAGATCCCTCTACGATTGTCGTACGTGCTTTGCTAGGATGATAGCTTACGTTACTGGTTGTCAAAAAAAAATGAACTATAGATGATTCTGTATGGTTCTTTGACTTTATACCCAGGGGACTAGTGACCAACTAACATTCCCCTCTGCCCAAGGTACAAGATCAACGATCTAACACCTTTATAAAAACTACTTTCTTATTCAATTATTAACAGACGAAGAATCGACTTTGACTCGCGAAGTGCTCTGAAAAAAATGCCAACCTGTGCTGTCCAAGAATGTAAAAAAAGGTCTACTTCATCAAATTTACAAAAAGATGGAGTGATTTTTCATATGTAAGTATTTTGGTGTTAATTAATCTCCGATTTCTATTAATACACGAAACCATGTGGCTGATGATAATGATTATCAGAATTTATGGTCGAATCTATTTTATAAACATAGTCGTATCACTTGTTTTCTTAATTTCAACCTTATGGTAAAGCAAATACGGTATAAATTGTATGCCAGTAGGAAAATCGGAACATATTCGCGTTTTTTAGGAATCACTACAACCAAAGAATAGTTAAACGTCTTGTGAAAGGTCCCAACCCCGTTTAAATTTTAACCATATTGCTGTAGTGTTAAGGTTCAAACTCGTACTAAAATAAAATGGGTTTTGGCGACCCGAGATAGTGTGTGTACCGGTATAAAGAGATGTTTTGCATTACTCTATCTATTCCTAGATTTTATTACCTTGTTAGATAGACAATTACAAGACAACTTATTTAATAAGTAAGCATGTTAAAGTTTTCTAATCTGATTAAAATATGACTTAATTAATGTAATACATAATATTTACTTCAGTGTTAAATATATAAGTGTATATATTACTTATAATGCAAAGACGTATAGAAAAATAATTAAAAATATAGTTTCCCAGCCTTTAGTACTTTTTATTTGGACGATACTCAATAAAAAAATATTGTTGGAAATTGAATATGTTTATAATAATACATAATATAATGTCATATTATAATATATATTATACTGATACAAATACAATACAAACGAGAAATGGTAGAATTTTAAATATTACGTCTGGCAGTATTTACAGCCAGCGCACCTTCCATTCGCTGCTGTATTCATTCGTGTGTGTGAGTTCGTCGCTCGCAGAGACTTTGTGCGACGTAAACGGGTGTGTGCGAAAGTATGAAGTGAAATCGTACATAAAAGTGTGTGAAATGTTTAGTGTTAGTTTTAACTGTGCTAAAAATCCAAAATGAGTGCGAACGGATAACCGTGTTACCTTTAAAACGATCCTAAAACACTGTACGAAGCGTACACGTAACATTTCTACGGAACGGTTTCAAAATGGCTGTGTTTTGAAGGACCCTTTGTCCACTTTCGTATGCTTCTCCAGCATGGTATTGGAGTCATACGGTCAGAATATTGACTTCGAAAGGTGAGTGATATATTTCATTATCGTTTTGCAGCTTTAGCTTTGTATGGGGCCAGTGGAAAATTACCAAAACTCGCCTATGATCGGTTGATTGCTTACTATGCCAGCGGAGCTAAACGAGCCAGCCGACGTGTACGTTTCTAATAACCTTTTTATTTTTCGTCATGCTGGTGATAAAGCTGGTGCACGAACGGCGCAGGTGATACGCCGCGTTCGTATAATTTTAACCTGATGTTAAATTTTCCACGAGCGTTTTCCGAGTGTCGTTCAAAGGTAAACACGACACCGCTTATTTTTAGAAGATTCCAAATTAGATTCTCCAATAGGAATCTTATTATAAATAACTGGGAGCTTGTTTTATTGCTCAATTACTTCGTTAAGAGGTCAAATGAGGTTCTTTTTCGATGATAGTAGAATCACACACCACACCATATTGTTTATTTTGTTTCAATGTAATGTTTTGTACAATATGTGCATACTTAGTTATAGATTGGTATATTGCCTGCACGGCTGTTTCTAAAGAGAATACAAGTGTACAAATAATTAATTAATAATTTTACTAGTGTTAGTGACTGTGTAAGGGCTATCTAAATAACATAACCTTAATCTGAAATTAATGAAGTCAAATGTTTTGCTCACACCATGTTTCTGTTCTTATCTTTCTGCCCTGCAGGTAGATAAAACTGAATATTAATTTAAAGTTTTCTACACCTACATATAGTTTACAATAATTTTCAATCTATTACATACTGACTGTCACTCCAGTTTTTTTTATATTAGTGGTAGGCATTTGTTGCCACCTTTTCTTGTGGGTAATGACAATGAAGTTAAACAAATTAACCTTGCCTAGAAACAAGAGATTATTTGGGAATGATAAATCAACTTCTTTACCAATGTAAAAATGCATTTCTTTTGAAAAATACCTATTTGAGTCAAATTAGGTTGAATGAAAAATGATTTACAATACTTTTGCTACAATTTGCATATTGTCATAGTATCAACCATGTCAGAGGCCCCCAGGTAGATTTTTATAACTCCAGGCAGAATTGAGTGCTTTATTTATTAAGGCTTAAAGTTTTTATATGAATGTGCATGTCGCGGGATCAGTGTTTCTGTGTGCCTTATTCGGAGTACCTTTAACCAATTTTTTTAAGTAAAAGTAAAAAAAAAGTAAAAATATGTTTATTTGCCAATTGAAAACTTAACCTACATATTACAATATTCTTACCTATTTTAGTTAATTAACAATACAATAATAGTGTTAACAGTAGACCCCAAACTAGGTGTTAGCCTGTATCTTGGTGGTCCAATTATAAAAGATCCTGTTTCCCTGAAAGAAGTTGACGCTAGTAAAAGAATAATTTCAATACTATTTAGAGATGTATAAAACAATAATAATAATAATTTTGTTACCATAGTTTAACACAGGTAACAGTGCAGGGCACAACTAGTATTCAATATCTTCTTTATCACTCAAGTTGTCACGTTTTTGACATAAAAGTCAAGTTTGAGCTGTTATTACTGAAACTAGCTGTGCCAGTGACTTCGTCCCCATGGAATAGTTATTATCATAAAATTGGGTATAGTGTATTAATCTTAAAAGATAGACATATACTGTTGGGAACATTTTGTTAGATTATTTTAAGAGGAATAATTCTTTCATACTATTTTTTTTTATATCTTGAACCATTTTCGCAGCGCACGCAACGGGAGTACTCAAAGATGAATAATTTTCCCCGTTTTTTCCACATTTTCCATTGTTTCTTCGCTCCTAGTAGTTGCAGCGTGATGCTATATAGCCTAAAGCCTTCCTCGATAAACTGTCTATTCAACACAAAAATATTTTTTCAATTCACTCCAGTAGTTCCTGAGATTAGCGCATTCAAACAAACAAACAAACTCTTCAGCTTTATAATATTAGTATAGATTACTGTTTGTTTTTGTGAGACCAATAATTGGACTAGGTGTGTTTTGCCATTTTATTACTCCCATTGAGGAAAGTTTTTGATCAAATGCTGATATGAGTTGGGTAAGGTAATTTATGACCAAAATAAGTTCATAGGTATAAAATAATTGCTTTTTTACTAAGCAAATTCATGTTCTTGTTGCAAATAAGTATATTATTTAAAACCACTTATATTTTTAGTAAGAACCTATGTGGTTGTATGTCTTTTATTTTTGTCTATATAAACACTACTTATATGTATACTGACCATTCTCTACACCCACTCTGTCAGTTTAGAAATTGGATAGCAGATCTAGTTGATAATACTAGGTTTGAACCATTGTTCTGACCACAATAGGATTATGGGATACCATTCTCACTTCCACTGTTTTAGGCAAATTATTGAATAAATTACAGTTACTTTATAATATCTACATAGTTTTGTTACTATTTTAAAACCGTTATATTTTAAGTACTTATACTTGTATGTTATGTAAGGTATAAGTAGTTTTGTTGTTACCCAAAATGAAAACTAGAAATTGGAAATTTTGAATTTTTACAATGTTATAATGAACTTCCATTCACAACACAGGAATACCTAGTGTAAATAGATAGAAATCATCAACATTGTACTATAAAGTTATTGTAGCACATTAATTAGTTGCCTACTAACTAACTATAGTTCTAGTTTTAAGTTATTGTTTGTAAATTCCTTTATAAGTTGCAAGTAAACATTTTTATTATTATTATACTAAGTATGTTGTTAGTTATATAGATAGGTACTTAAGGGGCTACCTATTGTCAATGACCTTGAGCGTTTGACGCCTAACTAATATAATACGCCATCTAGTGATCAAGGGTCACAACTCGTGAACACCGAGCTAGCTGTTGTCAAGGAATAAACGAAATTCAGATGGGACTGATTGAAAAACTTTCTTTGCCTACAATGTTATTCTTACTCGGTGATGTTTTGTCGGTTAAATTATTTATGGGACTAATTTTAATTATTAACACAATCCCTAACAAGACAGTTTCTTTGTAGTACTTAATTGGCAATAAATTCAAATTACTACTCCCTAACATCTATTAAGTACAGCCTACCTTGCTTAATCTATTACTAAACCAACTTAGTCTTTCCATGTAAAAGCTAAAGGTCAAACCAAAATGTCAGTGGTGCCACCAGATGAAAGTTTCATGTAAAACCTTTCTGGTGACCTAAACATTTAGATAATCTCGAACTTTCTTCCATAGACCAATTAAGAAAATATATGGCTTAATTAATGAAATGGTATCAGACAAAAATGGAGTTTAAGAGAAAGTTTATGAATTGTACACATTAATATACATAACAGGGTATAGTTTGGTTTGATTATTTACACTTAAACAAAAACACTTTTTATAACATTTTTTGTGGCTTTGTTAAGAATAAGTACCTATAGCATACTTTTTCATCTTTTCTAGTCAGTCTGTTTTTCATAAATTATATGTAAGCCTGAATAAATTAAAAACAGAACAGTATTTTGTCCCTATACTAAAGTTATACTTGTTTAGTTTTGAATACAAATGACAAAGACAAAACATAGAATCTAGTATTGTTATTCAGGTTTATTTGTAGGTACCTGGTTATAATAACCCTTTGTAGCTGTAAAGTGGGTTACAGAATAATTAAACTTCAGAATATTTCGCAAAGGAATCATTACTATGGTAATTCTGACTCTACAAGGAAAGCGCTTTGCCATGAGATTCTCATTTTGCGTCGGTTTTTTTTGTAGAATAGTACAAAAGATATCATAATACTTATTTATCTTATTAAGGATATAAGTAAGTAGGTATTATTTATTTCTTGAGAAAATATAGGTACTCTAGTTTTTTGGTTTACAATACACTAACACTTCTCATTGTATTGTTTTTTCAGGATGGTTTTTACTGCACTTTACTTTTTGTGTATCTATCTGGTTTTGTGTGACTGCATTGCCAATTTTTTATTGCTTATATCTTAAAAATACTCTACATAAGTAAATCCTATCATATTGTCACTGGGTCTTAAAGTTTCAACATACTTTAGTAGCTACTTAGAACACTAGACCAACACCAAATAGTATACAATATCCTACCAATTTCACGACCATACATCAGCATCCTCTAAGAATTACACCAATAATTGATTTCCCTTTTCCCTCAATAAATCATGAGTTAACGGTTTCATATCAAGTTTCAAAGACTCTGGTCTACTTAATTAACCAGCAGTATACCAGTTCCGTTCTACAGCCAAGTTATACTTGTATGTTTATACTGTTAACATCCTGTTGACTCTATGCTAGAGTTTAGATTAAATAACCATGGATTTAATAAAAAAAAACTCTTTTCCTATCAATAAAACTAAACAATTTTCAAACAGTTGCTTGCAACAGGCATTGAGATTCCTGTAAGGTATTACCTTCGATCAATTATACGTAGATGCAAGATTCCGTAGTGACACAACGCAAAAAAGCGGCTTGAGTTTACTATGCCTACAGGTACCTATTGAGATATACATTCATGTCATGCATATTACTTTAGTATCACAAAGCCATTTAAATATTTTAATAATAATAAACCTTATTGCAGTACGCTAAGATTTAGTTTTCAACAATGACCTAACCACCTTATGGCGTTTTCGCTACGGCATTGACGAAACGAACGAACTCTATTATGCGTGCGAAAGAGACAACTGCGAAGCAAATACAATAGGATTTAAATTCTAGAAATACTAATTTGGAGATGATAACTGGACTATTTCGAATATTAATCACTGTAAGTATTTGTAAAAAGTATAAAACTTACCGAAAATACGAAATCCCATGTTGTTTTCTCTTTGTAAGCCTGTTATTTTTGCAACTTTTCACTGCACACTTCGGCATTGTTTCACTTGACGGTCGGCGCGTCACTGACGGCAAAACAGTGCTTAGTGTGGATTTAAGCACTGTTTAGTTTGGTTACTTTTGGCGCGCTTACGCGTGATCTACGTATAATTGATCGAAGGGTATTACACAAAATCAGAATATTATTACCCTAAAACGAAATCCCAAACAAAGATGTTTAGTCTAACATAATTGCCAATGACAGTCATCCACCAATAATCATCAAGAATCAAGAGTTATTTATCGCGATTGGCGTTTCTTTTCCGATTGAAAAGGTTCTGGAAATGTGAAACACCCTAATTTGTTTTTAAATCTATCTTCTTAGTTGTATCCCTCACTGCTGAGGATCGTGACTCCTTCTGATTTTGTGTACTAGTTGTCGCCTTTTGTTGCGTTCTGATGCCTGGTGCATTGCAACATTTATAGGTATCTCCAGCTCTTTTGTTACTTGGTCAGACCACCGTATGGGACTTCGGATTTAAATCTATAAATCAACCAAACTAACGGTACTTACCTACCTACAGAGGCTTAGTAGACCTCAGAGAAGACTAGCTAAAACATCTAACAGTTTCCACTGCATTGGGATTATGTTATATAATAGATTGCCCCAAAATATAATTAAATGTAATAACAAGACTTTGATACTAAATTGTGTTCGTCAGTACTTAATGGATAAAACCTATTATACACTAAAAGACGCTATCAATGATAAAGAATTATTTAGAGATATAGACAAATTACTTTGTAATTCATAAATTATATTAATTTACACTATTGTGTATAAATATTATGTACCTAATAATTAATTGTAAATTGACGTTTCTAAGAGCATGTAATTGCCTACAGAAATAAAACTTTGAACTTGAAACTTGAACTACATACTTACTTATGTAGGTTTGTAAGTAGAAGTACCAACTTAAGTACATTTCAGATACTTAAAGATATTTAAGTATTGGTAAATTATAGGTAAGTAAAAAATCATGTGCCAAATGATAATTATCACATATCGTATAGGATGTTTATTTCTGTGTACTTCACTTTCTTTACAACCATATCTTATTACTTTACTACAATCCAGGGGTTTTCAAATCTAGAGTTAATAGGTGTAGGGACTTGGCTTGCCTAAAATCTACACTCATCAAGTCGATGTAAAATCGAATATGTATCAGACTCGCGCATTTACCCCGCGCTTGCGCATCTCTAAAAAGAATGACGTTTACCTACATCGACAGTGCTGCTCCAACCCTTGAGCAGAAAGTACGTTATGCAAAACAATCTAAAAATATCACGCGAGTGTTATAACCTAATCAGTGATCCCGTACATCTATATTGTGTGTTCCGATACTTGGACTTTACCTGGATGCCAGGAGGCGTCCAGGACTCGCCGGCGACCACATTCAGGAGGACTTGCTGCAGGCCAGGTTTTTTTAGAGAAAAAAGGGGTACGTAAAAGTTTCGCGTTTAGTGTAAATTGTAGTTTTCAAAAGTCCTGACAACAGGGCTGTCCATTTTCGAGTCGGAATTCTCAGTTTACTAGCTTAAACTATAGAAAATTACATATACTAATACACTTTTAACATTTTTCCATTAAAAACTGTCTATCTACCCCAAGATTTGCTAACGATATTGTTTCATTGTTTGGACTTTATCACTATAGTCATAAGGTCTACTTTACTATATTTGTACAATGAATTGATTGTCTTGAAATGTCGTAATATTCGGACTTGTGTGATTTTGCAATTTCTTAAAATTAACCAAAACTACTCTCATTTTTGTGTTACTTTTAAATAAATTCGTAGACGGGAACATTTTAATCAATCAAAATGACCGATAGAACTAAAAGAAAAATACAAAAAGAGGACGATATTATGGATCTCGAATTAATGCTGCAACCATTTCTTACGTCAAAAGAAATGTGTTTTTTACGTGTACAAAAGTTGTACGACTTGTCAACCAAGGTTCTTTTAGATCCCACGATTTTACCCAATTTCAAATCTCGCGCTGAAGACCTTGACGATTTACGTGTAGAATATAATCGTTGCATCAAAGAAATCAATTCTATAAACAAATTGTATGTACCTGGCTATATACCAACATATACCGAAGTCGACGCATTTGATGATTTGTTCTATTCTATTCGCACGGTTTGTGATAGTATATCTGAGCCATCATCGGTGCGTCGGGACTCTAATGAAAATAGTGACAGCACTCGCCGACGAGTAAAATTGCCCGAATTACAAATACCTAAATTTGATAGTCAATTACAAAACTGGATTACGTTCCGCGATACATTTCGTAGTTTGATACACGAAAATAATACTCTTTCAAACATTGAAAAGTTTTATTACTTAATCGCTTCTGTAACAGGTTCCGCCTTATCTATAGCGAAATCTATGCCAGTCACGTCGGACAATTATCCTATTGTGTGGGAATGTTTTGTAAAGCGTTTTGATAACCGACGTGCGCTTGCGTCTTCATTCGTTGATAAGATTCTTTCATACAAGGCGTTCACTACAGATTCGTCTGAAAATCTAAACAATTTTATACAGGTTTATCAGGAAAATGTAGCTGCATTGCGTAATTTAAAACTAGCAAATTTATCCGAGTTTTTGTTATTCAAACTTGCAATCCGGAATCTGGATCCAACCACGCGCCGTGCTTTTGAATTGAGTATGGATCAAGACGAAATTCCTGCTATCGGGCAGTTACTTGACTTCGTCGAAAAACAGGCTCGTGCTCTGGAGATGTCAAATGCTAGGCCGGTGTACGTCAAGCCGTCTATGCCGCCGCCTAGACATACTGCACACAAGAACTACGTTAGTTCTAACATTCCAGACTCGACCAAACCGCTTCGTACGAAATCGACTTTCGTATCAGCTGTGGCCAGCAAGGCTCCCGCCGTTGTCGACCGTCAGAAATCCAACGAGTGTCCTTGCTGTCAAAAGCCACACGCTATATATAAGTGCGATATATATAACGCACTCACGCCTCAGCTCCGCGCTGCTAAGGTCAACGAGCTAGGCCTTTGTGGGAACTGCTTGAAAAGGCATGTTCCTACGGGGACAGGCAGTCATACCCGTGTCACGGACTGTCCGTCCCGAATGTCGTGTGTCGTGTGTGGAGCTCGCCACCATTCATCTTTGCACGTAGATACGCTCACGTGTCAAAAGAGATCGGCTGCGCTAGTTTCTACATCAGATACTACAGTACTTCTAGCTACTGCTATAGTGCAGGTAGAAGATGTTCAGGGTCATTTTCACGATGTGCGTGCCATGATTGATGGAGGCTCAATGGCCGGTTACATGACAACCGAGCTAAGTGAACAGTTAGGCTTAAACAGACGCGCACTAGATTTCTTACCGACGGCGTTAGGTAAAATACCTGTAGATAACCACGGTCAAACCACTTGTCGAATTCGACCGCGCGACGGATCAGATAAACTGCGTTCCACGGACGTAGTGATAGTAGACGATATCGCAGGCGATTTACCTACTATGGTTCTACCTGACAAGATACTACATCACTATCAGCATCTCGAGTTAGCGGACCCTGACTTCCTCAATTGTGGACCCGTGCAATTATTAATATCAGGGGACATATTCCCGCACGTCTATGACGGTGTGAAAATATTTTCAGACATTCCTGGAATGCCCCCGGCCTTGCATTCTATTTACGGATACGTTATCACTGGGCATGTTGATTTGGATCTACTTAGCGCAGAGGTCAATGCCCCCGCATGCCTCTCCGAGTGTTTACAAACAAATGCATTAGATCAAGTCGAATCGAACAGCGAAAAAGTAGCCGCCCGCGCCACAAGTTGCGCCTCTTTTTCAGCTTGTTCAAAAATAGGTGATTCTGATATAAACGAATTGAATCAACTACGCGATAAGGTCAACGACCCTTGTGTTGTTCCTCTATCCACGTTGTCAACTTCGCTACAATCAACACCAAATCGGCTGAATCAACCTGAGGAAGTCAATGTCCCTTGCGATTATACTTCCTCTGGGTTTTCACCCACTCATGACTTGACTACAGTGATGAATTCGTTGTGGGAAGTTGAAAATATACCACCTGACCGGGCAATGAAACCCGAAGATGAACTTCCAAAAGTACTTAACGCCAGCGCTGAACATAACCCGTGCGCTGATGTACTTTCTATAGAAGCTACTCCATCCGTGTTGCTCGCCATGCCAGAAGGGACACATGGCCTTAGCTGGCTCGCGCGTCCAGACTGGCCAGTCAGATCAATGGACGAGTTTAAAAACAAAAAAGTACCGGAGTTGAGACCTTTGAACGAATCAAAGGTGATGGTCACTAGGAACGTGCCATCGGATCCTATTTATGATTTATCTGAGAAGTGTTCCAACTACAATAAGTTAGTCAATGTTGTAGCTTGGATACATAAGTTTATAAATAACTGTCGCGCGCCCAAAGTCGAGCGTAAAACTACGCTCACGCTCGGTGATATTCGTCAGGCGCGGGACACAATCGTTAAGGCGGTTCAGCGGCATCATTATGCTGGAGATATACGTGCCCTCTCTCAAGGTCAGAAACCACAGCAGTCATTGCTGAAACTCAACCCCTTTGTCGATGAAAATGGTTTCCTGAGGGTGGGGGGTAGGCTAGCACATTCCACGCTGTCCTTTAATGCGAAGCATCCTGTGCTGCTACCTAAAAAATGTAATTTTACTGGCCGACTGATCGATTACTATCACGTCACATATATGCATATAGGCCCCCGCACACTGCAGGGTATACTCACTCAAAAATATTGGATCGTTTCTGCACGCAATGTTATCAGATTGCGAACAAGACAATGCATTGCTTGCTTCAAGACTAGACCGACAACTAGACAACCTATTATGGGTCAACTCCCTGAGTTTAGGTCACAAGATGCTCAGACGTTCTGTGCTGTAGGTCTTGATATAGGAGGTCCATTTCACATAAAAGAGTCTACTCTCAGAAACGCGCGCGTTCATAAAGCTTATTTATGTGTATATGTTTGTTGTTCAACTCGCGCTATTTACACGGACGTTCTTACGCAGTTAAGTACGGAATGCTTTTTCGCGTCGTATGACCGTTTTACTGCTAGGCGCGGATTAAGTAAGTTACTGATTTCTGACAACGCGACCAACTTTGTTTCTGCGGGCAAACAGTTAGCTGAAGTTTCACACTTTTTCCGTACTCATACAGATGAAATCCCCTTGGACGATGACTCATAGTTAATTCTATGTAAATTCACACAATTCCCTAGAAGTAAGTTAGTTAAGACATTAGACTTAGCAATATCTTTACACCTAAAATTATACAGTCCACTCATATCGTTATACAAACATTTATCCTATTAACATTGTATACAGTCCACACGCTCTCGAGCTACATAAAATATTCTTGTTCATCACATTCAACGAGCAATACTGTACAACATTTAGTTACAAATTAACACTAGCTGCTTGCACACTTTACAGTGACACTGCTAGTAAGAACTGAGAAATCCGAACGTCGGATTTGGTGGGGGGAAATGTAGGGACTTGGCTTGCCTAAAATCTACACTCATCAAGTCGATGTAAAATCGAATATGTATCAGACTCGCGCATTTACCCCGCGCTTGCGCATCTCTAAAAAGAATGACGTTTACCTACATCGACAGTGCTGCTCCAACCCTTGAGCAGAAAGTACGTTATGCAAAACAATCTAAAAATATCACGCGAGTGTTATAACCTAATCAGTGATCCCGTACATCTATATTGTGTGTTCCGATACTTGGACTTTACCTGGATGCCAGGAGGCGTCCAGGACTCGCCGGCGACCACATTCAGGAGGACTTGCTGCAGGCCAGGTTTTTTTAGAGAAAAAAGGGGTACGTAAAAGTTTCGCGTTTAGTGTAAATTGTAGTTTTCAAAAGTCCTGACAACAGGGCTGTCCAATAGGTATCTTCTAGGTAAACGTGTTACACCCTAGGCTGCAGCAATGCCTAACATCAGGCAGGCTGTAGTCAAACGTAAACCTATTCCACGTAAAATAAACCATATAAGTATGTTACTACAAAATTCTCATAAAAATATCCTTACAGCCCACATCTTTCCATTATTCCGTGTAAGAGGGGTTCAGATAACTTGATCCCTCGGATATGTTGCAATTCTCGGGAAACGTTTCCTTGATGGGATTATCTATCTATCAATGCGGTTTTTTTATATTTTGATGGTCTTTGAATAACTCGGAAGTCTTTTCGCAGGGTTCTCCTAACTTGAATTATTTTTGTACTGAGTATAATGCACTCCATTATTATATTTCTAGACGATAGACTGAAACTTGAATTATTTTTAGTTTGAGAGAGAAATGAATAGTTAGACGTTGATTTGTACTAAACTAGTTAATAGGTATAAACTGATAAGGTCGGTTTTTTAAACTACATAATTAGGTATAGTCTATGATGGAGTGTTACCCAGCATTGCAAGATTTCGTAAACCCTAAGTAATTAGTAAGTAATATGCAATTAGTTAGTAAGTATATAGGAACCTATTGTTTATGTACCTACATTCATCTTAGGTATACTTAACAACGAAGTTGAATACGTTCATTTAACAAAACTTTCTAAGCTCCACATATTACGCAATCGCACGTAAGTGTGGTGAAACTGCGACAGCTTTTGTGAAACCTATTTTGTACATAAGTATAAATGTATTTGAAACTATTGTACAAATACATTTATATCTCTATATTATATACACGTAAGTATCGAATAATAGTTTTTTTTCGAATAAGATTCCATCGTTATATCAACTGTTTTCTTACCTTTATTACGACTGACCGCATTCAGAAATCTGACGATACTCTTCCCAGTGGCTAGTATGTTTTAAATTTCTTTTTGTGGCTTATTATTTTGTCTCTAACTACTGGTATGGACATCTTACTAAAGCAGTTGCCTGTTTCTCCCACTCGTGATTTTCATTTAAAGTTATGTACGTTTGTCTTTATTTTACTCCAATGCTTGACTTGGCTTTCCTCATGTACAACCTAACAGTATGACATTCACAAGGTTTTAGACCGAAGCTTGCATGTCCAGCGTTCACAATACATTACAAATGCCGCTGGTTACTTTATTTTTATCCCTTGGTCGCGTGACACGGATAACTAAATGTTTGCCGGTGATTTGTTTGCGATTTGAGCCCGGCGGTACTTTTGATACGTGGGTGAAATAATTAACTAAGTAGGTACATAATTTCATGATGAAAGATTAAAATATTACTTACTTTAAGTAACTACTTAGATATCCAATGAAGCTAACATTTTGCAGGACTAGTGCTGGAGTTTAGGAATACTCTTACAATTAGCTCTTATCTGTGCTAGAGCATTTGTTTATCTAAGTAGGCAGTCGGTAATTCGTTAATGAGAGGTATTCGAGTTAAATGCTGTGACACACACTTTGTAAAAACTAAAGTAGCTATAAATAAATGAAACTCTGGAAAAATAATATATATGTAGTGTTTTTTTCCGCTGCGACTGCTCCTTAACCGCCTTCAAACAACAAACTTTATGGTTTTTAAGTGTATTTCTCCATATACCACCGCCACACCTCTCCTTCTTACCAAAGTGGCTTCCGTGGCTCTTAAGTTTGTAGTTCTCCTTCGGCAAGATATTCTCACGTGTCGACGAGAATATTCCAGAGTTTCATTTACAATGGATTTCCGCAAAGTAACGCCTGATTCAATATATTTTTTAGCTATTAGTAGGTACTTTGGCAGAGTTGTACAATTGTACATGTCATATTCACGTTTTCTGCTGTCAAATTCAGATTGCCAGCGACCTAACTATCTTGTCACCTCGTTGACAAAAATAGTGCGCTGTCAAAAAATCGTGAGCGCTCTCGTGATGTTGTTTTCCTTGAGACACAAAGGCGAAAGGTCTATAAATAGATGCAATGTAAATGTATCAAGTGGAGCCTGAAATATGCGCATAACATGCGTTCACAATGCGGTAGACCCGTGTATTTTAGTGGCAGAACGCGTGACTGACGTAAACGCCCGAGAAAAATACAAAAATCACATTATTTGAACTAAGATGACGCAGTCCACACAACTCTTACGTTCATACCCAAAACACTTGCCAGCGCTCTATAATGTTGAACAATATCGTAATTTACAAACTTAGGTATCTGGTTGACACTGAAAAAATAAATATTTCAGTAGTAACTAGAGAGATTTGGCATCGAGTCTGATCACCTACAATATATTCTCCTCCGACCTTGCTGATTTCAAATAAGTGACCTTTGCTATTTCGAATATGAGAAAAAAACTTTTAATTTGAGTTCTCTCTGCCACAATGTTAAATGATACTTTATTACTATGAACTGTTAACTGATATATGTAACAAAAATGACAAGAAATAAATACCTGTAAAGTGATTGGCGCTTCCCAAAATGTACAGAAATTAATTAGGTACCTATGACATTGACTACGTTACACTAGTAGTAAGATTGCAGCCTTTAAGTGTAGGTCTTTGTAAAACTTACTATTATCATTTGAACCGTAAAGCAAACTGAACAGTTGTCGGCATTTCAGTGAAGCCCTGCAAGCATTGGTCTTAGTTTTATTATAATAAGCGGATTTGTCGTCCGTTGGGGCAACACCGCCGTCTCGGCCGTTCAAGGCGAATCAGGTTTCAATGTAAGCCTAGATTGTTTTGCTCCGCTCGTGTTTCCCCGGCCTTTCCGTCTGCTAACTATATCCACTCGGAACAATCAAGTAAATGGAGCCGAAGTAACTGTTATTAAGGCCTCCATCTCAGCCTACGCCGTAATTACTCTCCAAATTCACTAATGAACCGTCTCAGATTTGGCTCGGTAACACAGGTCTCGCGGCCCGAGCGCCACATTCGCAGAACGTACGGCTCACGGTAATAGCGGCTCTTAGCGAATGAAAACTCGATTTTTACGACGCTTTCTGCGGAATTACCTCGCAGTAAAGAAGAGAAATATGGTAACGAGCGTCGTCGTCGATGGGTAATTTAAGCGGCAGTGTCTTCAAAGTGTAATAAACAGCGGTCACGTTCTGCTGGAAACTGAAAAACTGGTCACGGATGTGAGCCCAAATTGTAGTCGCGACAGTTTTTGCAACAGTAATTAGTCGCTGAACAAACGCCAGGTGAGACCGAGACCGCCGGATGGCGAACGGTTCTCTCCCTGTCGACCGCATACGCTCGAAAAATTGCATTAGTGCCGGCACATGTTGCAAATGTCTTTCGAAAGCTAGACGTATAATGGGCTAGGTTTCTCTACACGCCAACTTATATGACCTAAGACGTAGAGTGAACGTCGGATATAAAAATTTCATCATTTTTTTAACCACTAGATGTAACTAGGTAACTATCATCACTAAAATTGTTCTAGCATAGAATGCGATTAATTTATTGTTGTGTAACGATGATTAAATTTGCATACGCCGTCACCGACAGTATCGTGTACCTATTATTTGATGATGAGTTTTCAAATGATTAAGAAAGCGAAATGTTGAAATAACTACATACTCTGAACAGAAGGTTATCTTATCGTCCTAAGAATATAGGTATAAATTCAACCAGCAGGATGTGATATGGACACTATTGCCAGAAATTGATAAAATTTGAGTAGTTACGTTGATCTTTATAAGCTTCCAAGCACGTGTAACTAAATTTTGGTAGTTTGAATTTCATTTTGAGGAGTTTATGAGATCGTGTTTGGAAGTTTGGTAAACTATAATAATAAATAATCGTTTATTCATGTAAAAACTTTATGTCTACGTACATATGTACCTACATAAATACAGAGTTTTTTTAGTGCTATAACTACTAATTACGATAGTTATAGATAGAAGAACTAATTTTGGTAGTGTGTGTTTGTACTTAATGAAGTACTTGATTGCGTACTTGACCAGGAAATTCTCTTCCAGGGAATGCATGTCATGTACACGGAGCCGCCGGCGCCATATCGCAGTCAAGCAGTCCCCCCGCCCGAGTACCAGCCGGCCTCGCCTCGCCAGCCAGCCAAGAAGCGCCGCGTGCTGAGCCCCGCCAGCCAGGCGATACCGCTTGCGCACGCGCCTGACCACAGCGGCTACAAGGTAACAAATCTACTCTCTCTTGAGTCGTATTCCTCATGACTGAGGGTCGTGAGTCCGTTAGGGGAGTTTTCTTGGGCAGATACATCGTGGTGGGCGCCTAGGTCCTTCCAAGGAAGACACATGTCCTCGGATATTGTGGTCCTCAAACATGTCGGTTTCCTCACGATGTTGTCCTTCACCGTTAACCGAGTGCAAATCCACACATAACTTGAAAATACAAGTCATTGGTGTAGGGCCAGATTCGAATCAGGATGCGTCTGAATGAAAAGCTGACACTGGAACCGCTAAGCCACACTCGCTCACAACAACAAGTCTACTAAGAAAAGTATATATAAGTATTATATCCGTTATCTAGTACCCACGAAACAAGCGTTTGCTTAGAGTAGGGCTAGAAGGCAATGTGTGCAATGTCCCGGAATATTTATTTTTACTACTTTTGTCATTTTCCTCATCACTGACGGTCGTCACTCCCCCGCAGAATTATTAATTGGACATGTTTTCTTGGGGACGTTTCGTGGTGGGTGCCCAGTACTGCCTAGGTAAATAACACTGAAGATACATATTAAACGTGTTGGTTTCTTCACGATGTTTATGGCCATCACTGGTGAGGAAAACTCAAGGGGGAGGTAACCTACCTCAAAGGCTTAAGATGACAAGTACAGTTCTAGGTTTGAAGTGTTATATTTAATTATGGATTGCCTGAATAATAGTTTTTTATCGATGGAAAGTTTCGTGAAAATAATTTAGATTTCATATCGTTTCTCGTGTACTGCAATGAGTAATGCTCTCAAAGTGATAACATTATCGAACGCACTCGTATATCAACAGTCACATCTGAAATAGAAACATATACGATTTCCATAATGTTTTCGAATTTACTTTCTGCACACATATAATGTAGTTTTCATGTGTCGCTCCTTTGTTTCTCGGTGAAAATGTGTGAACATCGAATACAGTAGAGCCAACGTGACGGGAAAGCAAAGAAATAGCACTTTCTACGGTTTACCGACGTCTTATTTAACATACAAGTAAATTATATGGCGATTATCGCATGTGCTAGTAGCAGTTATAGAGATTTGTAATAGCTAATCTCCTGTATCATCAAATCGGGTTAAAATATTTTTTTTTTTATATATCAGGACATATCACACAGCGCCATCTAGCCCCACACTAAGCTTACGCTTGTATCATGGGTACTAGATAACGGATATAATACATATATACGTTTCTTTTGTAAATACATACTTATTATACATAGAAACGACCAGACTCAACACAAGTAATTACAAATTTTAATATTCGTAGTTACTTGTGTTATGCGGGAATCGAACCCGTACCCCTAGATTAGAAGGCAGAGCCACTACCAACTAAGCTAACGGAGCAGTCAACAAAACAAATATAAGCGTAAATAAGTAAAATATGAAATAGCTGCTTACCATTAGGCGAAAAAAGAGTAGGTAATGCGAATTGTATGTTTACTTGGTCGTTTAAAACTATAGACCTTAAATCGTTAATTACAGAGATATGCTGTAACAAGCAAAAATATAACCTCAAGGAAACTGAGAATATCTTTTTGGAAATCGCTTTTAAAAGGCTGGTCTACCAATAACAATCTATATTCATATACACACTTACATTTAAATGATACCTCGGCTCGTAACCTCTACGAAATTTAAATAAATATTTAATAGGTAAAACCAGTTTTATCGCCACGTCAAACAAGTTCACAATAACGATACTGTTTTAATCGTTATGTAAAAATATATTTGGTACTCTAAATATATTGAATTTAATTATGTGATCCAAGAAGTCACTTGATGAAATCGTTAAAACTCTGATTTTATGTTGGATACTTAATTTTTTTGGTCATAGACAACATTAACTATCTCCTAACCATCTCTAAATAAAAGCAATATACTGTAGTAAGTAAGTACTATAAATATTATATAATTTAAATTCCATTAATTAATTTAAATATTTAAAGTAGAGGTTAAACATAATTAAGTTTTTTTAAGTATTGTTTCCATGGTGATCTCCCTGATTTGACAGAATACTAGTTTTACATAGAGTCCCTGCCAGCAGACTATTTTTTTTTCTATAAATATCATGTCAATTTAGCCCGATATCGTTGTCAACAGGATACGGTCGGGTAGACGCGAATGTCACATTGAGAAACGTGTATCGGAGTTGAATTTCGCACGACAATCTCTGCGTATTACCCAGCCCCTAGCCTGATGAATATGTAATCAAGGCTCGTATTATGAACGGGCGCGGTTTCCAAGAGGCGTACAGAGTTATGGCTGTTGTTGGTAGAAGCCGGTAGGGTGGTTGAAAAACTCTCGACACTGGAGTTGGCGACTAATACGAACTTGCTTACGTATAGACTAGTTGACTATGTGTTAAATGTGGTTTTATTACACCAATTATAACGATTTTAACCCGAGGGATTTCTGAAAATAGCTAAGAATATCAGCAAGCAATAAGTTTTTATGCGAGTTGCCGTAAAAGTGTTAGCAGATAAGTTCCTAGTATTTAATGGGTTTATATAGGAAACCTTACCTTATAAAAAGCTGTTTATTGCTAGTAAACCCTGTATTACATTTCATGGAGATCTTGTTTATATACCTCATGCCTCCAGTACCGAATGGGATCCAAAGCGGTTTCTGCCAATATTTTCACTGTAAACATGTTTCGGGAAATTTGATTTGTTGCCTTCGCACGAGATCTCATTGAGAAATAATGATTTCCCAGGAGTGAGTGGGGCATTGTACGTACAAGCATCTAACAACACTTGAGGAAATATTGGACGACATCTAGATGAAAACTATATTTATATTGCTGAATAACTCGATTACAAAATCAAAAAAACTAGATCAAAATCTGTTCATTCTATTTGGATGCTACGATGCCATAAACATTGAAAATAATTTGGGTCCACATAGTCCACATCTTCTTCTTCTTCTTCTTATAAGTAAATAAAAATGAATTTTTGTTCGTTAGTCTGATTAAAACTCGAGAACGGCTGAACGGATTTATCTTATCTTAGTCTTGAAATGTTCGTGGAGGTCTAGGGAAGGTTTAGAAGGGAAAATAAAAATAAAAAATTAAAAAAATTGAAATTAATTTATACAAAAGTTTAGGTCTTTTATTTATCGATTGAGGCAGTACAAAGTCAGCCGGGACAGCTAGTTATAAATAAAAATGAATTGTTGTTCGTTAGTCTGATTAAAACTCGAGAACGGCTGAACGGATTTATCTTATCTTAGTCTTGAAATGTTCGTGGAGATCTAGGGAAGGTTTAAAAGGAAAAAAAAATATACAAAAGTTTGGGTCGCAGTACGAAGTCTGCCGGGACAGCTAGTATATACATATATTGATACCCAGATGGGTAATAACGTTAATTTTATTACACCACTTTTTGTTCGGCTGTAATAAGTAGCCTTCGACACCAAGGACCGTCTACCGCCAACCTTGTATATTGTATCGATTTATCGCCACCATTTTATTGAAATGACAGTGAAGTCGAGCGAACTAAAAGCTGCAATTATGAGCCACCGTTTCAGACAGGCTGTATCGAATATCCTCTCCAAGAGAAAGCTGTCCGTCGATCCGATAACTTGCTCAAGCGAAGGATCTTAAAAGATTATGAGCTTTAAATTGCAACGAACATTCTTTGAAAGGGTAGATTTATGATTAAACGCCTTTTAGGGTCAATTCGCATTGTCGCTTGATACTTCAACTATTGTCCGGTAACGGTAAAAAATTCATTGCGTTTTATAATAATGCGTCGTTTAAGCGATTCCCCTCGATTTTGCGAGCATATTGTAGTCGGCATCTGTCGCGAGATGGTCTCGGTACCGTTACATAGCATCTGGGGCAGTTTTGAAAGTATCGCCTTGCGCCCACCTCCGCCGCTCCGGGCCGCGGCTGAGCCGAAATTGGATTGCAGTCTTTGCAGTCCTTTATTGTGGCTCTTAAGTTTTAACTTCCGGTCTGTATCGGTTCCCGTGCCAGACGTCGTTTCGGCAGAAGGCGTGGTTTTACTTTTGGTGTCGAGCATTAGGGGATTTTAAAAGGTGCTATAGTTAGTAACTATTGAATTTCTGCAGCTGGTATAATCAGAGAAGCTATTGTTATCCTCGTTTAAATGTTTAATGCAAATTGTAAATATGTAACTCTACTTAATATGTTTTTGAATACTCGTGCCAATTAGTCCGCTTGACCATGTAAAATCCTTTTCCTCAAAATAAGTATTAATTTTTGCATCAAAATAAAATGACCAATCAAGGCAATTCCACTTCCGTTTTGTCAGGGTAACAAAACTGTCTGAACGCGCAAAAACTGTGCGCGAATTGGTGTTTTGCGATCAGCAAGTTGCACAAGCCGATTGTTTAGGTCATTGGCGTCACGTTCTTGTTTGCCTTTGAACAGATTGCAATAAGGTATTGCTAACGCGTTCTGGATCGGAAACTTTTCCACTGCTCTGCATTTATCTGATCTGTTTGAATAAGAAACTGTTATCGTTTACACAATTTACGGACATTGGACTAACTATTCCGTTGAGACTCAACTAGAGAAAAAAATAGTTTTATTTTTCACACAGCTCGAAAAACACTTGCTTCCGACCTCGGCATATCTGACTTCACAAACAGCCGTTCGGCCTTGACTATTTATTGTGGATTCTACTGAAAAAAAGTTGAAATTGTATGTGTAGACTGTATGTTTGCACACACGTCTGCGGAGCTGGCACGTGGAGTAGATTGGTAGCCGACAGAGGCCCCGTGGCCTAGTCACGTGACCGGGACTCAACGTGATACCGGGACAGGTATGGCTTGTTTGTGTCACGGTGAAATGTCAAACACAAACGCCGTCGTGACTCCTCGGGGGTAACTGGTGGCGGTGGCGTTTCAAAGTGGAGCTACTTACATAACCTACCTACGTTTTTTATAATGTCTTGTAACTATAAAACAGAGGTAAGAGTTTTGTCAACAATCAACACGAATTTTGTTATTTGGGCTATTTCGTTTTATCACGCAGCATTACTTATCAGCCGGACACGGAGCATTACTTATATGCTTCTGACATTTCATACAGTGTAACAATTGTTTTAAGCAGATATCCATAGAGCGTGATGTGGCTTGATATTTGCACATGGGGTCAGTGATCGAGTGGAACTGAGCGTGCCGCAAACTGCTCGTGCAAAACGAACTGCCTCGTGATAAAAAAACGTTTTCGAAACGCTGCGTCGTAATAGTTAGCTGTAGAACCGAAATATTCTGTCAAAATACTCGGTGGAAAACAATTTAATCAACGCGCTCTCGTTTAACTCGATTTCGACTGTGTATCGCGTTGTTTAGGCGTAGTTTCGTGTGTACCGGGCTATGACGCAATAGCGTTTGTTTACGTGGAGTCGAGCGAAGTGGGTATACGTGCAAGTCGCGGGCGAGACCGGCCGCGGAGCGGTGTTGCCAACTCGTGCTTGTGCCAAATTTGGCATCGCGATGATGGTTGCCGAGCCAGCCCTGTATCTGCCGCGTCGACAGACACGACCACTTTTTGCCAGTACCTAATGAGGACCGTGAACCGACCATCGACACACCACTAAGTGAAATAAGGCGTAAGTAACCAGTCTTTTCTGAATTGTACAGGTCGCACAGACGAATCGAAATTGGAAACAGTGCTCGAAATCTCCGAGCTTTGTTTTGTAATTACTTATTCGCTGCTGAAATTTTCGAGGCAATTTTCTTTGATAAATGCCCGTGTTTTGAGAGGCGAGACTCGAAATTGCGCAGCGCTACGTTGTCTCGGCTATTTGAACCTCGAGTTAATGAAAATGATCGGCCACGCTTCGGCACGTTTTGGCTGCCGCTTTGTGAGGAGACAATGACGAGGCAAAGTGCCGATATGACTTTCGCAATATTGCACTGCAGACGCTGGCCACAGTGGCCACGCGCATCGGGTTTCAATTGCAGAAACGACCGCGAAGGCCCACACCGCTAAAATGGAACTATATTTTTATTGTGTCACGTTTCCTGTTTGTTCTCCTTTAATTGAACCGCCGCGTTTCAGGCTACGGATTGCAAAGGATTCTGATAAACAACTTCCCTTTTTACTTATTTTTATCCTGCTTTGAATCGAGTTTCTTTTGTTTGTTGTTCTTGTTAACTTCGCTAGAGCTTCCTTATTCTTCGCTTTTGCAACATTATTTTCGAATCTACATTTTGTTGACGTAGGTACAGAAACACAGACCTGTATTAAACGTGACTTTGGTGTGTACTTATAAGCAGCTCAGTGCTCACCGAATGCAAAACGTTCGCGCGTCGTCGCCTTGACATATTTGCAAATTAAGCACCACGAAGGACCGCTTTTTGCTCGCGAATTCTCGAATTGCATCGCGTTTGTGCAATGAGATTTCGTGATGTGATGCGATGGGCGAATTGGCAAGGATGGACCACGCGGGTCACCGACCTCATCCACACCCCCCGCGCCCTGCACTTACGTAATGCTCGCTGCCACACTGACAGCATTGCCAAACTTGATAAGTAGATAGGTAACTCCTCGCCGGGCATGTGTGCCTGGTACCTACGTTAGCAATACATATCTCTAAAAACCTGTTTAGTGAATATAAAAACATAGTATGTTGTAGGAATGAGAATTGTAATTACCCTGATCGCAACAAAAATACACTTTTAGTGAGCCTGATTTTCGAATGCTAAATGCACTTAACAGATTCTCTCCAACAATTTTATCACACAAAATGTCATCCCACCCGATTGCTGAAACGAATTAGCATTCAAAACAATAAATCCACATTTGTTCCGTCGCACAAAAACTTTGCATGCACCACGCCAAAAGTACAACGGCTAGTGCTCGCTTTATTTCATAGCGATTATTCAATGTCGCAAACTTTCACAGCGGTTCATAGTGGATATTGTATCTCCGGGTCACAAGAGTTAAACTTTCACGGTTGTTAGAGTTCGCGGTTTTACGCGTGGATGAAATGTGAACTAACATACCATACCTGGCTCAGACATAATCTTTCGAATCGACGTTCGTGAAGTCACCACGTCCTGATGATGCCTCGTGGAGAGGTGAAACACGTGTCCACGAGAATATCTTGCCGAGGGAAAACAACAAAACTTGAAGGCACAGGGTGCGGGGTTGGTAAGATCTTAAGAGCCACGAAGGCAACTTTGGTTAGGAAGAGAGGTGTGGGGGTGGTATATGGAGGAACACACCTAAAACCACCAAGTTTTTTTGTTTGAATCCGGTCAAGGAGCAATCGCAGCGGAAAAACACTATATATATCTATAGAGTCTCATTAGCCATAATCTTCAAATTGAATACGAGAAGAAAGTGCTGCCGCCAGTTGAATATAGTTTTATCGCTCACAGTTGTTACCGATATGGCTTTTGTGCTGGTTCGTGCTGCCCCGTCAAATGAGACTCATCAATTTGCTTAACATACCTATATAGAGTTTAGAACTTCGCTCACGCGTTGTAAGAAACCGATGGTTTATATAGACCATGCCAATTCCTGCCTGAATGAAGGACCCAATAACCAATTTGTTTTAGAAATATAATTTGTAATCACTAAATACCTACTTACATATGACCTGACCTGATGATGAATTTGAATTTGAATTTGACCTACGTCCATAGGCACTTTTTGGACCGACTTTGCTCAAGTATAATCTCTGTGTCTACCTACAGTATTATGTTTTCTACTAACTAGCATAACTTCTATTCCATCCCTCTATGTAAACAAAATTAGAACGTATTATTCATTAAGATACAAAATACAACATTAAATCAAAGTCTTGAATGTTGATCTATAACATGGTGATAATGACAAACATATAAGGTACTTACTTAAGTTTGTATTCTCTGAAGAAAATCGCAGTTAGCAACAAAACTTTATACTTATATACATAATGCACACTAGTTTAGATACCATGTAAATTTTTATTTGAAATAAAGCTATTTTGAAATTGAACAAAACTTTTGTGTTGCCGAAAAATAGTTGGATTCTCAAGACATAAAAGAGAAAACAACTCTACTAATTGTTATTACGCAGTTAAGATTTTTTACGGACGTTTTCAACTCCATTGATACTGTATAAATACAAAACAATCAATAGATAAAGCAATAAACATTATTCATCCACTACGATTAGATAATGGATAATTGTGTAATGATCGATTTATTGATGAAAAATTACGATAATCTCAAGATAAGTTACTCGCGCCAAAAAGTTGGTATTTTCGCCAAACATTTGGCGGCTTCATGATTTTATTACCTTTTTTGTGATAACCGCGTGTACACATCATGTAGATTTCAATATGAAACTTTATTTCATTCGCTTTTCTGAAGTATTCCGACTTGTATTGAACAATAGGATCCTTTCTTCTAATAAAGCACATTGAATTCTTTGAATGATTTATGCGGATTAGAGTCACGCTTCATTGGTTTTGTCTAAAATTTCAAACTATGTATTAGTTAATTAATTAATTATGACTGCTCTGTTAGCTTAGTTGGTCGTGGCTCTGCCTTCTAATCTACGGGTGCGGGTTCGATTCCCGCATAACACAAGTAATTATGCATATTAAAATTTGTAATTACTTGTGTTGAGTCTGGTCGTTCCTATGTATAATAAGTATGTATTTACAATAGAAAAAGTATATACATATTATATGTATTATATCCGTTATCTAGTACCCATGATACAAGCGTAAGCTTAGTATGGGGCTAGATGGCGCTGTGTGATATGTCCTGAAATATTTATTATTTATTTATTTATTATTAACCGTCTTGTCCATAACCCGAATAATTATTTTGTCTGATTCTCGGGATTTTTACATTTTGAATTGTAACAAAACTAATATGACCACGTGACTCAAAATTACGTTTGAGCACTCTAAAAATACCTATTGTCTAAAAATTGAACCTAACTCCGTCGTGACAATACCAATCAGATAAGCCTCTCGACCACAATCAGATGCCACCGATATCTGACAAACACGTCGTCGGCATTACAATAATAACATCCTACATAATATTTACGCAATATCTCTCCGCGCTCCATCCGAGATCCAAACAGTAGCCCGTATTGAAACCAGGATGTTATGAACTCAGCTGGATGCTATCGGGATCGGTCAGTTAGTCACTTAGCTCGTAAGACGTTATTAAAATTAAATTAGAAGTATACAGGGAGATGACTCTGGCCTCGTAACACAGCCTAACGGCTACCACAAGGTCAGAGGATTCGAGAGTTTCCAAAGATTTTTGTTAAATATATTAATTTTGTATTTTAGTAAACAAGCGACGATCCTGTTGTTGGAATTTGATTCAGGTATAATATAATGGGACAGGATAAATTGTAAGGCTGTTGATATGTTCAGTGGCAAACTAGTGGGTATGTAAAATTCAGTATACAGATGTTAGACCATACGCTTGCGCAGACACATATATATTTTAACATTTTGAGTCATTTTTCAATGTGTTTCAATGTTTCTGTCTTGTTAAATATGTTTCTTAATATATTTTTCCTACTTTTAGCTAGTACTTACTAACTTAGCTAGCTCCATAACCAGTTAACTATGTTGGTAATGATTGCCTTTAGTGAAATAACGGTTAGCCTCTTACAATAGCTTAGTTCTTTGGCAATTCATATTAAGCAACTAGCCTGTTGTAAATATATTCAAAGAGTTTTTCCCCGTTGACAAGTATACTATACAATATATACATATGTACTGACGCCAACATTATGTTATACACATCCACATTCAAGTGTCGTATTGTGTTTTAAGTATGTCGCTGTTGTGAACCGTTTCGTTTGGTATATTCCGTGTAGATCTAGCGTTATCTACTGTTAGTTTTTTTCTTCAAAAAAAAATTCAAAATTCAAAATTATTTAATTTTCATAAAAATGCACACATACAAGAATATCTCTTAAGCACCGTACTAGACGCCGGTGCGTCTGTGACACGGTGATTAGCACCTTCCGGGGTCTTATTTTTGGAAAGTATACATTTTAAATATTTACTTTTACACAATAGAATTTAGAATTTAATTACATTACATTAAATTAAATATAGTACAATTACAAACATCAGAAAAGGTCAAATTGTTAAGTATTTAGTCAAATAATTAGTAAAAAGAATAAGAATTTTAGTCTTACAGATCTAAGTTTAACAGTTCATAAAATGTTCATAACAAATTGATGCCGTTTTGTTATAAAACAAAGTTTATAGATGAACTTTAAAAAAAAAACAAAGCCAAATCTACTAAAAGATCATTTTGTAAGTTGAATTATAGCTAATAATACTGACAAATTATTTATCAATGGTATACAGAAAAGCTTAGGTATTTATACTATAACAATCATAGGAAATTTGTACATTCATGTGTCTGGGTGAATTGAGTTGGGGCGTTGGGGGTGGTTTGTGTGTGTGTGTGTGTGAGTGTGTGTGTGTGTGTGTGCGTGTATGTGTTTGTGTGTATTTGGCTATTTTAATGAAGTTTTTAAAATTTGAATAATTCTAGAACGAAAACATAATAGTGTCTACCGGGTAATTTTTAGCAAGATTTCTGTTTCCTGGTAGGAAAGTGACTTTAGCCACTTCGTGAGAACAATTTTACATTTTGATAGATGCAATTTCTATATGATCATTAACTATTGTAGACCCAGTTACAACCTAGTTCAGTAATGTTCCACCTTGGGTGCCTTGGGCCACAGTGCAGTGTTCGCTTGTTCTGATATCACTTCACATGACCTGGTAGTCAAATGCCTGACTGTACAGTGTATAAAAACTGTAGATTTTACGTTATTAAAATTTATTCTGTACATAAAATATAATAATTAGTAAATGTAACGTCGTTGCCTACTATTTATTACTGGTAAAAAACCTATAAGTACCTGTAATAAACTTGCCTTAGAAATGTGAATCGAAATAACATTTTCCCTATGTCTCCACAACTAATGTTCTTGTTTTGATGCTCGTCTCAACGGGAAAACGAAATTCACCTTGCCCCACAGCCAGTCTTGTCAAGTCCATTCAGTGGAATTTTCCGCTAAGCCCTACCGCAAACTAGAAATTAGAGAGACACTGGGAACAAACAGTTCATTCGTACGCCCGGACTACACATTCATGTTATCTATTGTGTAAATGTGGACCGTAATGTCAATAACAATATGTATATATGTATATACCTATAGTTAGTTGTATAGTACTGAACGAATGCTGTGGAGAAAGCAGTATATTCAATTTCGCCGAGTTTAACTCTCAAACTGCCCAGTTTCTAGCCATTGCGGTTTTATTATCATTGTAACTGGTTTTTTATTGGACAGTTATTGTTTTATAAACGTAATGTCTTCTCTGTATTTGGCTTTTATTGAGGGGGCCCTTGATGTTTTGTTTAAATTACTTTTCTTTTTGTATTACTAGTTTGGAGACTCACATGAAGAATATTTTCTCTGTAAAAATTGTGCATTTAAAATGCTAAAAGTAACATAGAAGTTTAGTTAGCTTAAAATAAACAAATGTAAACTAAATAAAACTAAGCAAACAGTAGTAGTTTTTAAAGTTGAAATATTATATTTGAAAACTTTATTCAAAATCTTAAAAGCTTGCCCAGCAATTTAACTTGAATGCCGTAAAGTACTCAGTTCTAAATGAAAGCAGTTCAATTTAAACTAGAACTACATTTACTGGCTGCTATCGTTGTCAGGTCGTTGCTCCTCATTCAATTTCCTCTCGACCATCTTTTGTTCTCAGTTTTCTTCACAGTCAGTCAGTTCTAATGAGAGTGACGACCTCTTGTGTAGACAGTTTTCAAACGGCCCCAGGAGCCGTAGTGAGTAGCCGAGTGATATATTGTAACGACTTTTGGCAAACTTATTCTAATCTAACGTGTCAACGGAAATATCCTGATGTAACTACTCCTTTTTATTGTTTAATGGTAACCTTCATAAGGACTGATGTGATGCCATGTAAGTATTGTTAGTGTTATTTTGGTGATCGTATACTAATATCGTAATTTTCCCAGCGCCACAAACTTAGGCAAACTCCCGAGTATTTTTCCAAAGATTTCGTATTTTGTGTCAAAGAAACCGCGGAATAATCAAATATCTCGTTTTGTCACCGACGCCTACTCCACCCACAAAGCATTTAATGGCTTTTTATAGTAATTATAATAAAATATACTTATTTTTACGAAAGTTAACAGTCAGATTTAACTAGGCAACGTTTGTGTATTCGGTACGCGAATAGCAAAATTGTTGTTTGATATTCATACAGCGTGTGTTGTTTAAATTTAAAGGTAGATGACATTATTCGTGATGTTTTTGTTTAAAAAGTTTGTTATTTTTGACAGCCCAGCATGGGTTTGGCCTCAAAGAATTGATAAAACTATTTATTTATTTATAATGGCACACAAAACAGAATGTGTTCTTAAATGAACTAAATATACATTTAAAGCTGGTTTTGATCCAGAACAAATTCCAAAATATGCGTACACAGCTTGATCTAAATGTGATAAATAATTAGTTAAATGATTAATTAATTTAATGATTAATTTTCTTCAGTGAACTCGTTTTCTATATAATGTAAAGCAATAACGTGAACTGTGGTAAGAAGGGCTCACTCAAGTGATACCTACAATACCTACATATACTTTGTCAGGCATTTGACTACCAGCAAACACTGTGGTCCAAGATGGAGCATATCTATACTGGAATGAAGCTGGCTAACAAACACAACGTTAGGCGTTTGTTCATTCGCATTAAAAAAATATAGTTTTCTTTACCAGTCCTAAGGAAAACCTAGACTTTTCCTCACTCCTAGATACCTGTTCTCTATTTAGACGACGCACGTCACGCCGAGGCCGCTGCATTGAGCGAGTGCATTGCTCCCTCGCGAATATGCGCTCATTTGTACACTTCCAAGATAACCATTGTTTAACACAGTCTCTATTGTTCGACACTCTATGAAATATAGCCATTCTAGCAGATAATGGCTGGTACTTGTACCTATCTATTCCTCTATACTATTCTTACTGATACTTCTTGTCTTGGTCTTATTTTGTGTGGTTGGACCGTTTGGATGGCATTTACAATATCTTTGGTCGGAGACATCTGCAATTCAGCATTTAAAATAGTCTAAGAATGCTAGAAAGCTTCAGTCTTTATTGTTCGACACTATGAAATATGGCCAGTCTAAGAGATAACAGCTGGTACTTGTAGTTATCTATTCCATTGCTCTATACTAATATTCGTATTGTATCTAATGATGCTCACTTGTCTCTTGGTCTTATTTTGTGTGGTTGGACCGTTTGGATGCTATTTGTCTGGGTTTGGAAGGAGACATCTACATAGAGTATAATCAGTATAAGAATAGCTAGGAAAACATTTATTTTGTCACACAACAACGCGGGTTTGTCTGTTTAGCGTGCTAACATTTTACTTTATTTCGTCCAAGTCCAATTGACTTGTTAAATGTTCTTGCAGAAAGTACTCGTTTTAGCTGACATCGGCAAAGTTTTTTGTTGATTGTCCATTATTTGGTAGTTTTTACTAATACTATAGTTAGTGCTAATAGTGTTTTTTATTTACATTTTAAACCTTTCTTGCAAATGACGTTGAAATTTTGATAGATAATGGTTCCTTAGGACCCTTCTTCCATCTAGCTGGTTCTAGTTAAATAACAGACCAGTATTCTTAGCTACATTTTAACGGCAATTTATTAGCCACCAAGCGTAAAATTAAAATTAACATTGTGCCTACATTGAAGTCTTCTTAATTTTAAGAGTTACACAACTCTCGTGCCTGAAACCGTTCGTCTACTTTCTCTGCCCGCGTTTGATCTAAAAACTTGTAACAAATTTTATCGATCGTAACACAACAATAGCCTTTATTGGCTGTGCAATTAAGTCGATTATTCTGTAACGAATGGTTTCGTGAGTAAAAGCTAGTGATCGATGTTTCCTTCTGTCGTGTTATGGGCCCGATATTATCGATATGTGCTCGTTTATATCGCGACTTGTATGTTAAGTAGGTGAGCTACTCGTACTAAAGTCTGTGCAAGCTAGGCTAGCTAAGTGCGGATAAAATTATAACTAAAAAGTTAAAATAAAAACTATAACCTTGAAGCTCAATATATAAGATAAGTGCTGCCACTAGTCTCGCGCAGAGTTATCTTGAGTTCTAGTATGCATTTCTTAAGATGGCATGTTCTATTTACAAGCCAGTTTCATATGCACAAAATGCAAATATATACCTTGTAATTATTGTGAGGTTACTAGTGCAACATTTACCCCATAAATAAACATTTATTAAGGAACATAACAGCTACATTTTTTTAAGATAATGACTTGATAATGCTTTAGATAGAGGACCATATTTGTACAGAATTTGCGCACGTGCAAGCGAATCATACTCTAACTCTGGATGAAGAGAATCCGCTTTGGAGAGAAGTGGAAAATAACCAAGCCAAGTGTGGTCTTCTCTAAACAATGAATAACAGTTACAGCAAGAAAACTAAAGCTTCTATGACTTGTATATGTGTGTTACCGCAATGTCTCATACACATGCTTAGCAAACAGACGTCAAACAACCCACTTTACCTTTTACAAAAGACTGGACGGGGCATTATTTGAGTGACAGCTAATGTCCTGTCTTTTCTGTCGTTGTTGATTAAGTGGACTGTTTTGTTTGCTTGCCAACCTGTTCGCTTAGTTGGTAGTGGGTCTGCCTTCTAATCTAGAGGTTGCAGGTTCGATTTACGCATAACACTAGTAAAATTGCATTAGCTAATTGTAAAAAAATACTTCTGTTGAGTCTGGTCGTTTCTATGTATCACTTACGTATGTATTTACAAAAAGAAGTATACTAGATTACCCATTGCCCTTTATCTAGTACCCATGACTCAAGCGTTTGTTTAATTATGTGGCTTGATGATTAAGATGGCGTTGTGTGATGTGTCCTGCCCCTTTAGACAAGAGGTGTATTGTAGTGAGCGTACTGTCGCTCACTTATGGAATAGAAAGACCAATGTATGGGATTGACATTTTTGACATCGCGACGCGCTCCGCGGGGAGACATGTTACGTCACTCCCATACATTGGTACTCCCATACAATGGTGTACAGAAATGTTTATTTCTTTGTTTGTTCGTCAATTATGTGCCTACCTACGGGCATAAAGATACCTATGAAAGTCACCTCGCAAATTGACTCGCCTCTAATGACGTTGTCAAGCTTGTCTTCAAAACTTGGCATATAAAGAGTTGTCTGCCTTTCTACGAGTCGTATGACTAATGTCTTGGAAGGCGGTCCGATGAATGTTTTTCTAGCTTGCTTGATTAATACAAAAAACTTATTCCTAGAAACAGATGTTTATTACATCTAATTTGGGCGTTTCTTGTATTCTTAATTATGTTGATCTCGTTTCTTTTCGGCAGTGATTTGTTAAAAGACTTTAATGTATTCTAGACGAGATGATTATCAAGCTTCCAGCTTGGTCATTAATTCTCGTATCATAGTCCCACTCTAATATTCAAGTCAAGCCCACTTGATTAGAAAGATATTACGAATCAAGGCGATATATGGGCGTTTAGTATTTCCAGTAATTCCACCTGTATTAATGCCCTCTCTACCTACACAGCAATGATACGAATACACTGCTTTGCTGTTGCCCTCTGAATAAACTCTAAATATATGACTAATAAAAAAAAAACTGTGGCCAAGTGCAAACACGTTCTAGTTAAAAAAAAAAAACAAAAAAAATGTGTTTTCATCTCGCATATCTTAAAAGCTTATCATATCCGAGTATGATACAATCCCATCGTCCACAGTTAATCAGTAAAGCCTGTTGAAAGTAGTAACTGCCGAAGCCTCCGAGGCCGCCGGTCCATTCGAATTTCCATCGAAATCACATTACTATGCATTGAACGAATATACGGAATCAGAATATATTATGGCTTCGTCTGGACGGGACATACTGAAAATCGTGGGGTAGAGAAAATATTGAAACAAGTAACAATTCTCATACAATCAATATTTGTATACAATCAATATAAGTAAGTATTCAAAATTCATTTATTTAGAAAAAGTGTTACAATATTTCTTAATTACTACCTAACATACTGGGTGAGGTGAGGGCACACCCGTGCTATGTCAGCTAGTCCCTTGCAGTGATCTTGATTACAGTAATACAGTTAGGAACAAGCTAAAAAATAAATTTTTTAATGTCTAAAGATTTTTGTCAAAATATTTTAAACATGATTATGTCTTCTACCAGTCCTTAAAAGGTCTTAATAATATTATATAGTTATTTGGTATTTACATTATTTAGCATTAGTATCAAGATGTCTTCTCTTCCTTGTTGAAATTTTGAGATGATTTGTTCCTGTGACATAGAACATCATAGACATCCACAAATTCCAATATATGTTGTTCATATTGTGGTATTTGTGGATAAACTTCTAAACCACATGTCTTTCTAACGTGTTCCCAAAAAGAGTCAATTGATTTATTTTTGCGAGCGTGTTATATCTTCGCCTTTATCGTCGCTTTCCATCAGGCAAACTCATAAAAAAAGGAGAAAACCAATATACTTATACTTAGTTTTTAGCCTTGGTTACAAGAAATTTACGAACATACGGGTCGTAGTTACACGAACATTTGAAATTTTCCACCGTCCTCTGTTTACTCAGACTGTCATTAAACTCGAATGCATATTAAACGCTAGTTGGTAACTAGTGTCGTTTATGCAAATCTTTGTTTGAACTCTCACAGATTCATGGCTAATTAGCTTTTTAATTAATGACGCAATTTAACCGTTAACTTCAAGGTTTTAATAAAAAATTATAGTTTGTAGGGCGCTACAATCTTTTTACTGACATCCAGAAAAGAGTAAATACTTCACCTTATTGTGAGTTTTACGTGGAATTGTAAAGAGTAAAATACCTTACACTGTTTTAAAGTAAGATGCTTATAGAATATATTGACTGAGTTTCTACTTAAATCCTCCATCAAAAGATTGTTATAGTTTCAAAGTGTAAACAAGTTTTTTAGTGATAAGATCTTGAATGCAAATCGGTATTTGTTTGTACAGTACTTCCTAACAGTATAAAAAGCAATAGACATTGGCTGGCTACTAGCTGTGTCTGAGGACGTGTCAGAACCAAAGGACCCTGACGATATCTCATTCCGCAACACTCGGACAATCGACTCAAAAACCAGCCAACAAAAACTTTTGAAATCGAATCTTTCAAGGCGGCTAGCGATCCGTGGCTCGATTACGCTAGTTGTTCTGCGAACTGTAGACCTTTCTATCTGATTGTGGTATAATTATCATCATCATCATCAGCCTGTATACACATCAAGCTGAGAATAAACCCCTCTCCCAGCATTTCATACAAAACGCCTGTTTACATCCAAAACCTAACTGCGCGATCTCATATTTCAAGAATTAGATGCTTCTGGTTTTTCACACTAATATTTTTCATTGACGACGTAGTGCTACACATAACACCCCTTTTTATGGGTCTAGTAGCTATGCAAATTAATAATCTTCTATGATAAAAAAGATTGATTCTTGGAAAATTATATAAGGATGATTTATTGATACCACTTTCTAAGAATCAGTCATTATACATATGTATATACAAAGACCTTACTACTTAGCTTCGCTCACTTTTCTCGCTCGGTCGTCACTATCGAGTCGATAACTAGTAACTAGTCCCGCCTCACGCTCATGCTGACGTTAGATGTTAGACTCTAGAGGTCGGCGCCCGCCACCAAGGCTCAACACTTACAAATGAGTTGTTTCAACTGCTAGCTTCGTGTTTACGACCCACTATAATATACTAGATGTACAAAATGGAAGCCACGCAGAAAATTTGAGCTGTACTTTAAATGGAACTCGGGATAGTGATGGCATGTCATGAAGCTCGCTGGAAATTACTGTCATAAAATGAACAGAAAAGTTTGTGTTACGAACTTTGACAGCGGTAATGAGAAAACGAGAGAACTGAAAAAAAAAACTGGCTTCTACACTATGCAACTAAAATCTAAGTTCAAAATATAGGAACCAGTATCTGATTCTCATATAACAACAACTTGTTATCTAAAAACAAAATGATTTGAAAGTAAACTCCTGAATCGAAAACGTCTTTATTTCTGAAATTGTTTTAAAAGAAGGTAGCACACAATACAAGCTCACAAAGATCTAAAAAAATATTTTGAAAAGAAACTCCTTAAACAAGAAAGACTTTTGTTTTTGAAATTGGTTAAAAAGAAGGTAGCCAACAACACAAACTGACAAAGTTAAAAGCCAATATGACAGTTTCGTCATATCAATTGTGTCCTCTACTTTGGAGGTCCCAGTTACTCAAGTTACTCGCTCTAATGAATTCCCTTCTATCATGGGCATTCGGCTTACCCTTTTCCAGTCCGGGGCTTTTATTCAATTGCCTACGAATATGGGCGTTTATTGAATTATCCGCTTCTGAATTTACCGCTCGGTCGTTGGCTAGTTAATCTAGAGGAATATGATTGGTTAGAACAATACCTTCGATATTGAGGGTACTGTTATACACAAGTTATGGCTTGAATGTCACCTTCACTTATCCTTAGCTGCTTCGAAATGTATTTTATTGGTGAGTTAAAATATCCGTTTTGAGATTTGGGTATGAGAAACCTTGATATCACCGATATACGAAAAATTCTTTGTCAAGAAATTTGATTTGCATTGAAAATTTCTTTGGGGTAATTGTTTTCGACGCAATCTTGTACGGAATACAAACACAAAGAGTACAAACACATAGTTTGCTTAGTGTGGGGCTAGATGGCGCTGTGTGGAATGTCCCGGAATATATATTTATTTTATATATATTTATTTATAGGATATAATATTTAAAATGAGAAAAATAATAGAGACTGGCCCTAGTCGCGCTCTAAATATCCTCCATTGAAAAATTGCATACAATAACAAAGTATTGCAGTCTCTTGTGCCAAATCACACGGTCATAGTTCTTACAAAGCATACAGTAATTAGCAGGATCTTTCTGCATTGTTTGCTCTTTTTCCAGTCAATTTGGCTTAAGAAGTTCTTGGAGTGTTCCTTCTCCTAGAGTCGTTTTTCTAATTACTGGGGATCGTAACTCCCCTGCGATTGATTCTTCGGAGAAGTTTTCTCTGGTTAGTACGAGTACATAGCGGTTGACGTAGGGGGTGTGTTAATTTATTATGAAATAAGTAAATAGCAATTTTGATCACGTTGCCTGCGAAATTTGCATTTGCAAGGCTTGAGAGCTCGTGTACCGTTTCGAGGTAAATTCTCAGTAAGGTTCGAAGCCGTTCGCCAGATCTTATAAATAGCCTTTTGTACCCAACGTATCAGAGATTTTATCAAATTGTTCTACTGCTTTTATGTTGCCAGTTAATGGTTAATGTATCCCTTAATGGATAGACGAGGTTCTGCGCGGACGCGCGTGGGCGACTCAATATTTGGACTGGTGTTTTCAACTTCCTTGTGTATTAGATTGAATCAGGACTTTACAAAGCGACCATTGTACTAAAATGTGATTGGAACAAGTCCTAGTAGGTGGATTTGTTATTGTTTGTATTGTTATAAAAAAAGTGTTTAGTGCTGTCATTTTTTGACTGATTGAAGGTCGCTTCAGTTAGAAACTTGTGGTAGTTATATTTACGTATATTTCTTTTGTTTTTGAGTTATAGCCATCCCTTACTTAATTTACAAGTATGTTAATTTAATATACTGATACTTATTTATACTGATTTCCAGTACTTACTAAATGGTAATACATGCCTATTTCTGATTGTGACGATTTGAGTCTTCTATGTACTGATGCTGCGTGTGCTGTGTTGTAATCTATTCTAATCTATCTTCAATGTTCAAACAAATCTTATAAATATATAAATATACTGTCTGTAGTAACTGTACACATAGATACATAGATAAAGTCCGCCTACAGGCGTCCCGACCTCGCTACCATAATAAACACCTTCCAAAACGTGAATCATAATAATTCAACTCCTAATCTAGTTTAGTGCCCAAAGATTTATAGTACCCAAATTAATCTTGATTTATTCTCTTTTTTTTTCAGGTAAATAAAAGTCGTGAATTAAAAGTAACGGAGCAATTTAATCAGGTTAGTGTGAATGCAGCGATATCATACCCAATAGACGACTCGTTAAAGTGAGCTACATTAAAGTAAGTTTGTAAGAAAGTGACACTGTTTGGTGTGTGGAGAGTTTGTGGTATTGTTGTGTAATTCCATACGACTTGTGTATATCCTTCGTAACATGCAAGATATTAATATCAAGTTATACAGGTATTTCGGTCACTAACGAATAACCTCAAATCTTTAGTACCAGCCAGAGGTTTAGGTGTACTCAAGCCACTTTCAACTCTTATTTATAAATACCTAACCCCTTTTATTCATTAATTTTATCAGTGCTCTTAAGCCGCATAGATGATCTAATTGAGTAACGCGTGAAACTGATTAGACCGTGAACAACATACGATGGATGAAACTTATCGTCTAAACTTTTTATAACGTGGCGTCTTTACCTTCTATTGTCTGCGGAGTCCAATGTGGAAATGCAAACAGTGATCCAGTTCAACCACAGAATAAAGTAGTTCTCAGGTCGGGTGTTGCGTCAACTATCAAGCACCGATTATAATGTCAAAGTGAAGTATTTAACATCTACTAGGTACATTCGATTGGTAGACCAGTTGGTTTTGTCGTGATATGTTTTACCGTGTTACAATTCTGTCTACCCGTAGATCCTTAACTGGCAGGCAAGGTGACTAAATTTGTTTACGATTCGTAAACGTCCGTGGCTTTTCTAGGCTTTTAGGATTAACTACAAAAATTCGTCGCTGCATAGCGGCGGGAAGAGAGACAATAATAGACCAACAAGCATTCAAATAGATCAACAGAACTTAAGATTTGAAGAAGACGATTGCAACTGTTACATGTATATGGATAGAGATTCTTTGATTTATGTATAACTTGCAAAACAAACTTCTTTTATTTAAATATACTACGCAGTTTTAAAATGAAAATATTCTCGTGTCTAGTTTGCGTGACCTATAGCCGCTCCGGTTCAAATACAGCTTTGTTCCGCATTGCCCTTATTTCCGCGAAAAAAATATTGTACATAAAAATGACAGGGCTCTTAGCGTAATTAAATTGGTTCGAAAGCTTGATATTTGAGGTCGTTTATTAATGTAATAAACGGTGCGAGGCCATACCGCCTGTCCGTTCCTGGAACTGAAAGTTGTTGGTAAAATAAACAAAATAAGGCCCTTTTTGGTAGATTTATTTTTTGTAGGAAATAATGAATTAAATGTCAGACCTTACCGGAAATGTCTTTTTGTTGGAACAATCGGCCAGTAAGGACGCTTTGAAATTAAAAATTTTATTTAAATAATGACATTGTATACAGAGAAAATATCTTTGTTGGGTTGTTTGTCCTCTTATAAGACACATCGAGGCGACGGATCTTCGTGATTTTATTTGGAAATATTAAATGGTCTACATAGTGGTATAGACTACTTATAAAATGTGTATGTACCTATGTGATTAAAAGAAATCCAATTCTAAAGCAACTACAGTAATAAACGTAACCTTCGTCCGCTAATTAACCTATGAAAACGAAACGGGTTATCATGTTAGTACAGTTTTTACTACAACATAGTAGATATGTCACCTATCATGACATGTTCGCATAGCATGCCTATCTAATGACGCAAATTATCACTTTCTTAAAGTATAATGAATATGAAGAATTTTCTCGTATAGTTACATGGTTTATTTTACAATCATCGAGCATACGTTGGGGCGTATGCTCGATGATTTACAATCGATGCTCTTAGTTTGCCTCAGCCCATATGTATATTTTGTATAATTAAATTCGTAGATCGGTTTTCAGAAACACAGACAAATTCAAAAAACAGATAACAGTGAATTCAGAATGTACAAATTGTTTTTCACTCATACTATGATCTTCCAGTACGATTCCTCTACTTTTTCCTTAATTTTTTTCGGTAAATACATATTTGATTATTTGCTACACCATACAGTAGGCAGTTTGGTCTCCATTTGCATGTATGTATATGTATACATAAGCTTAGTATGGGGCTAGATGGCGCTGTGTGATAAGTCCTGAAATATTTATTTATTTATTTAAATGGAGACCAAAAACAAACAGCATCTTCCAAGTTAACCTCACCACGCCCTCTACCGTCAATTACATCTCTAATAACCACTTTTACGCATAAAACGGGTCTAATAAGTGTGATAATTTGCCACTTTTTAATACTGTCTGGTAATTTCACAACGGTCTCTTTGTGTTGCCGTGGGAGCCGAGAGACATGTGTTAGCATCGATAATACATTCGATAGACACCTCCTTGCGATGAAAATGATTCAGATAGAGACATGTATAGTATTTTATTCCCTTGTCGGGTAAATTCCTCAACCTGAGCGATTTGCTTCCATTTTTATTGTGTGTACTGAGAGATTGTGATATCCACGCGATTTAATTTCACGATTATCAAAAAAAGTGTACACCCATCTTGTTTATAAAAGTTGATATTTACCATAAAAATAAATACAAATATTACCCCATGTGTTTGAATACGAATGGATGCAAAAATGGTCCTCGCACGTAATATGGTTGATGGAACGGCTTGTATACGATGATGCCTATACGTCACATAGGTGCCTATGAGCTATTAAGTCTGTGTACGTTAGAGATATAGCTTACTTTTTTTCTAGAAAAAAAATGGAATCATATTGCTGAGCGAGATTAAACACGACCGCTAGCTTATTGCGAGGGTAAAAAGGCGGTCAAGTGCAAGTCACTGGTGTGGTTGAGGGGTTCAGTATGAAATAAGAAGAAATGCTGCTATTTTTATATTTATCCATACAGGTAAGTAGAACAACATAATAATATAAGCACACACACACACACATACTTATGTATAAGCAGATGTGATGTATTGTGCTTATCTTCAGTGATACGATCTATCTGTATAGGAAATTTGCTCATTAGTTTTTAGTATTCATACTATTCATAGTTCAATCATAATGAAATATTGCTTGACGTAGAAATGAATTGCCAATTAATCATAATCGAGTTTAGCCCGTGCAGTCAATGGCAAACAATTCGTCAAATGAAATGAGTTTATTAATTAGTTAATTTATTTTATCAGTTGGTTTCAATAGAGAACGTTTATTCACATAATGGAAACTTTAGTAAAAAATTTCTAACTATAGTGGGGGCGATGAGTCTACATTTAAAATACAAACACATTTATTTGCCAAAGAAATTTTGTCACAATGTTTCGAATCCTCTGACCTCGTGGTAGCCGTTAGGCTGTGTTACGAGGCCAGAGTCATCTCCCAGTATGTTTCTAATTTAATTATAATTACGTCTTAGGAGCTAGGTTACACAAACAATGTTTTTATTTTAATATCTAACTACCCTCAATTTGTGTACAAATTCAAGTGGTATGACACATTTATAAACCGCTTGGGGCGTATTGTACTAAAATAGACTGATATCTATTATAATATATGTTATTTTAATTGCTAACTAAGATCTTGCGAATTATATCTGATAACTATTGCCTTCTAGATATTTATTTTGGCTTGCTCCTATAAATCGTATTTCGTGTTATACCTTATCGTATTTCCAACACAAATATCAAATCTATATATCGAATTTCCAAGCAAATACCTTCATATAGAAAACAAACAACATACTCAGGAAACTGGATCTTCTTGAAACCGAGATAAATCCGAAAGTTCTTATCATCGAAAACACATTCCCACATATCCCTGTTCCAAGAAAGAAAACGTGAACTTAGATTAACTTCATGTTTCAGCCTGAACACGAGTCCTCGTCGACCTTTGGCTTTTGCCGACTAAATATTGTACTTGGCAAAACTTAAGGTCTGTCCTTACAATATGGCTGTTACGACGATAAGAAAGCGTTGTAGGAAAGATATTGTTTCCGTCATGTATATTGTATATTTGAACTGACGTATGTAGTTGAGATAATTATTTTAAACAAAAGCAAAAACCGACTTCAAATCTACTGTAACGTTACTGAACAAATTTAAGCCTATCAAAAAAAACTACAACATAAATTCATTTGCTAAACAAATCTAAGCCTTTCAGAGAAACCGCATCAAAATCGGGCTGATAATTCAGAAGATATAGTGTATACAGCAGCGCCCCCTGGTGAGTTGTCATCGTAATACATAGCTAAAAAGATGCACCCACTAAACTTCAACACATCACAGAAAACTGTATCAAAATCCGACTAGTAGTTTTGGAAATATGGGTAAAATTTGTTTGCATAAACTTTATCAATTTGTTGGTTTATTGGTTTTTTCTCAAAAAGTACTGAACCGAATGAAAAACATTTTTTATGGGACCATCTCGGAAACTATACTCATCGAATAAAAAAAGAATTTTTGTAATCGGTTGATAAGTTACAACGGAGAAATTGCGTAACATATCCACAAAACAAAAACTTTCAGAAGACTTCTTGATAACCTCCTTTTTTTGAAAGTCGGTTAAAAATAGAATAATGACGCAAAAATAGTAATTATCTTGGTTTTATTGCTTCTTATGTAAAGAAAATAGTCGTATTATTGCTTGAGAGGTTTCTCAAAACTGTATCTTTAGTCAATTTCGCAAAAGTTATTAACTAAGCCAAAGCAAGAATTTTAATGATAAAGTTTCTAGCAGTTCGATATTTTACTGAATCTAGAGAAGAGAAATTTAAAAATAAGTAAAAACGAAATGGTTGATATTTATACTAAACCGTTTTGTTCTTGACTACAATTCGTTTGATCATAAACATTGCTTCATTTCGATAATTTGCCTGCCATGAAGCGCTACAATGGTTCATAGTAACCCCCCAGAACACTGTTTGGTTAATGCCTTCAGATAACTCCAAATGGTAACAACGTTACAAGACATTAGGTCGCATTGTATCACGTATTGCGTGGGTATATGTGAATGTATTATTACTTTGCCACATGAAAGCTTGTTTACAGCTTTTAACAGAAGTATTGGATATCTATTGTATGTTTTTTTGTATATTTGACTATGCATTAGTTAATGCATGAAGCTATCACATGAATATATGTATACAGTATATTATAGTTTGAATGTGCTTTACAATTGTCAGTCAAGTATTTGACCACCGGGTTGCCTAAAGACTAAAAACGCAATAAATGAAACCACATAAAAAATATGTGGCTGAAGAATGCCTTTACCTTTTAGTTACTGAAATTAATGTTCACTGTTCCATTAAATAGTCGTTAACAGATGGTATGAAGCTAAATTATCTACTTTCATCCTATTTTATAATGTGTATAGTTAAGTTGCAAATTCTGTCGCATTTGTTATCTATTTAGTATATTATATATATATATTATTTATCCTACAGTATTTCTCATTTATTTTTGCTAACAGAAATGTCATAGACCTATCTATGTATGTAGACGTTGATACCAAATTATTTTCGCCCATTCCATTAAAAAAACAATGATGTGAATGTACTCGCTGTGAATAAAAATAATACATACTCGCCAGGAGCCGAGCGGCGTCGTTTCAATTCAAAGTAGTTTTCAACGCCAACTCGCTAAGACATAAGACAGACGCGGTCGTCGACATTTAATCAACACGACTGAATTGTAAAGCCAAATACTTACTATCGTTGATTAAATAATTGAACGAATTCTAATTACATTTCTATTCTCGATACATAACGATTCGTCGTTCGTCAATCAGCTAAGGCTTGTGGAGGCGTGTCATGCGTTATTTGTATCTCAAATCATGTTGATTTGTTTGGTACCATATACGACTTTGTCTTTCACCTATGATATGGAGTCTGTTCAGTGAGATATCTATGTACGCGAGTAACACCTACGTATTTATTAAACTGTGTCTATAGTCTATTATTTAGAAAACGAGTAATAAGACAGTACCAGTATTTTGATCCCGTTCGCCGCCGATACAACGCCCACGCGACCAATTTAGTGAGTTTCCTAAGATTTTCTCTTCTGAGATTTCATTTCGATAAATCTTCGTTAAATGTACAACCATTTTCCATTACGCTCCTAAGTCACTTGGCTAACAATTTTCTAACAATAAGTTTGCTCTCATCCAAGCGTCTAATCTGAATCGTCGTCAAAGTCTACACGTGTACCGTTCAGATGTATGCTCGAGTGAATGATTTCGAAGAAACAAATTTGACACGCGCTAAACCAATTTCAGGGTGTGATATACAAAATTTTCCGTCTCAATGACAATGAGCGACAACATGTTTTGGTGGTTTGAGCGTTAAGGGCGGGATAGGTCGGTGGGTGGCTGCGACGTCAGAGGGTGGGAGGAGGAGTAGGCCTCCTCTGCCCCCTCTAGGCCCCTAAAAATAGACGTCTCAGCCCGGGAGCTCAATGGAAGCCTGGGGGAGACTGGGAGTGCCCTCCAACTGGGAGTATATGTTGCGGAGTGGCGTAGTTGAATCGCTACTTATATCAGTATGCTTGCGGTATTGTACTAATGTTGTATAGGTGATAGTTTGGATGTGATGTTTGTTTATAATTCATGTTAATGTCACAAGTTTTTTTAATGACGTAGCTTGTGTAAAGATATTAAAACGATCTTAAAAATTGGAACGGTATATGGCTTAAAACCAACCACATAGTAATCAAGTAGAAAGTTTATAAAACATTGGTTTATTACCCAAATTATGAGGAGTATCCCCGCAGGGCGTTCTTCTATATTTTTGTAGGCACGTGATATTTATTTAATTTCTCTTATTTTCGGATGTTGTGATCCCCGTGTGTATGTTTATACAATTAAATGATAAGATATCTGTGTCCGCCGTCCAATCTTGTTGTAGTAATAAACTGATTATATTCCATAACAATGAAATGAACTGCGCCATTCGATATTCGATGTTTTTATCTCTTGTGTTTTTCTTTTTCACGTGTATCGCTTTACTAAAACTTTGCCGTTATAAAAATATTGTGCTAGCATTTTATCAGACATCACCATGACAACATCTGAAAGTAGATAGTCGTTTAACACTTATGTTTTAGTTTTTTACTGGTTGTGTGTTACTTCTTCTTTTTCTTATGGAATGAGAGTGGCCAACTCTGGTGTCAATAGATTTCAAACCGCCCCAAGGGCCTCTGACATGGCTTACTGCTGTTATCCTTAGGAAGTTTAGAATCCTCTGATACCGTTACCTTTGTGTTGTCTATTGCAGGAACGAATGTTCAAGTAAGTAAGTTAGTTTTAAGTATAATGACTAACTTTCATTTAAAGACGCAATTTGTGTGAAAACGCTTTCCCTTACGACAAACTAATTATGTCATTCTTTCTATACATGGCATGCATAGAAATAAAAAGCATTAGATTAAAAAACTAATTTTGAAATTAAAATATTATACATCTCATTGATAAGTTCGTATTTGCTGTTATTCTAAAATATTGATTTAAACCTCGCTCGTAAACTTTTGCCTCTCCACTAACATTTACTATTCCCATCTTACTATTCTATACGCATCTGACTATTTGCCATCTACGAGCAATGATGAAGGGTACTTCCGCACAGTAAATATTAGAACTTGGATTTGTGGGTGGCAATGTCGCAGGGGGCGGTGCGAGGGTGCCACGTAACTTAGGCGTAGTTTAGCGTATCGTGATGCGTAGAACGCTCGGTGTTATAGCTTTGTTTTTTTTTTTATAAATAGAGGGGTAAGACGCGTGTCTGTTGGTAAGATTTTGTTTTAAGCAGGGTACTCACCTAGCCGTGTAGCATGTAATGTATCAGATACTGTATCAAGTGAGTACATAGACACGAGCCCGCTGCGAGCTGCCCGCGCGTGGTTCGCAGGGAGATCGCAGCGCTCCGCCGCCGCGCCGAGTGGCGGTATCGCTGCGAGCACAAAGCGGCTCGCAGTAAAGCGCGTGGACGGCAACACGAGCGCTTGTGTAGTGAGTACGTAGGAGTGTACTCACTTGAAGGTTGGATACGTTACATGCTACGTTACGTGCTACATGGCAGGTGAGTACCCTGCTTTACGGAAGCAGAGACATGAATTCGATGTCTTTTTTTATTCGATTTTGTATTCAAATCTCAGCAATAAGACTTGATTATATGAACACTCAGTTGGCCTGAAGTGACAGCTGAACCGACGAATGTGGTCGAAAGGGAAGCGTGCCTACATTTCCAACATTTCTGATGACGCAGTCCGGATTTATTTTAAAACCCACGCGTCACAAGGGCCCGACGCCCCTGGCTTGAAAAAATATTTACAAAGCCCCATAATTTCATATTAGAAAAACTTAAATGTTTTTCTAATATGTGTAGTAAGTAGGTTTTCCGAGAATCACAATACAACCCGACCGTGTGTTTTTGAGGAAACTCCAAAGGCGAACTGTAATAACATTAGTCGGCTGGGAACAAGGCCCGCTGTATCTGCGTATCTGGAGCCCGAGGGAATGCCCGGTTATTATCGCCGGACCTTCCTGGGAGTTGTGGAAAAATATCTCTAGAATAATAACAGAACAGTGAAATATAATATTCTACTTTACTCTAGAGTCGGGTTGTAGGATTTTTAAATTCCAAAAGGACAGAGATAATGTCGATTAGTTTAGCGACCATACTGAGGTGAGGTTATTTTGTCAATAAATTCATCGAGACTATCAATCCGCATACATACATATGTATGTTTAAATTAACAAGAGCAACTACTAATTTTCTTTATGTACTAAAATAAAAAATAGAACTATGATTTAAGTACTGAAGGATTAAAATATTCGTTTATTTTATTTGTCGTAAAAAACATTTAAATAGGTATCATACTTTTCTGAAGTTTAACAAAATGTTCGTTCGGCACGAAACATAAGCTATAATGACTAACAATTTTGTCAAAATAGAAAGGTGCCATTAGACTATAAGTAGTACTAAGTAAAAGGTCACGGTTTTCGAAAATATTCAATCACGCACGCGATCTCCGTTACATAAACTTGCTAAAAATATACTTACGTCAAAATATCCTGTCATATCGTGTGATACGATAAAGGTGTATCGGAAATTTGTCGTGTCATGGCATCTACTTACGGGTTATGGATCACCATATCTGATATATATGTCGTAGGATAATTTGATACTTCGAATCTTCGCGGAAATCCTAGGGGTTTTGCGAAAACGCGGATAATTAGACATAGGCGAAAAATTATCAAATCTTACTGGACAAAGTCAGGATTTAAGTCCTGTTGCAGTGCAAGTGGTGGACTCGAAGTCACTTGTCTGTGACAGAAGGTAGATTAGGTTCGTTAGGTTGCTTTCTACCACGCACATGCGACGACGAGCGAAGCGAGGAGGAGCCAACTTCTTTCAAAACATGTCTCTTTTCGCCTATGTCTAATTATCCGCGTTTTCGCAAAACCCCTAGGATTTCCGCGAAGATTCGAAGTATCCAATTATCCTACGACATATACACCATATACATCATCATCCCAGAGACACATTTAGAAATGGACTATCTTTGCGTGTATTACATCGATGTCTAGTACTTCTCTCACACCTAATTTTGTGATATACAATATACATGTACATATATGTTTTAATCGCTTCATGTGCTTTTTTTATTTCTCACATAAGTTTCTCACATATCGATCGATATACATAGGTCTTCCTTCCTCTCTTTTAGTGGTGATGTGCCGTTTGACACATGACTGTCGAGCGTAGGTACTTTACTGTGCCCTCCGCTCGCAGCGCGTCACAAACAGGGAGTGAGGATTCTGTTGTACTCTGTATTCTGTACTTTTAGACAGATCCTCACTCTTATTTATAATAAATAAATAAAAGTCATTTATTTCAGGCTTGTACCCATAAACTTAAATTGAAACACTGTATAGGGGTGATACACTGTATAGGGGTGTCAAATCAAGTCAATAAAATGCACATAATATGCGTAGATATGTGCGGTCACTTTTTGTTTCGGTCCATGTGAATTATTATTGTAGTTATGACTACTTTATCATTTTACTATATTATATCGCAGTATAAGCTATAGCTATACCTATTTGAAGTGGAGACAATATTTCTTGTTAGCATTCCCCGATGTTACATCTAAACAGTACCAGCTCTATGTATCTGATATATTTCCATTAGATACTGTATTGGAGATATTGAGCCCGGCCATAAATCATGCCTTTGCATATGTCATGCTCGTAATATATGCACTACACCTGTGCTCATCCTCTCCATATATTACAAAACTAGACTGGACTTTATCTTTTGTATTTTGGAGATTCGTATATATAATGGTATACATACTTATGTTCTAACATATTTATTTGTAGAAATAAATGAATGTGTGAATGTTTTAATGTACATAATATATAAATTTGACTTGTTTGACTATATTATGATGATTATTAATAAGTTATAATTGATTATGTGTTTGTTTGTAGAATGAGTATTGTTTTAAATAATTAATGTAATTGGCTTCGGCCGTTTTGATTGTTATTAAATAAATAATAAATAAATAAAATAAAAATATATTTTAGGTAACGACGTCATTTCTAATGTTGTATGTCCTATACGTACGGTTTTAAATTCTAATTTAATTTGAAAGTCCTAACATGACATAATCTTTAGAATTAATTAACCTTTGTTGAAAATAAAAGGTCATTAGTAAAAGTAAACATAAATCGAAGAAAAACAACCTTCGATAGCATAACGTTTGCTATTGTTTTGGAATAATGTGATACGGTTTGGAAATTATGTAACTATAGTTAAGTCGACTTTTGTCTGAACTCTCTTTAAATTGTAACGGAGATAGTTAATTTGATTCGAATCTATAGAGATTAGGATTAAAGATTCTTTAATCCTTACCTCTGTAGACGAGAATCAACTATCAACAATTCAGTTTCTTATTTTCGAAACAATCTGAAAACTACTACTAGACTACAGTCCGATATGTTGCAATTTAAGACATTGAGACCTTTTTGTACATTTCACGTTACGTTCGGTGGCACAGGCATTGAGGCAAAGGTGAAACCCGATTGAATGGCCTCGTTCGCTTCAGATGTAGCATTGGGCAACATTCCGTGCTTCCGTTTGCTTGCTGCATGTATGTAGGTAAACTCGGCTTGCTTCACTTGGACGGCATTGGCGACCTCTAGGCTTCAAAGAAAAACAACTATTACAGATACTCTTCTTCTTCTTATCTAATGAGAGTGGCCAACTGTGGTGTCGAGAGTTTATCAAGCCGCCTTAAAGGCCTCTGACATGGCTTAACGATTTCCGTACTATGACAAACAGCCGGGACCTACAATTTAACGTGTCATCCGAGCCACGGAAGCGCCCAAAATAGAATGCCACTGTTCGGTCACCCATCCAAGGAATGACCGCGTCGACCTTTGCTTAATATTGGTAATCGCATGCGATTGCCTCCGCTAGCTGAGCTACGGGCGCTTCTATAGATACTTTAGGCATGCATAACAAACAGCCTACATCAGTCTTCTGTTGTGCCTTTACGACTATTTGAATGACAACAAACCGTCCACTCTCTACTGATTGTTAGAGTTTGCTGTTTAGCGGTTATTATGTCATACATATAACGTATTTACTACTTTTTTTAACAAAAAATACTCAATTCTTTGTACCTTTCTCACGATATAACCACAATAGAACAAAAATCGTTCCACACAATACATAAATGAAACATTTTTAAATCACCGAAAAAATTGGTCCAAACCACATTTTGAGTAATGAAGTCTATGTGGGAAATAACACTTGTTTATTATTGTCTGGGAGGCCTTGAACCGTGTCTACGAGCATGATTCATGCTTCACAGTCTCTACTTAATGATTTAGAATGCTTTACTGTAGCTTGAAATGTCGAGTCCATTTTGTATTACATCGTAGAAGGCACAATGTCTCTGAATCGCAAATGTCCCTTACAGTAATCTCCGCTACAAACCGAAAGCATTGTCTCCCAGCTCTCGTTCCTATTTTATTAACAGCATTTACCTTTACTCTCGCTTCTCAGTTCTCAGTCACTTGCGTTGCGCCTTTTAAATTATTCCTTCAGCTCTAGGTACAGCGCTCGGTGCGCAAACAAACAGTTTTATCTTCTTATCTCTCGGCTGATACGGTTGAATAAGTAATATGTTTGCCGATAGCATTATCCTATACAAGTACTATGTCGGTTATTCAACATTTAGCGGTTGCTATTCTCGTGTACTGTACGGCTCGGCTGGTATTTTCCATATAATATCCTAAGTGGAGCGCAAATATTCAAGGGTATGAGAAAATAAGCCCAATCTTTGCGTGAAGGGAGATTGTATTCTCTGATGCCAGAACGATTATGTATGCGTACGAAAAAAGAGGTTTCCGTGAAATTAAACAAGGTCTTTTATGCCACGTTAATAATGGAAAATTCGCTTTTATCCTTCCGAATTTACCCTTCACAGTTTCGTGGCTTTCGAGCCTTTCCTGGAAGTCGGGGGTGAGCTTAGCAACCAGCCATTTATTTGTGCCTCTGAATAATCCAGAGTGGTCGTTAAGACACCTCCATCGATCAGCGACTTGTTTGTGCCGTGAAATCTGGTACCGAGGATAGAGGTCGCCATTAGCGAGGCACGTGTAAAGTGCGAGTGTATGGAGCCCGAGTACCGGGGTTCATTGAGAGCTCGGCGAGGTATCGACGCGCTCCCGCCCGGGGAGGCGACCTTGGCCGTGACTCCCGCTCGCCCCGCCCGCACCAGCCTTACCCCAAATTGATTCCAACCTCGCATTTTTACAAAACACATTCTCGCTTTTTATTGCGTTTCAACATTAGACAGCGCGTTATTCACTAAACGCTCTGTGGCTGTTTGCGCGAATTGAAGCGTTTCCACGGCTTCTAACGCGGCGTGGGCGGAGTGGAGGTATCTAACAATTTTAAATAACGCCGCCATTTTCAGGCCGCGTTGTTTATCATGATATTTGGGCGATACATCACGTCTCCGAGAGGATTGTGTTTTGTGAAAGAAATATAGATATGGCCGAGCTACGTGTTCGTGAATAATAAAATTCTACTTCTAGTATGTAGTCTTCTTTTAGGTAGACTAGGCGAGGTGTTGTAGATTAAATAAGATATATTTACGTTTGAAAATTTAAAAAAGATTAAATAAAATGTTATTTCTAGGAATGTTTACTTAAGGTACTTTTTTTTCTTTTTCGGCTTTGTCAATAAATACCTTTACTTTAAGACTCGAACACCTTTGTCATTAAAACATATCTCGACCCTGTTCAGGTGGTTCAAAACGTCTAAAATAGCGCCTCTTACTTTCCCACCCAACCGTTGAATGAATGACTTACACGCCCCTTTATTTTGCCAACAATTCTTATAATAAACAGCGCAAAGAACTAATCTTACTGCACCAGTGAGTTATTTCTGTATAACAGTACCTCCTACAGTATTCAAGGTTTCGATAAGAATTATTCTCACCGCGTCACGCTAAACATTACCATACTTGATACTTGGTTTCACTCCACCGCTTCCCTTCGAGCGTCACTGATTTTATTTTAATTATTTTACTCGTTAATTTTATTATTGTAGATAGTGAATGGTGGTTGGGAGTGTATGTGATTGTATTTTGTATTATGGGGTTGTAAAAGTTTCACGTACGTACAAATATAGTGATTAATATCATCCATTGTCATTTTATTGTTTTCTTTAATGTCAATAAATGAAACCTTCCTAATTCATTGAGATGAAATGTAAAACAAAAATTACTTTAAATACGGGTGAATGTATTCCCAAAAAACGAGTTAACATATAGGTAGCATACAATAATTGTTCAAGCTAATTTCCCCACACAAATAAAACTTACTCGTTCCTCACCTCAGTCTAACTTTCTCCTTGTTTCCGATCCCTTGAGAACTTCGCTAACAGCTACCCGAAGTCAGGCTACTATTCCCGTTCCGAAGTACTTCGTTTTTCGGCTTCGCACTATACAAACCAAACTCTAACCATGCCCGACGTGATCTGTCAATGACATTTTAACCAATAAACACATGACAAACAGTTATGAGTAAAACCACATGATTGGTCAGGTTACAATTACGCATTCAATCATTCACATAGAAGAAGGTCCCATGGTGTGTTTTAATTCTGGTTGCAGATTGGTCTGTGCAAATAATTAGCAACGTTCGCGTGCTGTGTACATGAATTTAGCATAGTTCTTTATCTAAGTTACCTTCGTGACATCGGTACAACACCGCTTCCAGCAATTACGAATGGGAAAGAAACCGGATTGGTTAATTAGTAATCTTAAACTTATTTGGTCGTAGTCTCGCCCCCAAACAGAAATAGACGAAGCCGCATCTTTGTTGGAGGCCACCGAGAATAATTTCCACTAATAATAGCGCAACAACGTGTTGTGCCTTTGTATTATACACTATACACTCTATACACTATACAGTCGGAGTTTGCATGTAAAACACGACGTGGAATGACAGTGCACGTGCCAAAAATAATGAGGTTCAGTTGCCGTTACGTACGGATGATGTATTTAAAGGGTGATGCAACTCGTTTTGAAGCTGAACTGACGTTGAACGCTTGGATTCTGAGCAGTCATGGTTTTGATTTGACTTCTGTCGCTAAATTTGTTTAAGAGTCGTTGTGCCTTAGTCTTTTTACACTGTATAGTCGCCACCTGAAACGATACAGTTCAAGCGAACACTGTGGCCCAAGATGTAGCATGCCTGTACTGGATTGGATAGTTTAATCATTTGATATCTCAGCTCATACTTATGAGAACTTCTTAAGAATTCCAAGGAATGATGTCGTAAGCGTGATAGACCCTAAAGATATCTTCTAGACATCCATAAACTGGATATTTTACAACCAGCGCTTGGCAGAACGCCTACAATTGAACAATTAACTCGTTTATGCCTTTCAATCCGAGTACTAAATTCGCTAACAATAAGAGACTGCTGAGGCCGAAAACATGCGGTTTTTGCAATGAATCAATGCGACACTTCTCACCAGATGTATAAATCGGACAAATGAATGGTTGGGGGAGTATTTCAGTCGCGCATACTTGGCGCTCTTTGTGTGATACAAATATTGACATACAATAGCAATGGACATGTCTAATTGCATATGCAAGTCAGACACTGTCATTTTCGAACAACTGAAACTAGCTATCACAGTACCAACAAGGCTTCCGATATTGCAAATGTTGTAGCTGGTTGTCACAAATGTGTAATGTGTTGCTGGTTGAAACTTTCCACGAACACTTTCCATCAGCATTGCTTCTTGACTAAAATTCTTCCCAGCCGTGCAGCCGGTAGAAATATCACAGAGGGTTTGACGGGTCAGGAAACAACCAAATCAAAATGTGACGTGATGACTTGTCAACACATTTTGTTAGAAATGTATGATTAAGGCCTGTTTTATACTGTTCCATGTCAATGCAAAGACCAGACTCAGGAAGTTATACATGGAGAAGCTGATGCCACTGATGAAGTATGCGGTGCTGGTGCCAGTCAGGTGACTCTTTGGCGCCTGCTGGTGGTCGCGTAACACTATTATGCAGTTACGTCTACTCGATTGGTGATAAATAAATGGTCTGGCCTTACACCTTAGTCATCTGTTTTCTTGCGAAAATGTTCTGATCTTCTTAGAAACTTGTCAGATTAGGATATGTCTTTTGATATAAGAGTGGCTTAACTATGGTCGAAAGTTTACACTGCTCCAAAGGTTTTTTAAAGACCTGCTCGATTAGTAATTTATTGGTAAAGATATATGAGTGGACCTGATGGGGTTTTGTCACAGTCAAGCTAACTAGAAAATCTAATATTTATCAGCACAGAATCAAAATAATAAAGAAGATAAACGGTTTACTGAAGCATGTGGAAACTAGACAAGTTAAAGTTATAGCCAACATTTGGTCAAGCAAACTTCGTATTATGTATGTTATCTTATGGTAGACGGCTATCTTCATCTCTAGACCATAACATTACAGAAATGACATACCTCCCTCATCATACCAGGTTTGTTTTAAAATATACCATGTTCACGTTCCTCATTCGCTATTAACGGCGCAAGAAATGAAAACGATAACAATAGCAACTCACGCACCGCCTGTTCGATAGAAATGGCAACACGAGCTCAGTTCCACGAATTCATTCTGCGAAGACAATGCGTCTGCCTTCGTGCAATGACTACCGTGGATGGAATCTGGAGGATGGAGTCGTGTGGATAGGGGTCCTTAAACATTAACAAGTATGACGAGTGTCTAGAGTGTTTTGAGTTGGAAGGTTAGATATTTTTATATACACAACATACATATACATAAATCCTCTGTCTCCATTCCACCGTCGAACAAGCAGGAAGTCAGCGGGGCGTCACCGGTTCATGGTGGAAGTACCAAAGACTCGCACGAAGCGCTTTGCTTCTACCTTCGTAGTAAGGACATCGAGATTATGGAACTCTCTACCTGGAGCCCTGTTTCCAGTAAATTATAAGCCAGGGTTCCTCAAATCTAGAGTAAATAGTTTTCTTCTACGCAAGCGTGCTACATCTTAGACTACAGTGATGCCGTAATCCTATTTCGTGATAAAAAAAGATGTTGATACGTTTGGTAAGTCATACATTATACCACGAAAACCAGCTACCGGCAAACCAACTAAATCTGAACCTGTTTTGTAAACACTTCTGCTATCCCAACACTAGTTTTTAGTCAAATTTGTGTTAGTATGCTTGAGCTCAATAAAATCCAAGTAAATCGACATCTGTTAGTGCTGGATTTCTTTCAATAAGTAAAATTGTTCAAAATAAGGGGAAACAATAATGTTTTTAAAAGCTTTACAACAAGAGTCAACGTTACGGTTCGATGTGCCGAAATTTTATGGGATGGTGATTTGTGGCCAACCGCAGCTACACTTGACTGGCTTGAGTTTTTGGTTTACTTGGCTGCCTCCAACATAGAGGGGCGGTTTGTGTAGCACGATTTGAAAAATTTCAGCTGTTCAATATTGTAATCTGTACTTACAATGTACTAAATATATAAGTAGTACCTACATAGTTTGTTACTTAAAATGGACACAAAAAGATGATGACTTTCCGCTTGACTTTCAAAGAAGATGCTAGTTAGAATTCTATCGGTCGTGATAACTTTTTTATATTTCTGTGTACGGGTTAGTTTGCTAATACAAAATGCATTTAAGTTATTTTGTCAAGTGCTAAACACTATGGTTGTTTTAACTTATACTTTTATTGGAAAATGAGCGAAAATAATCACGACCGGCAAGATTCGAACCTGCGTATATATATCTGATCAGCGTCCATATCATCGCATTTCATTTTTGCTAATATTTGGACGCAAAATCATGTATAACACAATTGATAAAACTTAGCGAAGGTGGTGAAGGTCTACGAGTCATGTCTCGGTTGGAAGCGATTATTGTAGGTATTGTGTGTATTTGCCATATATTTTATAGAGACAGGAATACAATTGGTCCTTGATAGATTATTTCAACAATATATCAATTAAATTGGAACACGGGACAATTTGAATCGAACTGCATAAAGAACCTACTTGATTTATAAAAACCACGTGACTAACTGGACTCTTGAAATGTAGCTCTTGTAGAGAATAGAAGTATTTAGCAATCTTTCCCACATCTAAAACGTGAAGGAAAACACGTGATCGCGTTTATAATTTGCAATACGCTAATTGGCGTTTGTGACTTTATCTACTTTGAATTCTATAGGTAGATAATTCTGTAACTTATTTTCACATTCTTCAACAATTAAATACTGAAGTTTGTCTTTATTTATCTAGAATCAAGATTTCTATTTTGTACGTACTAAGTATATAAATGCAATCCTATTTTTACATTCCTTCAAAATAAGACTTAAAACTGCCTCAAAGTAACCAACTCGTTGACTTTCAACGTCAGCCAGCTACATAAATAAAGTACCAAGTATGTGTACATAAAAATGGAATATACAGTGTCCTTTCCTCTCCCACCGGTTCCTATCTGTTATTATCACACACTTATCGCCGCCAGTCTGAAATGACGTCAAACCGGTTGCAACGCGTATGTCCAACACCACTGTTACGAGACCTGTCGAGCCTCCTCCGCTCCACCCACAATATATGACCAGACTTGAAGCTCGAAGGTCAGGTAACCCTGGTCGCTGGTCCTGCCAACACGCATATATGCGTGAATCTCAGAGGGGAGACCGACTGCGTCGATTTTCGAAACATGCCAAGTCTGTTTTAAATTGCCTTATGCGAAAGTTTTGAAGGTTGTCTGGCGAGTTTCGAAGGATAATATTTATGAGAATTTTAATGGAAATTTTGTATTAAACCACTTGTTTCTAGACACTTCTAGTTAACATTATATAGTATTTTACCGTTTCAATAAAACTTTGATAAGAAAAACGATTAAAAAGTGGTCTACCATCTGACGGAAACCACATCCTTGTGTGATTATGAACAACATATTGATATAGTAAATAATAAATAATTATTCCGGGACATTGCACACATCGCCATCTAGCCTCAGTATAAGGTTACTGCAACAAACATATGTTTCTACTGTAGATACGAGTGTATCTACTTATAATAATATATTAAATATTATAGTGCTTCAATTGACTGACTGCTCCGTTAGCTTAGTTGGTAGTGGCTCTGCCTTCTAATCTAGGGGTGTGGGTTCGATTCCCGCATGGCACAAGTAATTATGAATATTAAAATTTGTAATTACTTGTGTTAAGTCTGGTCGTTTCTATGTATAATAAGTATGTATTTACAAACGAAAAAGTATATATGTATTATATCCGTTATCTAGTACCCGTGATACAAGCGTAAGCTTAGTATGGGGCTAGATGGCGCTGTGTGATATGTCCTGAAATATTTATATATTATTTATATAATAATATATATATATATATAATATATATATAATATATATATATATAATAATATATATATATAATAATATATATATATATATAATAATAAAAATAATATATTTTTAATTTATGTACATCAATCAACTGAGATCTAATACATATTTTTTAAATATGTGCGTATTGAGTCCAATGTTTTTAAACTGCACTTCGTGGTTTTTAACTGGGTAATGACCGCTTTACATTGACAAACTTAACTTATGTACGTATGATATTACTCTCAGACATTCTTTAATGTAAATTTCACCTGTGAACATCCAAACCAATTGGACAAAAATTACTCTTCTTCAACCAACCAGTAAACTAATTATCAGCTCACACAAACCAATTTCGCCTAGGCACAATGCCAGCGCCGATTGAAGACCCAATGACGAGACGATGATTTAAAAATAATGTCACATTGTCTAAGTACGTGTGCGCGTTACTAACGGTTGAGTCACTAGATAACTGCGGGTAAGTGATAGCGATTTCCCTTGTATGGATTTATGAGTTTATGTTGAAAGAAAAGTTGATAAAATTTATTATTGCAAGACTACATAAAAGTAAACTCAGTTGGCAAAGAAAAATTCAAATAAATAAAGAATGAAAGATATGAAGCTACTATTTGTATAATCAGATACGATTAAAATGAGTCCCGCTTTCGCATGAAATTACATTTCATACTAGAGTACGAAAACTGTGTAATCTGAAAAAGTTGATGCTTACAAAAACGTTCTAAAGTTATATGAATCCAATTCCTGGCCTCTGGCGTCAACAGTTTTATTAACATACGATATTCTGCACAATATCTTCTAAATTCATTCGGAGTCCCGCTTTCGCATGAAATTACATTTCATACTAGAGTACGAAAACTGTGTAATCTGAAAAAGTTGATGCTTACAAAAACGTTCTAAAGTTATATGAATCCAATTCCTGGCCTCTGGCGTCAACAGTTTTATTAACATACGATATTCTGCACAATATCTTCTAAATTCATTCGGAGTCCCGCTTTCGCATGAAATTACATTTCATACTAGAGTACGAAAACTGTGTAATCTGAAAAAGTTGATGCTTACAAAAACGTTCTAAAGTTATATGAATCCAATTCCTGGCCTCTGGTGTCAACAGTTTTATTAACATACGATATTCTGCACAATATCTTCTAAATTCATTCGGAGTCCCGCTTTCGCATGAAATTACATTTCATACTAGAGTACGAAAACTGTGTAATCTGAAAAAGTTGATGCTTACAAAAACGTTCTAAAGTTATATGAATCCAATTCCTGGCCTCTGGCGTCAACAGTTTTATTAACATACGATATTCTGCACAATATCTTCTAAATTCATTCGGAGTCCCGCTTTCGCATGAAATTACATTTCATACTAGAGTACGAAAACTGTGTAATCTGAAAAAGTTGGATCTTACAAAAACGTTCTAAAGTTATATGAATCCAATTCCTGGCCTCTGGCGTCAACAGTTTTATTAACATACGATATTCTGCACAATATCTTCTAAATTCATTCGGAGTCCCGCTTTCGCATGAAATTACATTTCATACTAGAGTACGAAAACTGTGTAATCTGAAAAAGTTGATGCTTACAAAAACGTTCTAAAGTTATATGAATCCAATTCCTGGCCTCTGGTGTCAACAGTTTTATTAACATACGATATTCTGCACAATATCTTCTAAATTCATTCGGAGTCCCGCTTTCGCATGAAATTACATTTCATACTAGAGTACGAAAACTGTGTAATCTGAAAAAGTTGATGCTTACAAAAACGTTCTAAAGTTATATGAATCCAATTCCTGGCCTCTGGCGTCAACAGTTTTATTAACATACGATATTCTGCACAATATCTTCTAAATTCATTCGGAGTCCCGCTTTCGCATGAAATTACATTTCATACTAGAGTACGAAAACTGTGTAATCTGAAAAAGTTGGATCTTACAAAAACGTTCTAAAGTTATATGAATCCAATTCCTGGCCTCTGGCGTCAACAGTTTTATTAACATACGATATTCTGCACAATATCTTCTAAATTCATTCGGAGTCCCGCTTTCGCATGAAATTACATTTCATACTAGAGTACGAAAACTGTGTAATCTGAAAAAGTTGATGCTTACATAAACGTTCTTAAGTTATATGAATCCAATTCCTGGCCTCTGTCGTCAACAGTTTTAATAACATACGATATTCTGCACAATATCTTCTAAATTCATTCGGAGTCCCGCTTTCGCATGAAATTACATTTCATACTAGAGTACGAAAACTGTGTAATCTAAAAAGTTGATGCTTACATAAACGTTTTAAAGTTATATGAATCCAATTCCTGGCCTCTGGCGTCAACAGTTTTATTAACATACGATATTCTGCACAATATCTTCTAAATTCATTCGACCTCAATACCGACAACATATCAAAGAAAACAAATAATCTGACTACCAATAAAATTTGCAAGCGCATCAAATAACAACAGCAAATATTAAACGTGTTATAGCTCTGCAAATGTGCAACTGACATTCACTCGTGCATTCTAGTGCTCGCATTATAGTCTATTATTTGGCAATTTCCTAGTCTATTTTAGGTTTTGATACATTTCTTCAAGTTAATTGCTTATAAACATATGGTTTATAAGCACTTAAATTACAAGCGAATTATTGTGGCAAAATTAATAATCAAACTACGTATTTCTATTCTATCTTGTTTTTATTTACGTGAATGTAGATGTATTATTGTAGAAATAGATAGATCGATAGATCTATTTATTTAAATTGTAAGGTTGATTACGAACAGAAATGTATGTTGTACTGTAGGTACATACGGTTCCTAAATCCCTTTAAATAAATTAAAATCATTGTCCTAACACTTTAACTTAGTACTCATACTTACTACTCATAATTCGAATTGAACTCACGTAACGTTCATTATGTACATACCTCTTTAATCCATTACCTAAGTAATGTCTTACTTCCATTAAACTCTCACATTCGAACTCCAGCCCTTTCAAGCTGTCATACCGCCATGACACGGTGTCAACTGAAGGTATTTAATCCATTATCACCATGGAATGCAGTACTTTATCCATTAAAACTATACTCGTACCATTGTCGTGTAGAAACTTGATCTCAAAATAATGGATGCATCTCCATTCTCCATGTCATATACAGCGTTACTGGGAACACAGGCATTTAAGGCTCGCTTAAGGTCCTTGAAAGCAACAACTTTTGTATAACGAGTTTTGGAAATTCTCGAAAAAAACAGCTGTTACAAAAAGTTCATCGCCCTTTGACAAACTGTATGAAGAACTCAATGTTACTTTGAGGATTTCCAAAATACAACTAAAGTTATTGTTTTTGGCATCGGTTCTGATCGGGTAAGTGCGCCTTTGCTTACCATCAGGCAAACTATGGTTTTAGTTAAAAACAAAAGAAAAGCTAAAGCAGCTCTAAGGTTATGCGTTAGTTATCAGTAAAACTGTATATTTACAAACTGGTATATGACAGGTCACCTCTTAAGAACATTGTTATGGTGCTTCCCATATGCAGTACCTACATGATGACATCACTCCTTATGCAACGCTTTTGATCCTCATGTTCACGGTTTTTTGTACCTACAGAGTAAATTACTGCTCTTTACCGCCCACAGTATCTCATTATTTATTGTTTTCTTTGAGGTTATGTCAGTGAAGTTGTTACTTGTCCGATTACATAACGGTAATGTAAGTAAATTGCTGCAAATTTTGCAGTCATATATTACTCGCTTGATTTTGGCTCTTATTCCGTTCTTATTTTATTTCCTTACGATATTAGAAACACTATACCCATGTTACCCATGTCTGTTTCATTTTCATAATCATCTACGTCATTACTGTAATCTACTTTAAAATATATTTCTCTACCTCTACCTAGCTCGAAATCTAACAGATTCAGAATAGTGTACCTAAACTTTAAACAACTGAAAGATTTGTACAAAGATTTCATAAAGAATTCCACAAATTTCGTATACTTGGCAAGTATCGTGCCTCCAATTTACAAGTAGGTACGATTGTAAAATATTTTTAGCGTTCTGTAAACATAGTGAGTCGTACGTTTTACGACTTAATTTGTGAACCGTATTTCAGTTCTATTTGGAATATATACCATGACCTTCAATGTCTGTTACTTATGTAAACCACGAAAATTGTGAATATAATGTATCACATTTTTCATATATTCAAAAGCTATTTAGTTGTTAATTTTCTGATAAGTATCTGAGCGCAAAATGATATAATTTTATGCCGTCATAAAATACGAATCAAATTAAGTCTTACTAGTTAGAAATGAACCCATCTAAATTGACAATTTATTTTATCTTGAATCGCTTTCATAAGCCCCAAATATCTCGTATTCATCATCTGCAGTCGCTTTCGTCTCATTGCTGGGTATAGTCCTCTCTCTTAATAGGCTTAGCCTATTGCCTTCAAATATCTCCTAACCCATCCTAGCTTAGCTACTTCTCTTGTCACATTCTTTCCATAAGTAATCTTTCGTCATGAGTCCACTAGAAAGTAGGTGCTACCCATAATAGTATATGACGTGCGATTTGATCAATATGCGTTTGTTGTATACTAGTAGCCTTGAAACCTCGCGGTTTGTTATTTGCAGGTACTAACATAGGAAGGTATACATATAAGGTCAAGGTTGGATGTGTGACGAGTGTGGTAGTAGGTACACCCCCAGCCCTGATTGGATGAACTGATTTCGATAGTCACTATAGTCAGCTTTATGTGGAAATGGAGCGCTGGTTCTAGGAAGTCTAAGAAATGGATTGCCTAGTGTTGTTGAGGATCAGAAGTTGACTAGACGAGTGTAAGTTAAATCTTACTAAACTAAATCATCGACTAAGTTTAATTACGAGTTCTTAGTTCTACATGTAGTGAAATATAAATTGCACAAAATAATGCGGTTGAATAATATTTTATACAAAATTATGACACTAAATAGTTACATCAAAATATAGAATCGATTCAAACAACCATGTCTTCTATGCAACTACGCACTGCTTAAGTTTACATGATTTTAGATTAATATAGAACCTGACAGGAATGATAGAAAAATACAACTCCTTAACTGTTCCATTTCCTAACGCTGGCAACAATACGATACGATTATGAAACCTTTTTGCGTGTGCCAACCTTGAATAAAAATATTGTGTTTCGTGTGCCATTCTCGGAAAGTCGTTTAAATATAATTTGGCATGTTCTTTTATTGTTACATCAGTTATGATTATGACAAGGATAGTACTCACAAATGGTTATTATTTTATTTTACAAATAACTAGTTCTGAATCATACGCTTGTTACTTCAAAACAATGGTCGCAATACCCATATCTAACTGCTCTACAATATTTATGGAATTTCTTTTGTAACTAGAACTTACTCACGCTCAGTAATGTGTGAAATATAAACATATGTATTTATATGTAGGTTTATGTAACTTTGCCTAGACGTAAAGTATAACTCGTAGTTTTATATCCTGGCTTTGAAACACATCCGAGACCCGAGTCCGACTGGTTGTCGCGTATGAATAGCACAAATAGTTGTAGAAATTATCAACATAGTATTTGTAGTATTCGACTCATGTCATGTTTTTAATTGTGAGCGCCCGTAACTCAACCATTTGTGCTATTCATTCGCGATTACCAGTCGACCCGGGTCTCTCAACGGGTGACCAAAAGTAACGTAACTGTTATGCTTTGTACATTTTACTAGCAATCAATTTTCACGTAAATTTCGTGTATTTTAGTTAGTCATTGCGTTGCCGTTCCCAAGTTTGGCACTCCTTTGGTTAGGCGGCGTGCCAACGGAATCGTAAACGTAGCAAAATGTTTATGCCTTAAACTGGGCTTATCACGATATCACTAACATATTGTGTTCATTAAATTGTACAAAGTATTATAGAACAGTCATAATACGTGGCAGTCGTAGTTAGATAACGTTCCTCTAGTCTTTGCATAAAGTTTCAACAGATTCTGGTGTGTTTTTTAAAACGCCTAAGAAACTTCTAACTCAACAAATATTAATTAAATTTATTCAGATGTCTACCAAACACATGTATACATATTACATACCTGTGCACTTACAACTTTAGCACAGCCGCTCAAAGTGAGTCTTGGCCTCCGAAATAAAAGAATGCCATCTACTTCAGTCTTGAGCAACCTCTTGCCAGTTTACAACGTGCAGCTCTCGCACATACAAGTAGAAATATATGAAATTGGTTAAAAGTATACAAGGACTGGATCTAATACCTAACGGACCCAGCGTACGTAGAGATTTGCCAACGGTCGACGGACACACTCAATTGGTGCTCTTGATAAGACAATTGGACTTGCGTTTGCATCTAAACTGTGCCCGTTACAAAACAAATATGAACTTGAATAGATAGAAAGGTTACATTTGAATATTACAAACTTATTGATCAGGTTCATAGTCCCCCCGTGATATAAGACGGTATGCTTTTGTGTGTATATTTTTAAGTTTGACGAAAATGTGATACCGTTGGTTCTATTGTCATAAAGTTGTGTAGGCGTATAGTTTCGGTTAATTGAGTTTTTAGTTTCCTTTTAAGTCATATAGACATGAAAGTTTCGTATAATCGTGTTTGTGTTCTCGACAAATTCCTAGTTTTTGAGATTCCATTCTTTTTGCGGTGTACGTATATTTGGTTTGTGTGTCTTGGCACCTAGTGTACCTGGTTAAAACAAAAACCTAGTCTAATAACTTTATGTTGAGGTAAGTATAGTGAGGAATTAAAAACGAGGAAGATTTACCTATATATGTATATTGTGTGTGTGTGTTAGACTATGTAAGTGATTTGGATGCTTCACTTAATGTACATTTTGTTTTGGAATGTCAACAGTCAAGGCCTACGGACGAGTGGGCGTCATAACAGACAGAATGAAAAATTAAATGTCACATGTATCCAAACCTGTTCTCTGTATATATGGAGCATTATTATACTCTAGTTCTGCTCCATTTCATGTACGTCGGTGCTTATATGGGAATGTTTTCAATGTGATCTGAAGGCCGGCGCATGATTCCTGAGATTCTAGTGATTGTTGTGTTCCATATTAATAAAATAAATGAAAAGGCGTCGCAGAAATATCGGGTACGGTGATGTTGTGTATTGTATTTTTTTCTTACAGACTGCTATTTTGATTGTTTGTGTGTATTTTAGTTTTTGATCGTGAAAAATAATGACTGACTAACCTCTTTTTCTTTACCACAACTTTGCCAATGAAAGCAACCTTGCATGGTTTACAACGTACCGCACTTGCCGTAAAAGACGGGTTCATTCTTTGTGTGAAGACTAATATGATTTCATTCATTTCATAGATGAAATTATACACTAAATTCTACCTAGCTTCGCTATCTCGACTCCCTTCATTACTGATTAAATATGCCATAACTTTCCAGAAACAAAAGTTTCGAGCCTCGTGGCCCACGTTCATAATTTATTCCTAAGAAAACGCACATCATGCAAAGTACATATTTGTCTAATCAAATTAAGCGTATCCGGGCTTAGCTAACGCGATTATTATGGTGCCCCTTAATACAGTTAAGTGGTCTTGTTAGATCGCACAGTTCAATAGCATTATAATATGCAAGGCCATTAGTTTAATGGGAAATTATAACCCGCATGTTAGATAATATGCAGCGTATGTTTGGTCATGAGAAATGTCTGTGTTTGAGTATGTATATAATGGTTATTAGAGAACTTAGGTATTATTATTAATGGAAATTTTATATTTATTGGTTTTTATGGTGAACATCAACGCTCCTAATATTAAGGATCGTTACAATATTCGATCTAGTATTCTTGTCTGAAATAAATCAGTAATTTCCGATTTGAAGCCCGTTAAATAGTGTTTAACTGACTTAATATTATTCACAGATTAAATATTTCTCGACTTTGATTGACTTTCATCGGTTAGATATAAAATTAAAAATCCAATCTCCAACTCCGCTTATCAGGTTCCATAAATTTTAATACAAATTTAAAAGCTATCAACATTTGCTAACCATCATCGCATCGATAACTTCGTCCATTCCGCTCGTAACTTTCGTCAAGAACATTATCACCTATAATCTACAAGCAATGTTTAATTAATTTCACCCCGTGTTTAATATAATTACTCCGTGATCAACATCATCATCAGCCAGTTATCGCCCACTGCTGAGCATAGGCCTCTCTTCTGGTACTCGATAACATTGGAAAAATATTTAGTAGTGTGGTTCCGTTGCAGATTACAATAACGCACCTAAAACAAACAAGTTTAGAAAAATAAAAAATAAAAAATCCGAAGTTGCCATCTAAAATGGATATTAAAATTAACTAACTAATTTTTTTCTCTGTTACAGGTAATGAAGACCATTCAACGTGTTAATTGAAACGAAAATCGGGAATTATATGCGAGGTAAATTTTTGAACAGATATTACGTCACGCACTAACACGAGCTTGTTGGTTTGTTCACGTATGTATGTGCTAACAACATTGTATATAAGGCTTCTCAATTACTCAGCCTATATGCTATATTGTGCTCTAAAGTCTGTTCTCATTTCTCACATATAAGCGAAATATTGTTTTGTTTTTCATTTCAATTGTAATTCTCGTTTGGTATTGGTAAATGGGGTTTCTTTTACATGTAATTTTTAGTAAGTATATTTAAATTAATTATTGTCTTGCTTATGAGAAACATCATCCTTTCTCTCCTCATATAAATTGGTATAATACAATACATCAATAAACTTAATTGCTCGTAATAAAAAATTATCACAACTTATAGCATTCGAAATCGAATCTGCACTTCACCGTTTCCTTATTTTTTGTTAATTTACATCGAACAAAACAAATCGACTATTTAAATAACACAACTAACGGCTACTTTATTGTATCATTGATTCAATTTTAAATATCTAATTAGTATTATTTTCATAATTATATCTAAACATACTTTCTCCACAACAGTTTTAGTATGTCCTCATTCCTACACATCTAGTATGCCTGTTAGTTCGTGTTTTATTGTTGTTTCAATTAGAACCACGTTTCCTTTTTAGTGGCAGAAGCACACATACACTGGCCAATGGCAGCTTTGTTGAAATTGTAGCTATTGTCTCTATGGCCCATTGTCTGCATTCACACTCGTGAGTTTTTCTTCAAGTGCCGTGGTGAATTTTGTTTTCGTTGGTTTTGGAACATTTTAAGTATTTATTTATTGTCAAACAAAAATGTCTAGCCTAGAATACATTATTTGTAAATTACAATTAAAGAAATTTTGGTACACGCGTCACTTAAAAAATATTATACAATTGTGTATTTCAATTTTAGTTTATTGAGCCGTGTCTGCCAATGAACTTACATTCATTTATACTTGATTATAATGAGTCTCTGTTGTAAGCTTAGTCATATAAACTACTAGTAGTGTTCTACGGTTATACTGCTTTTTTCTGGAAATCAAATTAGTCATTTTTAACGCAGCGTCTGATGTGGTGCCTTACCACATTAAATCCAAAAACATTTCAGCCGTTCGGCTATAAATTACAAAAGATACAGACATACATACATACCCACACACTCTAGTATTAATAACAATAATGTTAAATTAATCTCAACTTCCTCAAGTTTAATTTCTTAAGCCAATTTTCCTCTGCTTTTCTCTGGCTTCGTCACCTTGCATCCCAAGTTGAATCGGTTCTACCTGTTCAGATTTGCCGGCAACTTGTGAGGTAATTGCACCATTAGTGGCTCACATGTGAGGCTTCCTATATCGACATAGAACAGTCATGGACTGCTCTTAGCGCAACATTTTGTAAGCACAATGTGAATTTGAACTGAAAATATATCACAGTCATGCGTATTATTATTATGATCGTGCATGCCCTTACTGATTTTTGATAACTTTGAACTATATCTAGTGTGCTGCGATTTCATCGTTGTCTTCAAATTACAAACAATTTTATTACCTGTTGAACCATTTTCAAGCAGTTGAGAAATAGTATTTACCATTTAGTAAGCGCACCTAAAATCTTAGTAAAGAATAAACTGAGACTATGTATCAAACTCATGCTTTATTCTGTGCCCGTCTTACTATATAGACATTTTTTTTATATTTGCTAGGTCTGTCCACTATAGTATTATGTCGTTGACTTCCTATAGCCGATATTGGCTCGGAAATAAGCGTTTCGATGTTAGCTGCTGCAGTATATTTCTACAAGGGAAATATTGCTGATCTATATACATTATTAGTTAGAAGTTTTAAAAACAGTTGCATCACGTGCATCATCATGGATTCGATTGAGACGCGAGCTAAGAGGTTAGTAGGTAAAACCACCATTAAGGAGGCAAAACTCCAAAGTTTGGAACATCGCCGCAAGGTGGCCAGTCTGTCGGTCTTTTATCGAATACATTTCGGAGAGTGTGCAGAGGAGCTACATGAACTGATTCCCTCAGCTCCCTTCTATAACCGAACAAGCAGAAAGTCTGCAGGTAGACACCGTTTTATGGTGGAAGTGCCGAAGTATCGAACACAGCGCTTTGCTTCAATGTTTATTGTACGGACGGCAAAGCTTTGGAACACTTTACCAGAAGCTGTGTTTCCTGCGAACTACAATCTAGGGGTTTTCAAATCTAGAGTTAATAGGTATCTTCTAGGTAAACGTGTTACACCCTAGGCTGCAGCAATGCTTAACATCAGGCAGGCTGTAGTCAAACGTAAACCTATCCCAAGTAAAAAAAAAAAAAAACACCTATGGTTAGTTAGCAGCTTATAATTATATTTGGTGTTTTAAAGCTAGGTAGTTGTAGGTTTGATTTCATACACAACAAATAATGGTCTTGTTTGTTGAATTAAAATTATGTCGTGATGTTACTAGAGGCATGTTACTTTCTGTATGTAGTTACGACGTTCGTTACAAATTAATATATGTCATTTACAATTACTGTTCTATTTGTTTTGATTCTTTAATACTACATTAATTATAAACATTGGCATCGAGTCGTAAAATATTTTATTACTGTTATAATATCATATTGACAGATGTCATAGTATTAGATGGTATTATGTATCTACCCCCTTAAGTAGTTACTAAGTGTTGCTTATCATCTATACCCGACATAAATAAATCAGTCTCAATACAATGGCGTTTGACTACAACGTATATTCCTTATCAAAGACAAATCATTGGCGACGAGCTGCTTACGGACCGTGAAAGTGTTGTTTACGTGTGCAGTTGAGTTTTGAGGCTCAGAGAAACAATGAATCTCCACCAGATACAGGAATTCAAGTTAAATGTGGACCGGTGGTCGACTTACGTCACTCGAGTGCGGGCGCTGATCGAAGTAAATGAAGTGAAGCCTGCCGAATATTCAAAATATCTAGTGGCTGTGTTACTTATGCCCAGTTATTGATCGTTGTATTTTATGTACATACAAAAACGGTCCGATAGAATATATTCAAAGGCCGGTAACAAAGCAAACTCTATTTGCCGAGCAGATTGTTATATAGCTCAGTTATATTAAAGTTGGTCACATTGCAACGTTGGCTCCCATTCAAACATATAAACCACGATGCATGTCTAATGTTATTCAGGTTCTCGTTATTAGTTTTTTGTTCTCGTTTCTATCTCTGTTTTAAAGAAACTCAAGCTCGCAAACATACTCGGAATCTGGGACGCGCATCACAAATATTTGTGCACCGCTCTACTAAAGATAATAAAATTTGCAGAAAACTTTTCAATTTCCAAATTAAGACCGGTCTCTCAAAGTAGAATGCACTAAAAATAACGGCTTATAAAACTCCAATAGCGATTGCCTTTACGATCGGCTCAATAAACGTGGCCAAATAAAGTTGAAGGTACTCTGGGCAACAGAAGGGAACTAATAAATTACTGTAAACCCACCAACTAATTGATGGGCCTCTGTTAAAACACTTTCGATGAATGCAGTAGCTTAGTTTACTATCTGATCACGCCTATAAAGTTCTGAGTATGCTGGTTATATCAGAGGTACAGATGAACGCAATATTGTATTGCCAAAGATGGTAAGAATCCATTGTAAATTATGGTGTATTGATAAAATGACAGTCTGTTCAAAGAATAGGAAAGTATTGTGATCTTGTCTGTGCTAAGAACGACGTTTTTGTAAGGATCGAAGTTAAGCTACCTTCTACTATAATATGCTATGAGTAAATTTGATATTACGGAGGTATTTTTGATTGTAAATAATTCATGTAGCAATTCATAAAATGCAACTAATGTCCAAGTTTTTTACTTATAATCGAACTCAACGAAATAGGCCTGAAACGCATCATTTTAATTATCTCTTATAGTTTAAGATGAGTTACTGCCATTACAATATTCTATATCCAAAGATACTTTACAATTACCCTTTTGTTATCTCCCCCGCTTCTAAATTGATCTGAAGAGGAACCGCCTCGCTGGGTACAATATGATTGATTTATCAGCATTCACTAGAAAGGACCGATAGCGTTCATTCAGTATCTGTAGATATTTTAAATAAATAAATATTTCAGGACATAATACACAGCACCATCTAGCCCCATACTAAGCTTACGCTTGTATCATGGGTACTAGATAACGGATATAATACTTATATACTTTTCTTTTGTAAATACATACTTATTATACATAGAAACGACCAGACTCAACACAAGTAATTACACATGTTTATATTAATAATTACTTGTGTTATGCGGGAATCGAACCCGCACCCCTAGATTAGAAGGCAGAGCCACTACCAACTAAGCTAACGGAGCAGGCAAATAGATTTATCTCCATAGATAAATCAATATCCTATCTGACTGCTATGGGTTTATAGTGGTAGTTAGGTTTTTTTTATCTAGTTGAAATTATGTAAATTTACTCATTTGTTTCGATGTAGGCTAAATGAAACTACTTGATTGATTAGAAACGTATATATACAAGAAAGGACTGAGTTCGTTCATGGAGTATCTGTTGATATTGAAGTATCTTTACATACGTGTATAGTGGCAGTTAGGTCTTTGTATCTTATTGAAATGATGTGAACTTACTCATTTGTTTCAATGTGGCTTAAATGGAAGTAGTAATACATATGTGGATTCATTCAAATATATATGTAGTTACTAGTACAAGTCATTTAATTATGTCAGAGGTCTTTAAGGCCTTTTGAAAACCCAAATCTAGAGGTGGCCAAATTCACATAAACTGTTCCGAGTCGTCATAATAAGAAACGTTAAGCAAGTCAAGGGTTTTGTCTGTGTTTTTGTCTCTTTGTATCCTCAAGAATTGTCCACTTGACCAATCGTTTTTTCTAGAAACTGTATACACTAAAAATATTGTGTACGTTGTTTACATTGACGTGGGTGTTGCATTCATAATCTTTTGGGTCATTAGCACGACAATTTGATTTTAAACATCGTTAATTTGACGGCTAACGCGTCAGCCATTTCGTAATCAAATGCTTGGGCGTTTGTAGGTATTTGACTTTATGTTTCACAACACCCAACGTTCTTACAAGTTCATATGTATATGTATATTACGCATTATGAGAATAATATAAACCCGCATTGAAAATAAAACACTTGATAGGTCGAGATAAAATATAACGCTGTATGTGTGTGCAAGCGCTGATTGGTCCGCAAAATATTACTAGTTTACTATAGTAAGAAAATTGCTCAGAGAACCGAAACTAGAAGTCTTTGTATTGTATTATGTAGCCTGTAAACATATGTATAATGTAGGTACATTGAACAACTCAGAAGTTTGGCATGAACTTCAACAATACATCTGTCCGCACGAATAATCAAATCTATTTCGACATTAACTGTATCTGTAAACAAATTTATAGTTATTCTAGTCTACGATTCATAAACAGAGTTGTTTATCAGATTGATTGACTTGATTAAAATAGTCAAAATCATTTGCAGATAGAGATACAGTTACTTTACTAAAATAAATAAAGTAAACATATACTTTCTTTGTAATTGCGACTACGTGTAACATTCATTTGTATGTGTTTTTTTCTAGTCTAGTCATGAATTCTACGGCGCTGTAACTGACCGAATCAAACATAACTTGTTGTTTCTCTAACTATGTTCCTAATAATAATCTATAAAAGTCGTACAATGAAAATTTCTATTGGTAGGTATACAAAGTGATAGTTTTCTAGCAAATAACGCAGAATCTAACCACGAAGTGCTTCTAAACTAGGAGTTTTTCTGTCGTGATTGACGTGGAAGCGAAACGCCGCGAATACGTTCCAGTTCACCAGTTTCAATCTTTTAATACATTCTTGCTATTCTAATATGGACTTTATCACAACTGCTTAGAGTTGTTTAGATTAGGGGGTGTGGTATATTGTCGGGAGCACCTTGAGACCCGTTATGAAATTAGTCGTTTGAAGTAGGAAGCGGTTAGACGGTGCCATCGCGTTTCTTCCTGGTTGAGAGCAAGGTTCGAGTCATATTGCTTGCATCCAAGTATTATATCCGTTATCTAGTACCCACGACACAAGCGTTTGCTTAGTGTGGGGCTAGATGGCGCTGTGTGCAATGTCCCAGATTCTATACATTATTATATGTGTATGTTGTTTGTCTTGATATGTGCGGTTTTTTGGACGTATCAGACAGTTTCGAATTTGAGTAATATTTTTGTACTAAGTGAACTCTAATGAATTTAATATAATATTAATTATACTAGAAATAAACGCAAAGAAAGTTTTTTTATGATATTGTTGTGATAGGATAATGTACACTATTACCACAAATGTTTTGTAAGTGCTTATCAATAAAGAAATTTGAAAAACAAACAAACTAGAAATAAACACAGTATATAGGTAAATCAATCCATATTATATTTAAATTTGATTTACATATCCAGACATTTGATCTTTAAAATTGTTTTTTTAAAAGTAAATGTGAATAACAGAAACGTTACTAAATTCATTGTTACTTTTATTTGAAGGTTTCTGGTTATACACCTTTGTTTCAAGCTATTCTGGTTATATTTTCTCTAAAATTTTATTCTCTGCTGATATTTCTATGGCTTTTCTGCAATTAGTTTTAATATACACCTCCCCATTTATGTATCTTTTCCCTTTGAGTTTACAAAAGTTTATTTCCCAATTTTCTTTTCGAATTCTCGGGAATAATGTTGCAACTTTTAATTGTTATTGGCCTCTGAAAGTTTAAATTGGCGTGTCCTTTATTCGTACCCTTTACTTGTTTATTTCTGCGACTTCACCTTGAAAAAGAGTTTCCTTGTTGTGTTTGGACTTGTTTCGATACTGCTTTTAAATAAGCTATGTATGTTTTGTATTGAAAATAAATAAACCAGTTATTTATATGCAATTATTTCAGTAGAACCAATACCTATACTCGACTACTTAATCATAATTGCAACATTTTATAATTTGAAAAGAATTAAAATGTTTTATTGTACAAAAGTTGAAGAAACTTCAAAAAAATATTTATATTTGTATCATAAAGCAACTGAAATAATATCCTTTATTTATTCCTCTCCATCCAATGGTTCCCTGGAAGAGATTGCTTTTAGCAATAAGGCCGCCACTTGTGGCACTAGAGTAGTTTATGTAAGTAATTTTTATTAATTTTGTTTTTAATGTGTGTGACAATAAAGAATTATCTATCTATCTAATATTATTTTATTTAAATAATAAACCTCTAATTTTATTAACTAATTTAGCCCCATGTTAAAATTCCGTTCATAATTACGTACAGGACCGAATGCCGCGTTCTTTTTACCATTAATTAATAAATACCCCGAGTGGTTTCGCGGTTAATTTCCGTCGTGCGTTAATCACTTTGTCGTCGAAATGAACTTAATTAATCATTGGCCGTCGTCATAAGCCTCAAATATGTCACGCTATTATGTCTTCTTAGGGAGTGAGTGTAAATACCACCGACATTGTAGATGTACTTCAAAGAGATGGGTTTTGAAGAAAGGGCGATGCGTATTGTATATTTGCGAAGCCAATGGGTTGGTAAAGGACGATATTGCGTATTGTATATTGACGCAGCCAAGATTAAAAACAGGGTGAATATTTTTATCAATTTAATAAAACTATTCGTTTTTTATCACACATAGATCTTCATTAATACTTATATGTATATGTATATATTGTCTATGAATCTGTGGTTGCGGTCAATCACAGATAACCAAACCTAACCAGACCATCTATTCAATCTACAGAAGCTTGCGTTGTATCGCATGATACTTTGAATTGTCTGCGAAAGTTTGGAATCGAAACATAAATTTTTAACGCTACCTAAATCACTGCATAATCTTAGTATATGTAATCTTATATTTGTTAAACTTTAGCATTATAATTTCAAAGGTTCTTATTGCAAATAAGCTAATTCTGTTTGTTAGTACCACTTTCATGTCGTGCCGGTGAGCGAGTAGTGCTCCGACGATCATTTATCATGCGAGATTGATGATGGCTCCCGGGCTAGATAGAAATTCAAACATAGGCCCAGGAAAGTGGGCGAAATGAGAGTCTAAACTTAGGTTTTCGGTATAATAGGGCTTGGTAAGTGTGGGAGGCGGGAGATCTAAGTAAGGAATGTAAAGGATCTGGCTAAATTTGATGACTGTTAGTGTTACTGTATGTATAAAGTAGTACGGATGCTACATAAATCATCTTTCATAAATGTAATAAGGCGAATGATGGTGAGTATGCAAATCTTATGCTACAATAACAATTCTGGTTGAAAATTGTGTAATTAAGAGGTTTAACTGAGTTTGGAAAAATATGTTAGTATTTGCCATTTTGCAAACCTTGTGCTACTCTTAACACCTCTAGCGGAAAAATCACAAGTACTCATTAAGAACTAAGCTTTCGCTTGAAAATAAATAAAAGTTGTATTTCATTCAAAATGAAAAGAAAGAAAAATATTAGAGCAAATTAACAATTATCTTAAACTTACTAATATTTCCATTTTCTTTTATTGATAGTTTAGTTTGCTCATTAAATTCACAACAACATACAAACACACTTCCTATTATAATTGACGTGATGTGCATCCGTCGTGGCTGAAGCTTTAAACACAGTATATCAGGGATCAGTAGGTCATTCACGATTCGACCTAGGCTAGGGTTACCGGTGTGAACTTGGCAGCCAAAGTTAGCAGCCTATAACCCGACTAAATGAAGTAGGTATTTTTTGTGAAGTTAGCGGCCAATCCTTAAACCTACAAAAACAGATATATAAACTCAAAGATATCATAAGCAAAATACATAAAACATATAACTTAGAAGGTTCCTATACTTAAAAACAATAATCTCCGAAAATAAATATTTTTTTCAATTCTGTTACCTACAACAGCTGCTACTGTCTAAAGATTTGGAGAAAAGGAGGCATATATACAAACTATTAAACCATGAAAAAAAAGTTTCGGCAGGGTGACTTTTCTTGAAGAAAACTGGGCGATGAAAATTTTGTCATTTCAATATTTTTCTATTTAACATCGGCTGCTATTGTGTACAGCTTCGGGAAATGGGTAGAGGGAGAGTTTGAGTATGTCAAATAGAAGACATATGTACAACCTATTTGTGCATTAAAAAAAACTTGCGGCAGGGTGACTTTTCTTGAAGAAAACTCTGCGATGAAAATTTTGTAATTTCAATATTTTTCTATTTAACATCGGCTGCTATTGTGTACAGCTTTGGGAAATGGGTAGAAGGTGAGTTTGAGTATGTCAAATAGAAGGCATATGTGCAACCTATTTGTGCATTAAAAAAAACTTGCGGCAGGGTGACTTTTCTTGAAGAAAACCCGGGGATGAAAATTTTGTAATTTCAATATTTTTCTATTTAACATCGGCAGCTATTGTGTACAGCTTCGGGAAATGGGTAGAGGGAGAGTTTGAGTATGTCAAATAGAAGGCATATGTACAACCTATTTGTGCATTAAAAAAAACTTGCGGCAGGGTGACTTTTCTTGAAGAAAACCCGGGGATGAAAATTTTGTAATTTCAATATTTTTCTATTTAACATCGGCTGCTATTGTGTACAGCTTCGGGAAATGGGTAGAGGGAGAGTTTGAGTATGTCAAATAGAAGGCATATGTGCAACCTATTTGTGCATTAAAAAAAACTTGCGGCAGGGTGACTTTTCTTGAAGAAAACTGGGCGATGAAAATTTTGTAATTTCAATATTTTTCTATATATCATCGGCTGCTATTGTGTACAGCTTCGAGAAATGGGAAGAGGGAGAGTTTGAGTATGTCAAATAGAAGGCATATGTACAACCTATTTGTGCATTAAAAAAAACTTGCGGCAGGGTGACTTTTCTTGAAGAAAACTCAGCGATGAAAATTTTTTAATTTCAATATTTTTCTCTATATCATCGGCTGCTATTGTGTACAGCTTTTTTTTAATGCACAAATAGGCTGCACATATGCCTTCTATTTGACATACTCAAACTCACTCTCTACCCATTTCCCGAAGCTGTACACAATAGCAGCCGATGATATATAGAAAAATATTGAAATTACAAAATTTTCATCGCCCAGTTTTCTTCAAGAAAAGTCACCCTGCCGCAAGTTTTTTTTAATGCACAAATAGGTTGCACATATGCCTTCTATTTGACATACTCAAACTCTCCCTCTACCCATTTCCCGAAGTTATACACAATAGCAGCCGATGATATATAGAAAAATATTGAAATGACAAAATTTTCATCGCCGAGTTTTCTTCAAGAAAAGTCACCCTGCCGCAAGTTTTTTTTATCGCACAAATAGGTTGAACATATGCCTTCTATTTGACATACTCAAACTCTCCCTCTACCCATTTCCCGAAGCTGTACACAATAGAAGCCGATGATAAATAGAAAAATATTGAAATTACAAAATTTTCATCCCCGAGTTTTCTTCAAGAAAAGTCACCCTGCCGAAAGTTTTTTTTAATGTACAAATAGGTTGTACATATGCCTTCTATTTGACATACTCAAACTCTCCCTCTACCCATTTCCCGAAGCTGTACACAATAGCAGCCAATCATAAATAGAAAAATATTGAAATGACAAAATTTTCATCGCCGAGTTTTCTTCAAGAAAAGTCACCCTGCCGCAAGTTTTTTTTAATGCACAAATAGCCTGTACATATGCCTTCTATTTGACATACTCAAACTCTCCCTCTACCCATTTCCCGAAGCTGTACACAATAGCAGCCGATGATATATAAAAAAATATTGAAATTACAAAATTTTCATCGCCGAGTTTTCTTCTAGAAAAGTCACCCTGCCGCAAGTTTTTGCTAATGCACAAATAGGTTGTACATATGCCTTCTATTTGACATACTCAAACTCTCCCTCGACCCATTTCCCGAAGCTGTACACAATAGCAGCCGATGATATATAGAAAAATATTGAAATGACAAAATTTTCATCGCCGAGTTTTCTTCAAGAAAAGTCACCCTGCCGCAAGTTTTTTTTAATGCACAAATAGGTTGTACATATGCCTTCTATTTGACATAGTCAAACTCTCCCTCTACCCATTTCCCGAAGCTGTACACAATAGCAGCCGATGATAATTAGAAAAATATTGAAATTACAAAATTTTCATCGCCCAGTTTTCTTCAAGAAAAGTCACCCTGCCGCAAGTTTTTTTTAATGCACAAATAGGTTGCACATATGCCTTCTATTTGACATACTCAAACTCTCCCTCTACCCATTTCCCGAAGCTATACACAATAGCAGCCGATGATATATAGAAAAATATTGAAATGACAAAATTTTCATCGCCGAGTTTTCTTCAAGAAAAGTCACCCTGCCGCAAGTTTTTTTTATTGCACAAGTAGGTTGTACATATGCCTTCTATTTGACATACTCAAACTCTCCCTCTACCCATTTCCCGAAGCTGTACACAATAGAAGCCGATGATAAATAGAAAAATATTGAAATTACAAAATTTTCATCCCCGAGTTTTCTTCAAGAAAAGTCACCCTGCCGCAAGTTTTTTTTAATGCACTAATAGGTTGTACATATGCCTTCTATTTGACATACTCAAACTCTCCCTCTACCCATTTCCCGAAGCTGTACACAATAGCAGCCGATGATAAATAGAAAAATATTGAAAGTACAAAATTTTCATCGCCCAGTTTTCTTTAAGAAAAGTCACCCTGCCGCAAGTTTTTTTTAATGCACAAATAGGTTGCACATATGCCTTCTATTTGACATACTCAAACTCTCCCTCTACCCATTTTCCAAAGCTGTACACAATAGCAGCCGATGTTAAATAAAAATATATTGAAATTACAAAATTTTCATCCCCGAGTTTTCTTCAAGAAAAGTCACCCTGCCGCAAGTTTTTTTTAATGCACAAATAGCCTGTACATATGCCTTCAATTTGACGTACTCAAACTCTCCCGCTACCCATTTCCCGAAGCTGTACACAATAGCAGCCGATGATAAATAGAAAAATATTGAAATTACAAAATTTTCATCGCCCAGTTTTCTTCAAGAAAAGTCACCCTGCCGCAAGTTTTTTTTAATGCACAAATAGGTTGCACATATGCCTTCTATTTGACATACTCAAACTCTCCCTCTACCCATTTCCCGAAGCTATACACAATAGCAGCCGATGATATATAGAAAAATATTGAAATGACAAAATTTTCATCGCCGAGTTTTCTTCAAGAAAAGTCACCCTGCCACAAGTTTTTGTTAATGCACAAATAGGTTGCACATATGCCTTCTATTTGACATACTCAAACTTTCCCTCTACCCATTTCCCGAAGCTGTACACAATAGAAGCCGATGATAAATAGAAAAATATTGAAATTACAAAATTTTCATCCCCGAGTTTTCTTCAAGAAAAGTCACCCTGCCGAAAGTTTTTTTTAATGTACAAATAGGTTGTACATATGCCTTTTATTTGACATACTCAAACTCTCCCTCTACCCATTTCCAGAAGCTGTACACAATAGCAGCCAATCATAAATAGAAAAATATTGAAATTACAAAATTTTCATCTCCCAGTCAAAAAAAGTCACCCTGCCGCAAGTTTTTTTTAATGCACAAATAGGTTGCACATATGCCTTCTATTTGACATACTCAAACTCTCCCTCTACCCATTTCCCGAAGCTATACACAATAGCAGCCGATGATATATAGAAAAATATTGAAATTACAAAATTGTCATCCCCGAGTTTTCTTCAAGAAAAGTCACCCTGCCGCAAGTTTTTTTTAATGCACAATTAGCCTGAACATATGCCTTCTATTTAACATACTCAAACTCTCCCTCTACTCATTTCCCGAAGCTGTACACAATAGCAGCCAATCATAAATAGAAAAATATTGAAATGACAAAATTTTCATCGCCGAGTTTTCTTCAAGAAAAATCACCCTGCCGCAAGTTTTTTTTAATGCACAAATAGGTTGTACATATGCCTTCTATTTGACATACTCAAACTCTCCCTCTACCCATTTCCCGAAGCTGTACACAATAGCAGCCGATGATAAATAGAAAAATATTGAAAGTACAAAATTTTCATCGCCCAGTTTTCTTCAAGAAAAGTCACCCTGCCGCAAGTTTTTTTTAATGCACAAATAGATTGCACATATGCCTTCTATTTGACATGCTCAAACTCTCCCTCTACCCATTTTCCAAAGCTGTACACAATAGCAGCCGATGTTAAATAGAAAAATATTGAAATTACAAAATTTTCATCCCCGAGTTTTCTTCAAGAAAAGTCACCCTGCCGCAAGTTTTTTTTAATGCACAAATAGGTTGCACATATGCCTTCTATTTGACCTACTCAAACTCTCCCTCTACCCATTTCCCGAAGCTGTACACAATAGCAGCCGATGATATATAAAAAAATATTGAAATTACAAAATTTTCATCGCCGAGTTTTCTTCTAGAAAAGTCACCCTGCCGCAAGTTTTTGTTAATGCACAAATAGGTTGTACATATGCCTTCTATTTGACATACTCAAACTCTCCCTCTACCCATTTCCCGAAGCTGTACACAATAGCAGCCGATGATAAATAGAAAAATATTGAAATTACAAAATTTTTATCCCCGAGTTTTCTTCAAGCAAAGTCACCCTGCCGCAAGTTTTTTTTAATGCACAAATAGGTTGTACATATGCCTTCTATTTGACATACTCAAACTCTCCCTCTACCCATTTCCCGAAGCTGTACACAATAGCAGCCAATCATAAATAGAAAAATATTGAAATTACAAAATTTTCATCGCCCAGTTTTCTTCAAGAAAAGTCACCCCGCCGCAAGTTTTTTTTATCGCACAAATAGGTTGAACATATGCCTTCTATTTGACATACTCAAACTCTCCCTCTACCCATTTCCCGAAGCTGTACACAATAGAAGCCGATGATAAATAGAAAAATATTGAAATTACAAAATTTTCATCCCCGAGTTTTCTTCAAGAAAAGTCACCCTGCCGAAAGTTTTTTTTAATGTACAAATAGGTTGTACATATGCCTTCTATTTGACATACTCAAACTCTCCCTCTACCCATTTCCCGAAGCTGTACACAATAGCAGCCAATCATAAATAGAAAAATATTGAAATGACAAAATTTTCATCGCCGAGTTTTCTTCAAGAAAAGTCACCCTGCCGCAAGTTTTTTTTAATGCACAAATAGCCTGTACATATGCCTTCTATTTGACATACTCAAACTCTCCCTCTACCCATTTCCCGAAGCTGTACACAATAGCAGCCGATGATATATAAAAAAATATTGAAATTACAAAATTTTCATCGCCGAGTTTTCTTCTAGAAAAGTCACCCTGCCGCAAGTTTTTGCTAATGCACAAATAGGTTGTACATATGCCTTCTATTTGACATACTCAAACTCTCCCTCGACCCATTTCCCGAAGCTGTACACAATAGCAGCCGATGATATATAGAAAAATATTGAAATGACAAAATTTTCATCGCCGAGTTTTCTTCAAGAAAAGTCACCCTGCCGCAAGTTTTTTTTAATGCACAAATAGGTTGTACATATGCCTTCTATTTGACATAGTCAAACTCTCCCTCTACCCATTTCCCGAAGCTGTACACAATAGCAGCCGATGATAATTAGAAAAATATTGAAATTACAAAATTTTCATCGCCCAGTTTTCTTCAAGAAAAGTCACCCTGCCGCAAGTTTTTTTTAATGCACAAATAGGTTGCACATATGCCTTCTATTTGACATACTCAAACTCTCCCTCTACCCATTTCCCGAAGCTATACACAATAGCAGCCGATGATATATAGAAAAATATTGAAATGACAAAATTTTCATCGCCGAGTTTTCTTCAAGAAAAGTCACCCTGCCGCAAGTTTTTTTTATTGCACAAGTAGGTTGTACATATGCCTTCTATTTGACATACTCAAACTCTCCCTCTACCCATTTCCCGAAGCTGTACACAATAGAAGCCGATGATAAATAGAAAAATATTGAAATTACAAAATTTTCATCCCCGAGTTTTCTTCAAGAAAAGTCACCCTGCCGCAAGTTTTTTTTAATGCACTAATAGGTTGTACATATGCCTTCTATTTGACATACTCAAACTCTCCCTCTACCCATTTCCCGAAGCTGTACACAATAGCAGCCGATGATAAATAGAAAAATATTGAAAGTACAAAATTTTCATCGCCCAGTTTTCTTTAAGAAAAGTCACCCTGCCGCAAGTTTTTTTTAATGCACAAATAGGTTGCACATATGCCTTCTATTTGACATACTCAAACTCTCCCTCTACCCATTTTCCAAAGCTGTACACAATAGCAGCCGATGTTAAATAAAAATATATTGAAATTACAAAATTTTCATCCCCGAGTTTTCTTCAAGAAAAGTCACCCTGCCGCAAGTTTTTTTTAATGCACAAATAGCCTGTACATATGCCTTCAATTTGACGTACTCAAACTCTCCCGCTACCCATTTCCCGAAGCTGTACACAATAGCAGCCGATGATAAATAGAAAAATATTGAAATTACAAAATTTTCATCGCCCAGTTTTCTTCAAGAAAAGTCACCCTGCCGCAAGTTTTTTTTAATGCACAAATAGGTTGCACATATGCCTTCTATTTGACATACTCAAACTCTCCCTCTACCCATTTCCCGAAGCTATACACAATAGCAGCCGATGATATATAGAAAAATATTGAAATGACAAAATTTTCATCGCCGAGTTTTCTTCAAGAAAAGTCACCCTGCCACAAGTTTTTGTTAATGCACAAATAGGTTGCACATATGCCTTCTATTTGACATACTCAAACTTTCCCTCTACCCATTTCCCGAAGCTGTACACAATAGAAGCCGATGATAAATAGAAAAATATTGAAATTACAAAATTTTCATCCCCGAGTTTTCTTCAAGAAAAGTCACCCTGCCGAAAGTTTTTTTTAATGTACAAATAGGTTGTACATATGCCTTTTATTTGACATACTCAAACTCTCCCTCTACCCATTTCCAGAAGCTGTACACAATAGCAGCCAATCATAAATAGAAAAATATTGAAATTACAAAATTTTCATCTCCCAGTCAAAAAAAGTCACCCTGCCGCAAGTTTTTTTTAATGCACAAATAGGTTGCACATATGCCTTCTATTTGACATACTCAAACTCTCCCTCTACCCATTTCCCGAAGCTATACACAATAGCAGCCGATGATATATAGAAAAATATTGAAATTACAAAATTGTCATCCCCGAGTTTTCTTCAAGAAAAGTCACCCTGCCGCAAGTTTTTTTTAATGCACAATTAGCCTGAACATATGCCTTCTATTTAACATACTCAAACTCTCCCTCTACTCATTTCCCGAAGCTGTACACAATAGCAGCCAATCATAAATAGAAAAATATTGAAATGACAAAATTTTCATCGCCGAGTTTTCTTCAAGAAAAATCACCCTGCCGCAAGTTTTTTTTAATGCACAAATAGGTTGTACATATGCCTTCTATTTGACATACTCAAACTCTCCCTCTACCCATTTCCCGAAGCTGTACACAATAGCAGCCGATGATAAATAGAAAAATATTGAAAGTACAAAATTTTCATCGCCCAGTTTTCTTCAAGAAAAGTCACCCTGCCGCAAGTTTTTTTTAATGCACAAATAGATTGCACATATGCCTTCTATTTGACATGCTCAAACTCTCCCTCTACCCATTTTCCAAAGCTGTACACAATAGCAGCCGATGTTAAATAGAAAAATATTGAAATTACAAAATTTTCATCCCCGAGTTTTCTTCAAGAAAAGTCACCCTGCCGCAAGTTTTTTTTAATGCACAAATAGGTTGCACATATGCCTTCTATTTGACCTACTCAAACTCTCCCTCTACCCATTTCCCGAAGCTGTACACAATAGCAGCCGATGATATATAAAAAAATATTGAAATTACAAAATTTTCATCGCCGAGTTTTCTTCTAGAAAAGTCACCCTGCCGCAAGTTTTTGTTAATGCACAAATAGGTTGTACATATGCCTTCTATTTGACATACTCAAACTCTCCCTCTACCCATTTCCCGAAGCTGTACACAATAGCAGCCGATGATAAATAGAAAAATATTGAAATTACAAAATTTTTATCCCCGAGTTTTCTTCAAGCAAAGTCACCCTGCCGCAAGTTTTTTTTAATGCACAAATAGGTTGTACATATGCCTTCTATTTGACATACTCAAACTCTCCCTCTACCCATTTCCCGAAGCTGTACACAATAGCAGCCAATCATAAATAGAAAAATATTGAAATTACAAAATTTTCATCGCCCAGTTTTCTTCAAGAAAAGTCACCCCGCCGCAAGTTTTTTTTAATGCACAAATAGGTTGCACATATGCCTTCTATTTGACATACTCAAACTGTCCCTCTACCCATTTCCCGAAGCTATACACAATAGCAGCCGATGATATATAGAAAAATATTGAAATGACAAAATTTTCATCGCCGAGTTTTCTTCAAGAAAAGTCACCCTGCCGCAAGTTTTTTTTAATGCACAAATAGGTTGTACATATGCCTTCTATTTGACATAGTCAAACTCTCCCTCTACCCATTTCCCGAAGCTGTACACAATAGCAGCCGATGATAATTAGAAAAATATTGAAATGACAAAATTTTCATCGCCGAGTTTTCTTCAAGAAAAGTCACCCTGCCGCAAGTTTTTGTTAATGCACAAATAGGTTGCACATATGCCTTCTATTTGACATACTCAAACTTTCCCTCTACCCATTTCCCGAAGCTGTACACAATAGAAGCCGATGATAAATAGAAAAATATTGAAATTACAAAATTTTCATCCCCGAGTTTTCTTCAAGAAAAGTCACCCTGCCGAAAGTTTTTTTTAATGTACAAATAGGTTGTACATATGCCTTCTATTTGACATACTCAAACTCTCCCTCTACCCATTTCCAGAAGCTGTACACAATAGCAGCCAATCATAAATAGAAAAATATTGAAATTACAAAATTTTCATCTCCCAGTCAAAAAAAGTCACCCTGCCGCAAGTTTTTTTTAATGCACATATAGGTTGCACATATGCCTTCTATTTGACATACTCAAACTCTCCCTCTACCCATTTCCCGAAGCTATACACAATAGCAGCCGATGATATATAGAAAAATATTGAAATTACAAAATTTTCATCCCCGAGTTTTCTTCAAGAAAAGTCACCCTGCCGCAAGTTTTTTTTAATGCACAATTAGCCTGAACATATGCCTTCTATTTGACATACTCAAACTCTCCCTCTACTCATTTCCCGAAGCTGTACACAATAGCAGCCGATGATAAATAGTAAAATATTGAAATTACAAAATTTTCATCGCCAAGTTTTCTTCAAGAAAAGTCACCCTGCCGCAAGTTTTTTTTAATGCACAAATAGGTTGTACATATGTTTTCTATTTGACATATTCAAACTCTCCCTCTACCCATTTCCCGAAGCTGTACACAATAGCAGCCGATGATAAATAGAAAAATATTGAAATTACAAAATTTTCATCCCCGAGTTTTCTACAAGAAAAGTCACCCTGCCGCAAGTTTTTTTTAATGCACAAATAGGTTGCACATATGCCTTCTATTTGACATACTCAAACTCTCCCTCTACCCATTTTCCGAAGCTGTACACAATAGCAGCCGATGATATATAGAAAAATATTGAAATGACAAAATTTTCATCGCCGAGTTTTCTTCAAGAAAAGTCACCCTGCCGCAAGTTTTTTTTATTGCACAAATAGGTTGTACATATGCCTTCTATTTGACATACTCAAACTCTCCCTCTACCCATTTCCCGAAGCTGTACACAATAGCAGCCGATGATAAATAGAAAAATATTGAAATTACAAAATTTTCATCGCCCAGTTTTCTTCAAGAAAAGTCACCCTGCCGCAAGTTTTTTTTAATGCACAAATAGGTTGCACATATGCCTTCTATTTGACATACTCAAACTGTCCCTCTACCCATTTCCCGAAGCTATACACAATAGCAGCCGATGATATATAGAAAAATATTGAAATGACAAAATTTTCATCGCCGAGTTTTCTTAAAGAAAATTCACCCTGCCGCAAGTTTTTTTTAATGCACAAGTAGGTTGCACATATGCCTTCTATTTGACATACTCAAACTTTCCCTCTACCCATTTCCCGAAGCTGTACACAATAGAAGCCGATGATAAATAGAAAAATATTGAAATTACAAAATTTTCAGCCCGAGTTTTCTTCAAGAAAAGTCACTCTGCCGCAAGTTTTTTTTAATGTACAAATAGGTTGTACATATGCCTTCTATTTGACATACTCAAAGTCTCCCTCTACCCATTTCCAGAAGCTGTACACAATAGCAGCCAATCATAAATAGAAAAATATTGAAATTACAAAATTTTCATCGCCCAGTTTTCTTCAAGAAAAGTCACCCTGCCGCAAGTTTTTTTTAATGCACAAATAGGTTGCACATATGCCTTCTATTTGACATACTCAAACTGTCCCTCTACCCATTTCCCGAAGCTATACACAATAGCAGCCGATGATATATAGAAAAATATTGAAATGACAAAATTTTCATCGCCGAGTTTTCTTCAAGAAAAGTCACCCTGCCGCAAGTTTTTTTTATTGCACAAATAGGTTGTACATATGCCTTCTATTTGACATACTCAAACTCTCCCTCTACCCATTTCCCGAAGCTGTACACAATAGCAGCCGATGATAAATAGAAAAATATTGAAATTACAAAATTTTCATCCCCGAGTTTTCTTCAAGAAAAGTCACCCTGCCGCAAGTTTTTTTTAATGCACAAATAGGTTGTACATATGCCTTCTATTTGACATACTCAAACTCCCCCTCTACCCATTTCCCGAAGCTATACACAATAGCAGCTGATGATAAATAGAAAAATAATGAAATTACAAAATTTTCATCGCCGAGTTTTCTTCAAGAAAAGTCACCCTGCCAAAACTTTTTTTCATGGTTTTATAGTTAGTATATATGCCTTCTTTTCTCCGAGTCTTTGGATAGTAGCAGCTATTGTAGGTAACAGAAGCGAAAAAAATATTTATTTTCGGAGATTATTGTTTTTATGTATAGGAACCTTCTAAGTTATATGTTTTATGTATTTTGCTTATGTTATCTTTGAGTTTATATATCTGTTTTTGTAGGTTTAAGGATTGGCCGCTAACTTCACAAAAAATACCTACTTCATTTAGTCGGGTTATAGGCTGCTAACTTTGGCTGCCAAGTTCACACCGGTGCTAGGGTTTAGCATCTGAATGGGGAAGGCTTAACCCCACGCAACCTATTTTGCTGGTTGCGCCATTACGGGTAATTACAGGGTTAACATCGTAACGATTATTGTTAAATTTGCGTATAAATCTATAGTACCTAACTAAATAAATAGACTTATGAAAAGGTCACCTTTTCAAGAAAATAAACGTATTTTTATGTATTTTACTAAAAAATATTACATCGCAATGGTAAAATAGCAATGTATGAATTTGTGCGATATAATATTGGGCTTTAACGTAATCATCTAAAATTAATCTAAATTTTACTTAGGAAACACTAGTTCATGTTAACAAAACCATAAACCAGACATTTTAAGTAATGTGTACATTATGCTCTTTATGGTCTCACATTCTCATTTATCCATAACCCTGTAACAGAATATCATATAGCCGCCTTAATATGCAAACAAAGCCTTAACGCCATGACAATAGAAGCGTTAATCGCACTTTAATCTCTCTAAATTGTGCCCAAACTGGTGTCTATTCCATACTAGAGCGGACAGTAACGTGATAAGGCTTCGTATGTTGCATTTAACAATAGAAACAGTGTACGGAATATACAGTAGAGAAACTATGAATGTGATATTGTAAACTTGTTAAAGCAAAAATAATCGCCGCGACAGGATTCGTACTCGGCTGTCCGAAATCCATTTGTTTGTGTATTTTAATTAGATAGATAGATAGATAAAACTCTTTATTGTAACACACATTGAAAAAAATAAAGACAAACAGAAACACAAAAGACTTAAAAAATAGTGCCACAACTGGCGGCCTTATCGCTAATAGCGATTTCTTCCAGGCAACCGTAGGATGGACAGGAGTCGAAAAAAAAATAAAGGAGTAATAAGGGTTCAAAAAAAATTAAATAAAAAAAAAAAATACTAATGTGTTATGATTGTGTTCAAACATTAACAGAGTTGTGTGAGTCTGTATTTACCTATTGATAACTGATAGTAGTATTGATAACCTATAGATGTTTGTATAGATATGTACATATATTCATATTGCTTAGTAAAAGTAACTTGAAATGTCAAAGCTACACTTCCTAAAAGCTTGGCCTAGTCATAGTTCAAGGCTTCTATGACTCAGCGAAATTGTTTGAAATTGCCTGCCTACCTTGAAGATATAAATATGTAAATATACATATTTCAGAACGTATCTAAATATATAAAACTCAAAGGTGACTGACTGACTGTTATAGTGATCTATCAACGCACAGCCCAAACCACTGGACGGAACGGGCTGAAATTTGGCATGCAGGTAGATGTTATGACGTAGGCATCCGCTAAGAAAGGATTTTTGGAAAAGCCTCTTTTAAAGGGATGAAATAGGTAATGCAAGTTTTACTTCTTAATGCGAGCGAAGCCGCGAGCATCCACTAGTCACATATATGTTGGTTTACTCCAGCTGATATCTATTTCCACATAATATGACAATTTTCCACAATTCCCATACTGCCTCTACGACTGTTCCCTGTATCTAGGTAATTACAGACGTTCATTACGACATCGTTTCAGACCGACACAAATAAACATGTTCGCCAGCTCTCGTTGCTTGCCAGATACAAGTAGCCGATTTATTGTGTCCACTGCCTAGATAATTGGATGCTACGTCTGAGGAGCATTCATTGTAGCAAAGGTTTTCGTGTTCGGGTCCGTTTTGTGTGGGGAAATTGTGTTCAGATAGATACCTACAGAAGATGATTTCGTGTTTCAAAGCAGCGATAGCAAATTAATACTTGATAATAGTTAATAGTTTACTATACGTTAATGTACACAGAAGTGAAAACCCGAGCCAAATTTAGTTTTTAACAATTATTTACAAACGAGTATTAAAGTCAGGTTAAACCAATAGGTCATCAGAAGCGTAACCTGCACGCACATGCGACACTGTGATATATTTTTCTGATCGACACAAACTTATTCAGTGGTTAAATGCATGTAGACTCATCTTTACACTTACCTGCTCATGTAAACCTTAGTTAATTTTAAAAATCCATTATTTGTCCAACATTAGTGTTGTTTTCACAGTACTCGTCCCACAATCAAGCTTAATTGGTCCCATGGGCCCAGTAGAGTTATTTTATATACTAGCCGTTGTTAGCTCGCTGCTATTCATTAACACAGCCTGTTATCGTTGTTAATTTATCTTAATGATTAAAACTTCGTAACAACAGCAATTTTGAATCTACGCACTAAATGTAGGGCCGAAATTTATAAAAATAACATAGGTTTGACCTAATTTTTAGACTGGTTAAGCTAAAAACTATCTGTAGTCTAAATATACATATAATACTCAAAAATTACTGACTCATTGACATAGTGACATCTATCAACGCACAGCCCAAACCACTGGACGGATCGGGCTGATGCTGTGACGTAGAATCCGTTAAGGATTTTTTTAAATGCTACTTTTAAAGAGGTGAAATAGGGGATGAAAGTTTTACTTCTTAATGCGAGCGATGCCGCGAGCACCCATTAGTTTAAAGTAAAGCGGACGCCAAAAATAACTTGAAAATTGTATCACAACATAGTCACATAATCACAGTTAGTTTCGTGAGCTTTTAATGTAAAATAGTCCCGCAGTGCATAACTTACAAAACTTTAACACTGAGGCCAAAGTTATGTTAAGAAACGATTCCCATAAGTATTAAAATACTTTATGACCGGATTCTTTATTACTTTTTAATTGGACAGTAAATTAATTTGACTCGGGCCCTGGAGGCTTAAATATAAACCTGTTTGGTGGCAGTACGATGTGAAATTTTCAAATTGTTATTATTTTATGGTTAAAACAGGATATGGGGCCTGTGAGAATATGTCCTCTTAAAACCATAATAATGTTTCCTTAGCTGTTCTCAGCCAATAATATTCTTGTAATTCTGAAGTTCTGTTATGGCTATAAATGAGTAATATTAATTAAGTATGACATCTTAAGACTGGCTTTAAGAAATACGACAAGTCAATAAATCATTATTAGTTTATTTAGCGTTATTTACTGCTTCATAGATATAAATTAACAGAAGAAATCGTGCATATTATTATCAACGGGTGACTATACATAGGTCTAGCAAGCCTAGATTTTAGAATATACTAACTAGTTCTACAACTCCCGATCGTTTTTCTTTTCCATTTGATATTACATTGTGTTTATATGCTTTTTCTATTTGTTGTGTCACGATATAATACTTTCTTTTAAAGTTTTCCCAATATTGTTACATTACCGGAATTCTACATACCATGTATCTCATAGATAAACTCTGCCAATGATGAAGATAGTTAGAGTTTAGATAGATAGAAGAAGAGATATAGATGATAGATAGAAGAGTTTTAAACTATGTATAATTACCATCAAGCGGGTTGTCAAACGTGAACCTATACTTCCTAAAACATATTTTTGCCCCATCACCTCTTCTCCAATGTGTTCACCAATGCAAACATATACGTCGCTGTTCCCCTCCGTCTCCCTCCACGTGGCTGCATAACTCAATTGGCAGGCAATCTACCGTCGGCGCCGCACCGCTTCTGTAATTACCGGCCTTCTGCCTGCTGTATACAGTGATAGACAACATAGAGAAATAAAGCGTAGATATATCTCGTCATAGATTCATTAGTACTAAGCATAGACCAAACCCAAATGGGTAGTAACTAGAGTACTCGTATCACAAATATAACGGCTCTGTAAGTTGAACATCTTCAATATCTAGATAGATAGATAGATGGATAAATACTTTATTAAAACACCACATATAAAAAAAACAATACAAAAAAAAACATAGAAATTAAAATTAGCGTCTTAATTCTTGTTTTTATCTACCTTGTTGCAAGACAGTACACATATCATTCATTCATTCATATAATCGAGTAAAGAATACAGTGTAATCGGATCTTCCTGTTATTTCCAAGACTAGTACAGGTAGTAAACCTACGGTATCCAATAGACCCGGACGTTGTATACTCAAAATACTTAAATAGCATTTTATCTACAGATGTAGACAATGCTATTCGAATATACATACACGATTAATTGATTCTAGTTAATGCATAATTTCTGTATTTCCTGACTATTATTTTCCTCAAGCCGACAGGAAACATGCGTTTGTTTTTGTTAAACATCTGCACTTTGCAATGTATCAATCAATCTACAGAGCAACTGTTTGTTTTACAATCCCATGGTGTATGGTGCCATTGCGGATTTATCTTTTGGCACCGATTCATGGTTGGGAAACTAATAAAATGCCGCTCTTCAGAATGTGATTATGGCGCAATGTTATGACTTGTGATTGATGAGATGTGCTGTGGAAAAATCGTACGAACTCTGCAGAATATTTGTTTGATTTTAATAAGTACTCAGTTTTCGTATAAGAATTTAATCAATTTATAAACACCTTAATTTTCAACTGCGAGAATATTTTTTGTTCTGTACTAGCTGGCCTGTTATGTTTCTCGCGTTACTATTTAATTCTAGGGTCTGCAAGACTTTAAGAGTAGTGGAATCAGCTATCTAACTTCTTCTTCTTTTTGAATGTTTGAATAGAGCTTGTAATCTATTAAATGTTTTTGGTGGATCAGAACTCTACCACTCTAGAAATCCGCAACTCTGACGTAATGAAAACAATAAGTGCAGTGAAATGCAAAACATCCAACACCAAAAAAAAATATGACTTACGCTTTAAAATACTAGTGCAATAGATAAATCCGTAGTAGCTTTAGCCTCAATCATGTCAATACGTTCACCGGCGCGATCAGTAAGTACTAACAAGTTTTTTTATCTGTGGGAAAGGCGGCCATTACCGACCGCCCATTGCCGGCCCGACCTCGCACACCACAGTTTACCACACGGTTTTATACAGGCCCACTGTTTATTTGAATGCCTTATAGGTATCTTATAAATACTCTGAAATTTCACGGTGATATGCACTGCAGTGCATATCACCGTGTAGTGTCTTATTTTGTGACGCAAAATCCATGGTAGTATTTTACGGTTGACTACATCCTGCTAATGTAAAGCATTGCTGCAAAGAGTGTAACACGCTTACCTAGATGATACTTATTTACTCTATACAAGAAGACTTCCGGCACTACGACTTATTATATGAACACCTTATTAAGTTAAAACGAGAAGTTACTGTTATTTATTCCCTGTATCTATTGATTTATAAACGTTACTAGAGAGGTTTTAAATAATTAGGTTCCTTAGCATAACGATTTTTAAACACATTTAGCCATATTTTTACTTTTATTTTTGTCGTTAAATGCGTTTAGAACGGATGTGCAATTATTAATCTTAGTACTCTTAGTATACCAAGCACCTTAGTATACACACAGTTACCATCGCATAGCTGCAACTCTCAGTGTGTTGAGATCCTATTGTTAGCAGATTTATCTGACAACACTGTGTTTCTTTTAATTAAAATTGCCGTTGGGAAGTTATCTACATTGAGGACAGTCTTGGCTGTGGATTGTTTAGGTCTTATCGTATCTTTCACTGTGGGAATAGGAATTCTTAAGTCTGTGCGTTGATGTTGGAATTGAATGTCTTAATTAAAACCACCTTGGGTTGAATCCATGGCATGATAATTTTGTCAGCTTTTCCATACATTATATAAGTAAATTTCGTGGGTTTAGAAAAATTCAATCAATTATTATTTCAAAGATGACAAAGTAATGATTACTTATCAGTGGCTGAATCTTTGATAAAAACAAATCATGTTTATAAGTAAGAAGTTAAATATACAATATATATTTTCTTATTATAAGCATTTAAAACATATTGTCAGATGATTTTGTTCTAATAAACAGGATACTGTACAATATCCACACCATAAAGATGATCCGACACTTAATTTCATAGTTAAAGTTTAAAGAAAGAAAGAAATAAATAAAAAATATTTATTAACAGAATAACAGGTTTAAATGTAGGCATTATAAACAAAACCTTAAAACTAATATAATTAATAATCTACCTATTTTTATGTATATTTTATTATTCTACGATAAGAAGTCAGAAGAGTTTAGTAGGTAGGTAGGTAATAGGTATATCTGCTAGTTGTCCAAAGTTTCATGTTTCCGATTCTTATTGTTTATGTCTTATGTTATTGTTTGTTTTAGCTCTACTGTATTCCAAATTTCTTTCACATTGATGATGTGTAATTGTAACAAAAAACATGCAACATAATCAATGCTGTTCTAGATCTGTCAAAAATGATTACACACATGCAAAGCAGTTCGCAGCATTGAGATCTAAACGAAACTGATTTGGTCCAGTTATCTAATATTCCTATTCGACTCGCGACACAATACGTAGTATGTTCAAGCAAGATAACTCTGCGCGCGGATAAAATTGGAACTAAAATGTTCTGATTGCAATTTGATCAGAGGCCAATTCTAAGCATAAGTGCTGCTGCCAGTCGCGCGCAGAGTTATGTTGTACGGACTCTACGTGGTCCGTTTTGTGGCGGATGCAGTTGCGGTCAAATATTTAGCGACACATTTAACATTCGCCATTCGTAAAGGACGTCAAAAGCTGGCTATACACAGTTATTGCTAACGTTTAGTACTTTAGAAGTAATGTCAAGCTTTAGTACTTACGTCAAAAGTAACCACATTCTTCTTCTTTTTATCGAATGAGAGTGGCCAACTCTGGTGTCGAGAGTTTATCAAGCCGCCTTGATTGCCTCTGACATAGCTTAACGACTTGTAACCACATTGGTTCGCTGATTTAATTATTTTTAAAAATTCGCGAGTAAACATTTCGTTGAGAATTATTTTTGTCAGGAAGCGAAAACCTTTTTGTATGGAACATTTGTTTTTTTTTTTTACATGCTTTCTAATATTCTTGCTTTTGTCGTAGTAAAGCCGCAATTAAAATGTTATGCGTTAGTTGGGTAACCTTGTATGTATATACCAATGTGTGAATACATTGTCACAGCGCTATCTAAACAGTTACCGCGAATTCCCCGGCCGCAAAAACCCGTTCTGGGAATTCTGGGCTGTCAAAAACATTTCTGTACTTATTCAAAGTTGGCACAGTTGTGCGTGACTTTGGGCTGTGCCCTCGGAGTTAGAGGGCAGACGAAACGTTCCTGCCCAGGGACGGAACGGAGGCGTAAGTGTTGACATTCAATAGTACTGGACTGGTCTATGATATTATGCAAGCGCACAGATCATTCTTCGTTTAAAAAAAAATAATAACTCACCATCCTTGAATCACACATGTCAGATAATCGCGACCACCACCTCACAGCAACTTCTTGATAATATCTTACCACTTCCATATGTCTTCGACAACATATAGTGCATAAAGACTAGTATATAATGTGTAATTACATATAGAGATGCTTTATTTGGTCTGTCCACAGAACTGACTGTGTTGACTTATTATTTTTGAATGAAATGTATTGCCGAGTCCGGTCTTCTACTATACTATGACGATAGTTAAGGACGCCCGGACGGTCTGCCTCCGTCGCTATAAAATCTCTTGTTTACCTCTCGGTGCGTCATTCATGAATATTTTTTAAAACTTTACCATTCCGACCGCAGTTTTAAGACTTTTAAGCCACCGGTGACACATCTCGACGAGATAAGGTTGGAAGTTGGAAATAAAGTGGACATTTCAACACGTTTAATAAAAGGCCGGGCTCGGTCGGGGTCAAAATCTTCAACTTATTCACTGTCCCGAAATAAAATCATTTGCATTGTTCGGGTATGAATGCCGTGCGCGCCGTCCTGAATAATATTTTGATGTGATGATATACATATGTATCTGTACAGTACAGTGTACTTATGTATTTGTATGAAGTTGCATTTTTTTTGTAGTGATTGGCTCGTTGCTCTGCCAGATTACATATTCTCACTCGATCACCAACACTAGACAACTTTCGACGCGGTCATTCCTAAAGGGTGGCCAAAATCTATATTTATCTATAGCTATTCGTTATTTTAGTACCCATGATGTTAGCTTAGTTTGGGGATAGATGGCGCTGTATGATATGTCCTGAAATATTTATATTCATTTAAGACAATATAAAGTAGGTTGTTTGTTATTGGTATTGCAATTGTCAAGCCTTGTCAGAAACCCATAAGGTTATTTGGAAATTCTCGACAGTTGAGTATTTTGGTCACTCTTATACGAACGTTATCTTTATCTATCTATAAGTTATAGTAACATATAAACTATTCCATCAGCCTGTGGTGGTACACGTGACCATGTAACCTTGGTAACTCATACCGTTATCTGTTTAACCATCAAGTCGCGGTTAGCTCGGTGGAGTGTATGAACTATGAATACCGTGTAACTGTTAGTTGTCTGTGCTGTCGTGACCGGTCTCTGAACGTGACGGCAACTATATAGTGACAGCGGTGTTGTAGTCAGGAGATGTCTCATTGTAATAAAAAAACAGGCAAATGTATGTATGTATAAACTTATATTAATGTATTAGCGAATGTTTGCTTGTGAGTGTGTGAATGTGTCGGTATGTTTCTTCCTTCTTCACGTCTAAATAGTTGAACCGGTTTGGGTGGAATTTGCCATGGACATAGATTACTTAGAGTCGAGATTGACACATTTACTACTTAAGTCCTGGATTTACGCGCATGTTTGATGTAAAATGGCTTTATGAAAAAATTATGATTATGATTGCGATATTTCGAGAGTGAGAAAAAAACCTCATGATAAGTGAATTAAAAACATTTCTTCTGTGTCTACATGCTGTTTGGTAATCGCAAGAATTATAGACAAAATGGATTGTTTTGAATAATCTAAAATTAGGCGTCTCTGCATAATATAAGCTAGACATAATCTGAGTAGGCTTCGGCACCGCCCTCGCGGAAACGGCGCTTAGACATGCGCTTTTAGTGTTTCCTACATTGTAACTTCGTGTGCGATTATAATTGCCATGCCGAGCTATGAATAACTACTGCCAATTTATGCATTCGGTGATGGCTACAAAGTAGTGTTAGACTATCATTCATTTGCAATATGTCTGCCAAAATATCTGGAACTCTGGCAGTGTTACTGTTTATAAGTTTAGTTACTATTGAATGCCAGCGGCACGTCTCTCGTGTTATTTCGAGACTAGCTGTGCCAGCGACTTCGTCCGCATGGAATACTTATTACCATGAAAACGGTTATAGTGAGTTAATCTTAAAAGATAGACATATACCGTTGCAGACATTTTGTTAGATAATTTCAAGAGGAATAATTCTTTCATACATATTTTTTTGATATCTTGAACCGTTTTCGCAGCACACACAACGGAAGCCCTCAAAGATGAATAATTTTCCCCGTTATTTTCACATTTTCCATTGTTTCTTCGCTCATATTAGTTGCAGCGTGATGTTATATAGCCTAAAGCCTTCCTCGATAAATGGTCTATCCAACACAAAAATAATTTTTCAATTCGCATGAGTAGTTCCTGAGATTAGCGCGTTCAAACAAACAAACAAACAAACATGTAATGATGTGCTTAGGTATACCAGATCGCAAAAATATTAGAACGTAGCTCAACTTTTGCAATGACACCTTATATGAAAAATCAATGAAAAAAATTTAAACGTTTAGCCCCATGGGACATGATAGTTTTACTTAAAAAAACTACCAGAAATTGGATAGCAACAATTCGGTAGTAATACAGAGAACGTTGCGAGCACGCTTTCTTTACGATCACGCCCTAACATCGTGAAAGTGGCTGCAGGCGGCAGACGTGCGTCTTTATCCAACAATGTTGGCAACGCGTACTAAAGTAGTTGACATTAAACGGACGTGGACTGGCATTTGTGCGCCATATGGTACCCGATAAGGCTTTAAAATTTATGTGTGTGTCTAAATCTCACTATTAGCAGGTCCCAGGTGTCCATCATAGTACTGCAGTCTTTAAACCATGTCACAGGCCCTTGCAACGTTTTCGAAACTCTTGACACCAGAGCTCGTTACACTCATACTAACTTATTATCACAGTATTGACACCTCTTCGTTTTATATCCATCTCCCGATAGTGCAAACATGTACTTTTTGCGTTTTACAGTCAAGCATTTGAACAGCAGATTGTCTGTAATAATTTTACAAATGTCTGTAAAAAAAAATACTGTATTAATTTTACATTACCAATAAATGAGTATTTGAGTATTTGTGTATCTCAATCGATACTGGTCGAAAGTGGAGTGTGGACCGGACCTTGTCTGTTCTGTACAGAGAATTTCTGTCAAAAATCTAGGTGTGTATCTTTTGTTTTATTTTTAGGCGGTCCTGTACAGTACTATGTCCCTGAGTAAAGTTTGGCAGGCGCCTCGCTTTCGAAACGGCCCACATTGCCGTGGCACGACGGCGTCTAGTTCTCCGCCGCCGGTTGACTCACTCGCTTGATGCAATACTGTGTTACTTTAATTGTTGCTACCTTTGATTACGATGTTGGATCTTAGCTTTGGGACTTGTGATTGAATTGAGACGGCACATGTGGTTGGAAGTTATTTGGGTACTTGTGTATTCTGCTTTGATTATGTCTTTTGCTTAGCGCAAGACGTCTTCGGCGTCCGTGAGCCAAATTACCATTGACCATAACAAACAACCTATAATATAACGTGTCAACCGGCTCACGGAAACGAACCTAATGGAACGCCGGAAAATGGCGCTGATTGCAGTAAGACAAAAAAAAATGATGAATTTACCAATGAATTTACCATTTGTATGAGAAAATGGCTATCTTATGTTTTGATATTTGTTTGTTATCGAAGTAAACACAATTATCCGACATTATCTCTTAACAGATTGTAAATCAAGTCAGCAACTTAAACCCAAACAGATTCCCACGCAGTTCGTAAACTCTTAGACCTCTCAGTATAACGGTTAGCAATGAATGAACGTTTTAGGTTTTTACGACCGTCCCGATGACTTCTCGAGGGGTGTTCCTCGTGAAATATGAAATCGTAATGAAATGCGGGCGGAGCGTCCCTCGACCAGATTGCGAGCTAACGTCATTTGCTCCGTAAATGGAATACGATGTAATTTGTACACGATTTAGTATGGAGTCGAGATACGGGTGTATGGAAGGGAATAGGGATGTGTAATTTGAATGGATTGTTATTTACTTGCAATGGCAGCTGTTTTGCGTTAACGATGTTACTATGATTGGGATTAGGGACAGATGTGTGTGGTTTTCTTGTGGCTGCATGTGTACCTACTGTAGATCTAATATAGAGATTATCAAGCGATATCTATTACACCACTTAAAATCGAAATTTTTTGTTCAACTACTATGTATACTCTTTTCCTAACATGCCATTTTGTATCTGCTCGCGAGAGTAGTCGCAATTTTCGTGAGTTTTGCGTGGTAAAACGCAAACCTACGTACACACCTACATACGTACTTTAATATAGAAACATGAACTTGCAGCTGTGCAAACCAGTTCAGTCAGACCAGACGTGCAAATTGCATCGGGAAGCCATCTCTCGTATTTTCGCCGTATATAAGCTCATCGCAACATTTTTAGCACCGCTCTGAAATTACGTACATGCAGCTGTGAGATTGCCCGTCGATCGAGTTACGTGAAATGTTATGGTTTGCGCTTTTTAACTCGAATGTGATGTTTGTATTGTTGGCTGGAGTGATTCGAAACAATCCCAGTCTGGTTATGGTCGATGCAGATGGATTGTTGTGGTAGTTTTTGTTGTTTATGTGATTATGGACTGTCCCCACATGTTGTACTTAAATAATAAGATAAGATATTTCTTTAATGCACACCTAAAAAATTACATTATGAAAGAAATTTAAAAACTATATTAATGCACATTGGGCGGCCTTATCGCCTTAAGCTTAAATAATATGGAGATTGCCATTTGCAAATACATGCTGCTGAGAATTTGGTGATCCGTTAATTTTACTCTAAGTTTCATTAAGGTTTAGGGTTACACGTGAAAGTAATCCATCTTCTCTTAGAGTTCTCGCATGACTACAGTCTACTTTATTCTACTAGGTAAGCGTGTTACACCCTAGGCTGCAGCAATGCTTTACATCAGGCAGGCTGTTGTCTAACGCAAACCAATCCCACATGAAAAAAAAAAGAACTCTGCAGTTTGCCACAATACCTCTAACTACAAGATCACAAGATTTTTCTCCTGCTCAAGTGGTTGTGTTGCGTTGATACGAGTATGACCCTCAACACCATTGTTTGTATCAAGCCAGAGGAAGTTCGTACTCACAACGCACCAAGTCAACCGATAACAAGTCGCAACAATCAGTCACGCACGTCAGTCAAAGCGCTGGGAAAATAATCCAGAGATCTAACTATCCTCTTTGCAAAAATATACATTTACGTTATGTTTTATGTTCGACGCGGGCCAGAATTATGATACGACCGTGTTGACGTATGCAGTTTCATAATAAAAATATTAAATGATCACATACCATAAACTTTTTTGGTACCTACTAAAATGTCCAAATAATCAAGTAGCCCATGTAATTCTTGGAGTCACGGTGATCCACAAAAATCTAAGTACCTTTTTATTTAGATTTCTGTGCGGTGATCCCTTGCACTATTGCGGCGTCAAAAAGGATCAAACAAACCAACAACATATTACAACCCTATAATAGTCCCTATAACGAACCTGATTTCGATTTACATATTGGTCTGATAGGATCGGAATTTTATTAATACTGCGTCTATTGAATACGATGTCCTTGTCCGTTACCTAGACGTACCGCAAGGTCGTATCCATAACAACGACTCCGAGCCCGGCGACAGCGTCTCGAAATAAATAAACTCACCAAAATCGGAGCCTATTTTCTCGATCGCAAAGAGGATCCAATAAAAGGAATCTCTAAATAATTGGCAGCCGAATCTACTTATCTGCGTAGGTATTGGTAGCGGTGGCGACAGGGGCGGACAAATACAGTGATATAGAGAATATAGACATCTGTATTTTTGGAGATTTCGTCTGAATTATACGAGCACTCGTGTCGACCTATAAACCGTCGAAACGAGCTCTGCTCTCGAGAACACTGATATGTAAGGCTCAAGGTACTAAATTGGAGGTTTTTGTACTAATTTGGAGCTCCAATTTTGAACGTCGTGTAGGAAAATTAACGAAAGAAGTACTATAGTTTTATCAAAGGTCATGTCAGCAATTGATATAATAATAACTTCATTGCCGATAAATCATCAAATGACCGATTAATCGATCAATGAAATGAGATAGTCAAGGGACTTTAACAAGGACTAGTTTTCATCTTCATTTTAGTAGTTATCAGCTTATTTCCGTTAATTTCTCTCTTGGTAAGCCTTTTGCATGTGTTTGTACTAGCCTTGCTGGTCAAACGACACGCCATGTTGCTTAATCTTAATAACTAATTTACTAAACCTATACCTATAAAACAAATTGAAGCCCAAATTCGAACGTGATACAGCATACATCTATTACAATATCACACACATGACTTTACTAACCGATACACAACAAAGTTTCGTAATCATATTACTAACAGACAATTTCCAAAGTGTTGCATAAATTGAAAAGGTTAATTGCGCGTGGGCGTGTATCTGATAAACTGGTTGCCAATAAGTTCCTTTCAGTTAATCGAGGGCTGGCTCTATTCCGCTCGATTGAAAACGTAATGTGGACTGTGATGATCGTAAACAGGAGTTAGCATGGATACTACACGATGTAATTCTTACTGAGCTTGTTACATGTATGAATATGAGTTTATTTTGCTATTATTGAGAGCCTGTTTTGTCCTATTGTAGGGCAAAGGCCTCCTTACCCTCACATTATAACTATATTATATGACTCATATTCATTATTAACTAGCTGTCCCGGCAGACTTCGTACTGCGACCTAAACTTTTGTTTTTTTTTTCCTTTTAAACCTTCCCTAGACCTCCACGAACATTTCAAGACTAAGATAAGATAAATCCGTTCAGCCGTTCTCGAGTTTTAATCAGACTAACGAACAACAATTTCATTTTAATTTATAAAGATAATAATAAAGAATATGAGTTTATTTTGCTAAATGCTAAAAGATTTTCATCCTAAACTTTTGGGAAAGAATGAAAATAAACCTACTGCTCTTCATTATATTCACTCGTTTCTAAATTTAAACGAAATCTGACGTTTTTTGAAATCAATTACCTACTTAAAGGGCTGAGGTTGAAAATAATGTTAATCTTTATAAATTAATTATTTTAGAATAAGAATACAATACATTTATTGTAATATGAAACATAAAAATAAACACAAAATAAAATAAAAAATGATATAATAATGTAACTTTATGTCCATTTCGAACTATACAAATCAATTGCTGATTCACTCGACGCAGGTAGGCGTGTTATCCACACAGATGACTATCAAACTACATCAGTACCTAACTACCAAAGCATAGTCTAAAATACAATGAACAGTACTCACGTAGTTGGTCCAATAGAGGATCGTGTTTTCGCATGCGTTGTCGTATTCATAGACAGTTCGCTTGGTACTCAGTTACTGACGCATCGCGGAAATGACTCGCTAGCATGTGTGGGACTATACATTCGACATCACTAATGATAGCTAGTTAATTCCACTGCTTAGTTCGAGTTATTTTGGGATTACAAGTCACTCTCGGGACCCAATAGGTACCTCTACCTACTACTACTACTACTCACTATACTAAACAATGAACTGTTCATTGAATAAGGAACAAACAAACCAATAAACATATCTATCTACTTTCGCTGTTTTAATCTAAATAGTATGAAACATTCTGCAAAGCCTTTTGTTTTTTTTTTGTTATTCTGTGCATATTATCTGAAAAGTAGTGGACGCTTACTGCTTAGTTCGAGTTATTTCGGTATAAAGACGGGACTCTTTAAATGTAAAGAAACATTATTTACACTGTAATCTTGGAAGATATTCAATACATACATATATGTATACTCCTACCTACCATACCAAAAATCACAATCTGATGCCACGCTCCGTTGCGGCGTGAACAAAGAACACACTAACATGCACACTTTCGCCATTATATAGTACATACATTCTACACTGTCTTTTTAAGTTATGTACTGATTTTTGGTATTAGTCAATTTACTACTTTCTTATAAAACAGAAACTACTGTGTAAAAGAATGAAACTGTACCGTGTTTAATTGCCAACTATCGCAATAAATTTGAGATAAAAATTCGTTCGTAACGTTTGGTAACGCTCGTCACATGTTTTGAACGTGATTTGATAAAAATACTACACACAGTTTTGTTCACACATTGGGTGTGTGGCGTAATAGATAGGATTTGGTGTTTCTACAAACCTCTTTTACACGCCCACTGTTTCTTTGAGTTTTGTCACTAATATTTTATTTATCAGTAAAAAAACGATATTCTAGCAATTAATTGCTCATATTAATTGTGTTTATCATATGAAAAATATAAATCAGTGTACGTTAATCCAAAGGTTTAAAGCAATTCCAATATTTCAGTAAAATCGTAACAACTGCTCCAGTAGTGTTTAATAAAAAAAACATCGTAACACAGTATTGACTATTTGTGTATCAAATCACTTCCGCATTAACAATATTCGTATTATTCTCTACTAAAGATATATTCCGCATGAGATGTATTTCAACCTTGCCAAGATTGCGCAACAACAAAAATATTTCACAATTCTTGCTTCATTCTTCCAAACACTTCTAAAGTATTAAATTAATGATTGTTAAAAAAGTTAACGGTCATATTCATTTCGCTCTATTGTTACTTGTTATTTTCAACTCGTTAACTACAGAAACGTCATCGCGAAATCAATCGTATGTCAAAATGAGCCTATTGTGTTTCAAAGTCATTGCTAAATAGAATAATATTGTTGCTTTGTGTCACTTTGTATAGCAATCTTGGTTTAATTTTCTTTATTAATTTGGTTGTATATCGAAGATTTTTACTATCCTTACTAAATTTAATGTAATTTAGACGTGCCTTAACGTACGCGTATGTTATGATACATTAGCTACATAATATGTAGTGTATTTAGATTAACCCGATAAAACATGGCTTTTTGATATAAAAGTAAAAAAAATTACGAAATCATCAATTTTTCTATATTATGTAGGTACTGTATATGGCACTACAAAAAATCTGAGACCCTGTATGAAATAATAAGCGGCGATGCGTCAAATTGTATTTATGTAAACCACTTTTTAACATGCTCGCTTTAAACAAAACATACTATTATCGGTAGTAGTACAGTAGTAATACTTATTGTAAATGTAGCCGTTGAGTTACATAACCCATCGTAAAAGCTCGTTACAGCGGAGTGACGTCATCGGCCGGGGTTTCCTCGGTGATTCATCCCGAACAGAACGTTGGAGACTTATTGCCTTTTTGCCAAGCTAAATGAGGAAGCTAAAGTTAGCGTTGTTTGTAAAGGAAAGAGGGGAAGTCAGTTAGTATTTTGGAATATTGTGTATTTTCTGGAAATACTGTTTTTTGGGAATCAATATGACTTGGGTCCAAATATTTCACACACTTTACGTAGTCTATGTCGCCGAGATATGTCTAATATTTAATGATTTAGTTTAAGTTTAGTTTACTTGTTTTAGTAACCTCTGATATGGGCATGCACAATCATATGTAGGGGAAAAGTTATGAGTATGTACGTACTCCAATATGTATTTTGTTTCTTATTCACGGTCTGAAGGATTAATACGAGTAGGTTCGGATAAAATTTAGATTGGACATATGCAGATTAGACACTTGATAACAATTACGTTACTTTATATACCTGCTGAAGTTGAACAGTAACCGCTAGTCATCATCATCATCACCCTACAGTCGTCCACTTCTGTACATTTTTGTGTAAAATCGGGCTGAGTGGCGTGCCTCAGGAGAGGCCTACGAGGTCCAGAAGTAGCCACTAGTAAATAATATTATAAGTTGCTTACATAAAAAACCAGTATGATTAAAATTTGACCGCAAATAAAAAGTACAGACGTAATCGTGGGTGTGTACACAAGTTTTTATCAATTCATTGTGATATTCATGAATTTATTATCCAATTCACGATGATGCAATTATAAACTTGCCATACATTGTATCATTAATCATGCTATTTTTTTTTTATATTATATTGTATATCGCCTACTTCGATGAAATCATTCACTGGTTATAATATATGACAGTCTGATCAAAAAATACCAGTTTGTCGACGATACTTAAACGCATTATATTTAAAAAAATATTGACTAAATGTGTTTTGTCGTTGTGCAAGGGGGCTTTAGTATTTATCTGACAGAATATTCTTGCCTGGCATTACTAAAATGAGTCGGTTTCATCCTACAGATGTTGCCAATCGAATCTTCCAGTAAATGGCGTCCGAATTTGGATCGAAGTTTACCATCGCGATCAGTATGACTAAGACTAACGGCCTACGAAGATTGGGAGTACCAGAAAAAGAAATTAATATAGGAAGAGACGTGTTTCATGCAAGTATTTTATTAACTAAGACTCGTAAGAGAGTTGCTAATTGTAATGTCTAGCCATTCGACATATGACTAGATGTTAGAAGAAAATGTTAATTTATTAGTTTAATCATAGCAGTTTTATAAGTTAATTTGAGTATATTTTTAGTTATGTAAACTTTCACGTAAAAAGTTTGAGTATATTTTTAGTTATGTAAACTTTCACGTAAAAAAATTACGGATAGGGCTAAAATACCTATAAAATCTATGCGAACTGTTCAGTCGAATAGCTGAGATACACGTTCTCGCCTCAATTTATTGTTATGTACCTACCTACTATGAATGCTATTAAGCGTCTATAATATAAGTCATTGATTTCGTGTAAATTAGATACTAAGGAAGTCAAAATCAGCGTTCAATAGTCTTCAGTAATGCCAAATACAAAGTCGTTAATATACAATAAAGCATTATTGAGGTTCATTATCTTATCGAAGGTAAATCATCTCACGAGTGTTTCGCGGGATTCATTTCAATAATAAAAAGTTCATGGATTCTCCAACGAATATAATAATCAATGATGCAATGTAGCATTGACATGATTATGCGTGTGTGTGTGTGTGTGTTAAAAAAAAAACTAGTACTTACGAAGGTTGAATGGTCAACGTTTTAACTGCATTAATAATATTATTTAAATTCGCATTAGCGTGCGTTGTTTAATATAATTGTGAATATATCACAGGCACCGTGCCTTATTAAATTATAATATTTTTGTAATAACAACAGAACTAGTGATCAAAAACAGATCTGGTTTGGAGGTCAATGAGACCTTTATGTTGTTTGTTATTATTGTGTTCACGATATACGTATACACATATATTTGTTTCGAGATAGTGGGCAAAAAACCTACTGCTGGATGAAAAATCTATGTACAAAGGCAACATAAAAAGTGTCCTGTCGCTTTGCCAGTGAATAATTTACATATAATAATACACCTTTTGAAGTGACTAATATATTGAAAAAAGACAGCTTACAAAATAAACACAAGATCCGAGTCCTGCGATACCTACGATAACACAACCGTCACACTTTTCAAACTAATAAACACCCCCAATTCGGTACAAAAATTAAAATTAAATACAACATGAAGACATCTATGTATTATATCTAGACATTTCCGTTTAATGTGACTGAGGCAAAGATCCTATTCAACGCGTACTTTTCAATACTTATAACACCTCTCTTTTTCGGACAGAAATTAAATAATACATAGTAACAGTAAGAGAGTTATGTAAAAGACATGTCCCAACAACGTGATAGAAACAAAGGCCGAGAGGTTCCTGCGAGGGACACTTTTTTACCGGAGCGTGGACGAGACACGCTGTCAGGAGAAATGAACTGGTGCTGTGACGTAAGTGTAGGTTACTGGTGTATACAATGTTGTTGTATTTTTATAATGGATATAATATTATAAGGACCTGGTCGCCCACCACGATGTATCTGCCTAAGATAACTCCCCAAATTTATTCTGCGGGGGAGTCACGACCCGCAGTCATGAAGAAATACGACTCAAGAGAGAGATGTTACAAGAACTGAGTTGTTTTTTATATAATAGAAAGGATATGCTTTGACCACAAGAACTGACTTTATGGCTATGTTATGTGTATTCGATGTTTACTTTCTTAAAATAATCTTATTAAATTTACCATAGGATGAATTCTTTTAATGTTGAAGTAGGAATTTAAAGATTTTCCTAGCTTGGAAGTTCACTATCAGACTGTTTTTTTCTGCTAGAATAGCATAACTTTATAAAACTACTTACTACTTACTTAGGAATGTCTAATCCGAATCACTTTGTTTTGTTTATCACTTACTATTTATATCACATTATCTGCTACATCTTACTTACATTGTTTAATATTCCAGCTTTAGATACTTGCTTAACAGAGTCATCGTCAAATGGTTTTAACTTCTATTCAACTGTAACAAAGCTCACTTTCCGAAGCCTGCATTCGAAGCTGTGGTTCAATCCTTATTTCCGTCAAGCATTCTCCACGGACCTTATCGCGAGCATTTGTCGTCGCAGTTTGTTAGCATCCGGGATAGACATGGAATAATGGACTGGTCTAAAAGTACCAGACTAACTCTGGAATTCCACCAGAAGTACTGTTTCCTGAAAATTACAACGCAAGGGTCTTCAAATCCAGGGTAAATAGGTTTCTTCTTGGCAAGGGCGCTATATCTGGGACTACAGCGGTGCTTAACATCAGGCGAGCTTTTGTCAAACTTACCTTGTAATAAACTTTTTAGCATTTTGTTATTTAGTACATATTAGCTCAATTATAAAATTGAATCATGAGAAATACACTAACATGTATCATTTAATGCCCGAGTTCTGGTAGTGCTAATCTAACTTCGTTGACTTATTTTTCTTAAGGTAAATATATTGTCTCAATCTGTACTATGTTGATGGCATCCGGCCCGTGATCGTAGAATTGTCTGATACAAACAAATACATTCTGAGTACGCGGGGGATTTTGCGGGAGTTTGTATTTTGTAACAAAGGTACAAGTCTGAAAGAGTTTGTTAAATTGCAATTGTGGCCTTAATAACAGCAGTATAGACTAAGGGCTCTTCGTATCCGTTTTTTTACCTTATTTTTAACTAGAATTTCACTTCATACACACACAGGTACGTGTCTGGGATAAATGTAAATTATGTTACTGTGTACATTTACCTAATTGATAATTGATGCAAAATTGAATGTGAAAATTCTCCATCAATTTTATATAGGTCATGGCAACATTGGCAACGAGTGCCGTTTCCCCAAAAATAACTAATTCTATCAAAAACAATCTGGAGACTAGAAACTTTTAATTACGCTTAATAACTTTGCCAGAAACGCCAGGTCCTCATACTTGGGCATAGTTAATTAAAAAGCCCGTGCTAGGAAAAACACCCCCAGATTTCCGAGGCGGAGTGAAAGGCGAACATTGTTTACGCTCGCAAGCTCTTTGCGGCCTCTGACGGGTCACGTAGCCTCCTTTAAAGTCGAGCTGGCTCGTAGATGAGAAATGTTAGAAACATGGGTATATGACATCTTGTTTTTAAGAACTATAGTCAATTGGAAACATGGCTTCTTGTACGTTAGGTGCCTTCAGGATTTTCGGTTGATATGAGAAGTTTTAGACCTGGTTAAGTACCCAGTACAAACGGTTTATTTAGTTTAAAATAAATTAATATTAATTAGTTAATAAGTTTAATAATGTAAAAACTAAAATGTGACTTACCATAAATGACGATTGTTATAAATTATTGGTCAATAAAAAATCTGAATTTGAATCTGAATCTGATGGTAGTGGGCCAAGGAAGGATGATGATGATGATCATGAAATGCCGGTCTTTAAGTGATTTTCATTGCGCCTTTATTTAAGCTTATCACGTATTTGGAAATAGTGTTTATGCCAGATTAGAAAGGCTTTAAAAACATAGGGATTTATCCAACTGCCACACAAATAAAAAAAGAAGGCAAACTGTGTCAAAGTTGACTTTATTTAAATGTTACTCATATAACTTGTCCATACTTTGAACATGTTCTCTTCTATGTATTCCAACTCCGTACAGTCGACACGTTGGCTGCCAGTTCCGATCCTTGACATGGTTCGTGCGAGACAAACATGGCCGAATGGGACCAGTTTTTTCTATGTGCATGTTATATGTCTCATGGTGTTGTGTATAGGTTCATTTTGTTTGTAGTTTGTGTACCAAATTCATCAATAAAGTCATCTGATAATGATTTTGGCGATACAGTTTTTCATAGCTGCAAAACTCGAAGCAAAAACACTGTATGAGTTGAGAATTCAATTGTGTTATGTTATAGAGTTATTTGTCATAATATTCACATAGGTAGTATGTCTCTTTGAAACTTCTTGCTCCACTTGTACGTTAATTAGTTCAGCCTTATTATTCAACTTTTCAATGTTTGATTTGTATCTTCTATCGCCCGAGAAGCTCATAAAAATGTGTATTCATGATTTATTACTTTTAAAGCTTCCAAACGACCTTACATCATAATTCCCACATTTATTTGGTTTTATTGAATTTTGAAATAACAAACCAGTATATCGCATTCATAAATCAATTGGTTTGATAATTAATCTTAGCTTTTATCTAAAATTCCGATACAATCTGCTAATAAGTTAATGTCGCGAGTATTTCCAGCTTTATCTCGATGGGCATCGATCATGACAAAATGGAAAGTAGATTATAATAAATCATTTCCTGTTGGTATGATAGCAAGCTCTCGATTCATTGGATAACTGTGTTGTTTTAAGATATTTTGTAGGAATGTTTATTTTTATTTGATTTTCTTTCACTCTCACTTACCTTGCTGAATGGAAAGCTTTAATAACACTGTTTAAATTACACAAGTACTTATTTTTCTTTAATTTGGCTCGACTTTGACCATAGTACCTACTACTGTAGTTTTAAATATGCAACGCTTGATTAAAACAAACCCGTTCGTTCTAGATTTCGGATTTCTTAGGATTTTAGTTCTCGACCCTTGAGTGACATAAAGTAAACTTTAGTAAATAATTGCTTCTATCTCATGAAATACTTCATGCATTTAAGATAACCTGTATCTTATGAACCACTTTAAGCAATGGTTCTTTCAGGTTCTTTTGCTCTCTTTTTGCTACAATTTATTCTTCAGATCACCACATTTCATTCATAAATGCACCTTAGAACCGGGTCTGGATGTGCGTCCAAGCAATTAGCATTCTCTCGTTGCTTGTTCTATTCATAAGCCATATTGACTTGTGGGCGATCCATCTGCGCAGGATGTGTAAGTACCACAAACCTGCACGACAAGATGTTTTGATCTCTTTCTACTAGTAATAAAAAATATATAAAATAACTTATGAGTATGCACAATACATATGTATGTGGCCCTTAGGAATATGTTCAAACCATTGCGGTGCTTGCACATGATTTGGAATACCGAAACCCGCACTAGGTATCCTGATGGATCTTGTTTAGCAGAATTGCAGTTCAGCTTAGTAGTTTGTCTTGAACCTATTTGACTTGTATTGACGAAAGTAAGATGTTTGGATCTAAAGTTGATAGTATTTATAGCAATAGTGGTACTCAAGTATTTTCTGGACCAATCAACACACAACCAACTTACAAATACTCGAAACTTTCGATAAACATTTCTTGACAATATTATGCGATTAAATTCTTTTACGATCTTTCATACTTGTCTATTTCCGTATGAACAGATTTGTAAAATTAAATATAGTAAGTGTGTGCATCATGTATGAAAATGTTCATGTAGATTGTTTATTGCATGACGATAGAAATCTAAAATCTGATGTATAGATGAAGTGTACGAGTATATCGATAATTTGAACGCTCTGCTTTTTACATTGCATGCGTTCTAGTTTAAAATCTGTCTTTAATCTTGAATCAGTTTTTGTAATATATAGGTATCTCCAATTAATTACGTGATAAATAAAAAGGTATATTGCACAGTCATTCGATTTAAAGTGTGTTTGCGTTATGTACTCCAGTGTGTGATTTTGCGTGTTTTTCTTTATTTTTTTGTGTGATACTGTAGATTGCTTGTAGTTTTACTTTACACTTGTTGATAACCTCTAGAAAGCGATGACATTCGTTATTTGTTTTAACTAATATCTCCGTTCGTAGTTGTTTGGTTTTGCTTTGTATTTTGTTTGTTTTTTTGACGATTTGTATTAATTCATATTGTCTCTGCTCGTAGTTTTTTGTGTTTTGATTTGGCTTTATAGTTTGTTCGTTTTTTGACACAAGATCGTTTTTGCTCGTTCGCAGTTGTATCTAATTCTTCTAGCACGTAGCTAGCATATTTTCCTTTTTTTGTGTGTATTGTAGTTTTTAGTTGTTTTTGCATAGTTTCTTCTCGCTTCCATGCGTCAACACTAGCTGGTCGCTGGCGGTCCGATGCCTCGTTCAGATTCCAAGACGCTACAATAAAACTGAGAGTCGTTGTCGGGCATTAGTGCACTCGCTGTGTCTACAACACTTTCAGGACACATGATTATCTGTGTGTTATTCTACGAATAATTGATACTATAGAAACGTAACATAGTAAAAAATCTACGGCGTCAACCAACGCAGCTGCGGATGAGTTGTGGACGGGATTAATCTTTTAGTGACCAACTGCAATAATTCGGCAGCGGTCGGCTATTCCGGAATCGTAATCACGAGCAAGATTTATGTGCGAGTTGTGTTTGTTTTTTTTTTACTTTATCTGGTTTGCACTTGGCCATATAGTTTACCTGATAGCAAGCAAAGGCTATGGCCTAAGATAGAGCGTGCTTACCCGATAAGAACCGATTCACTCTCGCTTTGAAGATAGCTGGATTATATAGTGCGTGGGGAACAGAGAGTCAGGCAGGGAGTTCCACAACCTGTGTGTTGGCGAGAGATACATTTTGGAAGCATTCTCGACGCGACATTTGTTAAGAGATACAATTGTATCGTATCAATTATTCGTAGATATTTTTTTTTATTATGTATGTATGACATGTGTATAATAATGTATACTTATGTATTCTCATAGCATGTGTTTCTCTTTGTGCTTGAAAAAGTGAAACAACGATTTGCATGTGCACGCGTGTAGTTCGGTTGTAGCAGCTATTTGCTTTGTTAACACCTTCATGTATATTCATAGAGTTTTCAACTAAAACCGCTGGGCGTTAAATCGATTTGTAGCGTGAAGAAATTATAAAACTCTAGTTCCCAGTCTCTTTATTAGACGAGCGTAACGGTTCGGGCGTTTGTTTATGGTCATTGCTGAAAGTCGATTTAAAATATCAGCCATTTGAAAATTATTGAAAATTATTTATTTATTTTGTGACAAGAAATTACATACGAACACATTTAGGAAAGTAAGACAAACACATTTTGCACATACACAATTTCCTGTCACAAGCCGGCCTCAACTCAGCATGTGCTGACTGCGAACAGTCAGCGGTGGTCATTTCATTGGTCCATAGTAATAAAAATAATCCATAAAATAAAATGTATGTTCAATGTGAATGAGTAAAGAGAAAAGAGAGAAAGTAACTGATTAGTTGTCCATTCATTTGATTATTGCTCACACAATAATCGTTTTGAAAAGAAATGAAAAATACAAACCAGTCATCAACAAATCAATTCTTGATTCCGCTATATGACTAAGACGGCGAGTGACTTAATTAAAGAGTAACGTCTTGATAGATAATAACATCGATGTGCATGACAGGTGTCGAAGCAGCGATAACTCTATCGTATCTATAATGCACGGTGATCGATCCATATCAACTGACCTCCAACGTATTGACGCGAGCACGGCGCGCTATTTTCGTAAAATTGCCCCCGATGGTTATTGCGTCTATTTATGAAATATGCAACGTAAGTTTGATCTAGTTCTTACAAAGCAATGTATGTTTAATATAGCATTAATTTATCTCTTGTGAAAGATTTACCACATCTATACTAATATTATAAAGCTGATGAGTTTGTTTGTTTGTTTGTTTGAACGCGCTAATCTCAGGAACTACTGGTGCGAATTGAAAAATTCTTTTTGTGTTGAATAGACCATTTATCAAGGAAGGCTTTAGGCTATATAACATCACGCTGCAACTAATAGGAGCAAAGAAACGATGGAAAATGTGGAAAAAACGGGGAAAATTATTCATCTTTGAGGGCTTCCGTTACGTGTGCTGCGAAAACGGTTCAAAATTCAAAGAATTAATGCCCAAAATAACTATTCCGCGCGGACGAAGTCGCAGGCACAGCTAGTCACTTATAAACTGCAAAAACGACGGCTTCCTTCAAAATATTTTTTATTCGCAACTGCAAACAAAAACTAATGTCATAACTATCAATGAAAGAAACAAAATAGTTGTTTAATCGTTGATAAGTTAGTCACATTTTTAATAATCTTACGACTTAATGTACGACTGCAGCAAGTTAAGGGGTCACATCTTTTATTATTTACCCGGTTGCCGTTCACACGGTTTTAAAAATAAAACTGGAATCCCCACTCGAAGTACCGACGTGGGAGTCGGAGAGAAATCGGGCTCGGGAACAAGTAGGCGAAGTACCTCTGGAAATTTAAACTTATTTGACTTGAATGCATAAGGGTTTTTAAAACAAGCTTATGACCCGATTTCTGCCATATTATTGATAGGTATTTGAATCTGATTGTAAGCAGCATAACAAATTGTCCAATTATAATAGCTACCTAGCTTGTACTAACTGGTTGTTTTCCAATCAAAGTAATGCTCTGTTACTTACTGTTTCATCGATATTCTTCGAAATTTACAGCCAGAACTTCCAAAAACATTTCTCAGTACCAGAGACCAAAACAACAATCAAACAGAAAGTTTTCTCGTAAATTTATTTGCGCCAGAGACTATCCAACTATCTCAATACCTTTTTTTAACCAAATAAGTCTGCGTAATAAAGGGACACAAATTTGACAAACGTTCTGCGACAAACACTGTTTGTCTCCAACCAAGGCCTGGCACAGGGGCGTCTGTTTCTACCCGCATTCATTACCATGAATGTAAATGACATAACAATACTCAGAATCGCCGGTTTCTCATTAAATTCATTACAGACCAGACTTGTTTACATCTATTTGCTTAGATTAATGATTCGGCCTTGGACAGTTTTGGACTCGTGTAAGTAACTTAACTAACTATTAACTTATTGACTCTCGGAGTTTCTCTCTCTCGAACAATTTGTTATTCTAGCTTTTATGTTAATTGTTCTATATTGGTTTGAGTCTTGTTTGTGGTCTCGATGACTTTCCTCCTAATTTTAAAGGTCATGTTTGTCTTCGCTTCTCTAGTTTTTTCTCTGAGCTGAGTGGTTCTAGAGTCCATAGTTTTTTAATTATTTCTGTATTAGATTTGAATGTTTGGATTTGCTTTTCCGTGAATCGTGTATTATATTATAACTATGTAGGTCTTAATGTAATAGTACTACTATATATAAAGGGTACATATACGTACATAATAATACATACGAGTATATATATATATGTTTTAACATTAGCATGTGACCCTATAACCTGACCCGAGCATTAATAGTTCTTTCACACACATATTGTGCTATAATTTATTTCATTTGCGTCTTCTATTACAACGACCTATGCAAAACATTTTGTTCTCATGTACTTAGTCCTCTCATTTGCATAGGTCGGTCGTTACCTTGTTGTACTTATATCGACGATATTTCATCACTGTTTCATGTACAGGCCTATCTGAATATAAGTATTTAGTCATCTAAAGCCTTCAATATTAAATACCTTGGCAGGCAATAGTTGTTGTTTTGTTTTGTAGCCAAGTTTCCAATTTCTCGGGGTCATGGGGATTAACTTACTCAGGTTGTTTACAGTAAACAAAAACTACCTGTTCAGTGTTTCTTTTATTGAAAACAGTGTTCAAAACCTACCCTTTATCGTACTTATGTACATCTAAATATCAAAGGTGATAGACTGATATAGTGATCTATCAACGCACAGCCCAAACCACTCGACGGATCTGGTTAAACTTTGACATGCAAGAAGATGTTATGACGTAGGCATCCGCTAAGAAAGGATTTTTGGAAATGCCACCAATAAAGGGGGGATGCTAGTTTTACTTCTTAATGCGAGCAAAGCCGCGAGTACGCGAGTATTTAATAATAACTCTGTTTTTACCGACGCATGTTTATGCATACATTTGACGTTTAACTATACATTCCCGCGTTCCTCTTCCTATGATGAAAGTGCATGCTATCGGAATAGATTTCAACACGTCTGAAATAAACGCGAGACTTCATTCAAAATGCATATTTTTGTCTTCAAAATTCAATTTCCATTCAATATACATATCAAAAATAACAGAATTATAGATAATATTAATACAATACATAAATGCCAGTTTGAATTTTAATAATCCTAGTTCTGACTGAAATGACACAACGCTATTTCGGGAATATAAATGTGTCAAAAAGGTCACAACCGTTGTTTAGTTATATACCTTTAGTTTTTAAGCTTAAAAGACAGAGTTTGCCACAAATACTTGTATCTGTTTATATCTACATATCTATTTCTTAGTCCATTTAAATGTACCTACAGCTATTTAATAACAAACCACTCAACATACTCGTAAACAAACAGGGCGTGGCAGTTAAGGGGTCGTTTTCTGTTCGCGCTATCTGTGACGCGCGTACTGATAACGATAAAGTAAATGTACGTGCGTGTACTAATCACTGTGTTTACTGTTCTATACATTGTTTTGTATGATACTGTTGAGTGAGAAATATTGAATTGGACTTGAAGACGCTTAGTAGAGTACAGAGCTCATTTACTGGCTTTAAGTAACTAAGGCCATGTTAGAATTAATACATTGCAAATATAGCTAAACAATTACATTAACTGACGTCGTTTCTACGTATGTATACATAGTTTGTGCTATAAAATGACTGGAACACCATTTTAGTAATTTGTTTGTCTAGTGTTTTAATTCAATAAGAAACTTTATCCCTGATAGCGAGCTAATTCAAATGGAAACTTCTACTGTTGATGCTTATGCGGGTATTGCTTCTGGCTCCTGTCATATGAACATACTTACCTAGTATTCACATAGCTCAGTGTAGAGTATGAAATAAATATGAGTCTGAAAGACTTTTATAGAAAAGCATGGTTTGGAACCTACTTATAATGATATTAGTTTATTTTTTATTCATCACTGGTTCAGGATGTATGAATACGATTTAAGTTTATTTTTCATCTCAACCTAAATAATACAACATCCCCACCCGCATTTCGTCTTGTCCCACCGGACTTCAACGCTGATTGTCTCTTCCTCTGTCATGCGTGTCAATTAACTATGTATCTACCATGCTGGCCACGGACCACTGTGTGAGGCAATTGGAATGTTGGTGTACCCTTGGTGCTAAATTAACTAGATTTTTAAACTGAATGAGGTGGTGTTTGACCATAATTTGCGTTAATAATTAACATGGTGAATGATATGCTAACTAAACGATTTTCACTCACGTGTAATTCGCGTATGTTGTATACGCGTTTCGGATGTAACATACGCGAATTACACGTGAGTGATAACTGTTTTTTTAACATCTGGTTTCTCTTCAACACGTATTGATAAAATGTCTCACGAAAGTTTTAATATTAATATGGTAAATGATGTAGATATTCGCAAATGAAGTTGTTGATACTCGTACCGTATTAAAATCCAGGTTAGATTTAGATAATGTGAAATCCAGAGTTACGACGTAGGTGCAATGCTTAACATTAGGCGAGCTGTTCTCAAACACAACCCTATATCTCGTAACCGAAGAATAAGAAACTCATTGCTAACACACATTGTCAGCTTTTTCATCCAGTAGTTTTGGTCGTGAAACGTTTTGCTTCAAGTATATTATGTATTTTAGCTTGGTTTTTATTTTGTTTTCATTTGTTTGTAAAATTAATATTCTTTATTTAAATAAGTATACTTATATCTCTGTAAATTTAAGTAAATGTGCCGCGGCGGGATACTGCAGCTCTGAAACACAAGATCCACTGGATACTTAGCTCAGAGCTCAGTACACTTCTGACGTACTGTACTAGTGCATAAGATTGCATTTGTTTTTGTAATATGTAATGTACACGTAAGTTTTTAGTCAAATAAACAAATTATTATTATTATTATTTTTAAACTAAGCCTGTATAAAAATACTCGTAAAATATGTTTCACGAATGAAACTCCCATCACTCACCTAAGTCTCTGACCTCAGTTTATTTGATCAAGCTAACTTGTACTAGCTCCTAATAGACTTATTTGCACCCGCCTACATAACCAGCACCCATTATATTGTCTCTGGCGTCATGCTACGCCTCTTTCCCTTGCAACTAAAGGATAAATAAATAAATAAATAAATATTCCGGGACATTGCACACAGCGCCATCTAGCCCCACACTAAGCAAACGCTTGTGTCGTGGGTACTAGATAACGGATATAATACTTATATACTTTTCTTTTGTAAATACATACTTATTATACATACAAACGACCAGACTCAACACAAGATGCTTTATATACTAAGATTGATTTAAAATTCATCATCATATTGGAATTTTTTTTTTTCAACGGAGGTTGGCGGAGGGTGAAAACCACCGCAAACCGACGACGCACGGATGGAAAAGTACAGAAAGTTGATAAAAAAAAAAACTTTTGTATTTGGTTAACTGTTTGAGTTGTCAGACCGACTTTGGTTATAAAGTTTCTGCATCTCTTGATGTACAAGTACCTATTTATGTACATAGTTAACTAAAATATACATAAACCTATCCTGGCTACATCTGTTACTGTATATAGTTAGTAAAACCACAAGTTGTCTGAAGCGACACACACAAGAAACATTGTGATCGATAATAACTGCAATTGTGTGTGACGTCACCGCCAGTCGCAACAGAATATCAGCGCTGGTGGCCCTGTGTCATCAGCATTAGGCTGAGTTGCGGCTGTATTGGGACATCACATTCTTAGCATGTAAGTTTAGTAAGTAAATAGGTTAAAGTTTTGTGTGTGTCTCAATAAATATATTTTCTTTCTTTCTTTCTTTCAATCGTTAATGTTAACGCATCCCTACGATTAATTCTCTGCACAGTTACAAATTGATGTTATTTGCATTCAACGTTCTAGTTCAAGTACGTGCAATTCAAGAATTTCATTGCTACATACCAAGAATACATTATACCACATAGATATGTCATCGAGAAATAACAAGAACCGTACGTGTCACCGAAAAATAACAAGATCCGTACGTTTATAAATTTCCTAGGAAATTTATAAACCTTCGTAAGATTCTAAACTAGAGATAAATTGTATTATTTTACGCCCGCATTTTCGCCGATTGATAAACTTACCGAACTCACGCGTAAAATAATAAGTAAGGAATAACCAAACGTCATGTGCGCTCTGATTGGTTAAAAAAGTCACGTATTCCTTCACCTGTCTCGCCACCCTCTCCACCGCACTGGTTTGCTACGCCACGGAACATAAACAAATCGGTTGATCGTGTGTTTTTCTAAAATTTTAATGTTGTGGTTACTGAAGTAATCCTATAATAAGTGGTCTAAAAGCTGCGGACAGCCAAAATGGTGAATATAGTGCGTTAACTACTAGACAATTGGTTAACGAAGTGAAATTTACCACAGAGCTACATTGTGACAGTGAACATCGGCCAATCAGAGAGCAGTGTGTTATTTACCGTATTTTAAAGAAGCGAAAAATTAAAAGCTCTTTTGTGATTGGTCGAACCGTTTAGAACCTTACGGATGGATATTATAAATCTACCACGAGATGTCGTAAATTCATAAATTAGCGATAATGTGGACGTAAAATAATACAATTTATCTCTCGTTTAGAATCTTACGAAGGTTTCCGAAGGGTTACGTAGGTTAAATTTCCTAGGAAATTTATAAACGTACGGATCTTGTTATTTTTCGGTGACAGATACATGAAATTCACTTGTGATACCACGAGTCTTTTTTACTTGCAGAATGTCTAAACATCCTTACTTAGGTGTCGGTGCACATAATTCACTTTATGTTAATAAACTGGTTCCATTTAAGATGGGTTCTTCATATGCTTGCAGTAATTTTTTGTTGTTAAATCCGGTCTTAGTTTCTTGGAACGTACTTGTAAGTGATGCAGGTGCTTTATTTTCTAAGTAAAATTGTGTGGTAAATGTTGTTCTATACTTTTTTACTGCGTAGCGTCACTTGTTTAAGTTTGAGCTTAAATATATTCCATTACTAAACAGATTTGAATGTAATTTAAATGTGTGACATACAGCACTAACTATGCTATAGACGCTGTTGTTAGAATACAATTTTACGTTTCTTAAGTATGTAAACAAGAAATACAACTACATTATGACGCAATTCTACCTCTAATCTCTTAAATGGATTCCTTTACCTAAATTCATAATAATTTATAGCTTAATTTACCTCATTACTTGTAAGTAGGTTTAATACCATTAGCATGTCTTCATATTTTCTAGGGCACAATAGATATTTATCAAAATGGCGTGCCTTAAGTGGCCACTCAACCGCCGCTGTAATTAAATAATGAAAACAAGAATATTCATTGGCCAGTTAATGAAATAATTGTCTAATGGACTTGCGTGATTGTGATGCACTCGGAAATCTTTCCGTTTGGAATCCGACTTGTGAATGTACCTAGTTGTAACGAAAATGTTGTAGAATTTGTCTTTGAAGAATGTGTCATTAATGTACCTAATTATGTTCTCGTGTATACGAGTATTCTGCAGGTCTTTGGAGTATTTTTACATACCTACGATAGGAACGTTTAAAACTAATAGAACCCCTCTTATCTGACAATCACAAGTTACATTTAATGCAGATGATTTTTCAATCAAATCTGGAGTAAATAGATTTTTTAGTATACCTACTTAGACAAAAGATTTTCTTTTTAACCGACTCCAAAAAAGGAGGTTATCAAGTCTTTTGAAGTTTTTTTTTAAATAAGGTCGCGTAACAGCTTGGCTGTTATTTGACACTAAAAACACTATGTAATTTACATGTTACAAGTCCTAATTTTGTAGAAAACTAATCTCAAACTTCTACATATCCTAGCCGGTGATTTTCCAGCAAAGCAACATAACTCCCCAGATATTTCGCAGCTTCCATCCACTATCAGATTTACCGCTCGCCTCGGGTAGCACTTTCCCTCATATTTCCAACAGATAAACTCATATAAATTGCCATCTTACGTCTTTTTGTTTTCAAGGTAAAGCTTAGACACAGATGAGACCTGTTTTTAGTTCTAGTTTGGTGGACAGATTTGCTTTTGTATTTTTAATAGTACATATACTTATAAATCTTTAATGTAGATCTATCAGACTTATTACATAACAGAATGCCATCAAAGTACTTTAATTCGCTTTAAAAAAGAAACTTTGACACGTCTCTTTGACAAATACATACGTATATGTGAGTCAGATAACGGCTGTTAGTTTATCATCATTCATGCAATAACATATTTGGCATATTTTAGTGGCTTGATGATTCGAGTAAATTACTCATTTCTGCTTCATCCTCAAGCCTATCACTTTGGGAACTAGCCATGCAATGCCTGATATCACAGAAATCTAACTGTTTATTTAGATTTCTGTGCCTGATATTGAGATCCAAATTATTTATTCAAAAATTTCTAACACTTTGGGCTACAAATTTATTTCTTTAATCAGTCCACCTAGCTATTTTAGACGGACCTAATACCTATCTAGCGCTAGATAGTCGCTACTGGGTACTGGTTTTAGAACCGGACCCAGTGTCGCCACTGCCAACCTGACCGGACCACTGAGCCACATGTCATGAACCACGCCTGTATCATATTTATTTGTATACCTACGTATACATGTTCATGGTTTGGATATGGGGAATGATTTGGATTGGGACTTTTGAGTCAAGTTGGTATTGAAATTAACACTAATGCTTCGCTGCACAAGAAAACATTAAGTAATTACCCTAAACATGTAACAATTTTAAAATTGTAATGAATCTTTTAAGTTTTTATTCGTATTTTTAAATGGAATCCTTTGTAGTTTACGCTATTCAATCGAACGAAGTAGAATGAAGATAATAATGCCAACAAACGTAGCCTGGCGTTGGTTGGCGGTATTTAAGTTTTCTTGTCCAAATATTTCGTAAATTCAAGTTTGAGCCCAGTTTTACTGTGGTACTCGTATTTCTACATAAATCTCTTTCTTCTCCAACTATCTCAGAAATTCCATACTCACTCATATCCATAAAGTTTGAACTCCTTTTTACTGTGCTATTTCTACATAACTCTACATCAGGTGTTGCCATGGTGTTTCCAGAAAAGGTGTTGGTCAGGCGTGGGGCCGTGGTGCGCCGCGCTCGCCGTGCCCGGTGGCGCGTGCAATGCGGAGCGGTCGCCGCCGCCTGCCGCCCAGCCCGTGCCCTGCGCCAGGCCCTGCTGCCGCGACGCCAAGTGAGTACTGCTACTTACCTATTTTTTTACACATGATAGGCTCACGCTTGTCTACAACTCGGCTGACGTTAAGCAACGTTGTAATCTTCTTCTTCGTCTTCTTTTCCTTCTACGTATAAGTGCATCAACAGTGACGAAAGTTTTGTATGTCGGGCTCAGAGCTAATGAGATTCCACTACCGACTGAAACCTAACACGATGTGCCTTCGTCTTGGATAGGGCGGGTTTCGCGGCAAGCGAGCAATACACTTGATTAACACCTGAGTGTAAAGTGTAAAGTAAATAAACTCCAAAGACAATTTCATTTTAATATTGGGCTAGTGATGTAGGTAAATAAGATAAAGATTCTTTTTACACTTCCCTTATCCCAATACAATAGATTGCTAAAAGGGTTAGGTTACCATAAAACATCCAAACTATCAGAGGACAGGCATTCAGGCCGGTTACAACTTCTTATCATATCATGACACTCTCATAGTTTTATATAAAGGAGAAACTTGATAGACCCTAGCCTTGTTACAGTTTTTATTAAGATAAAGTAGCTCGAGGAAAGGCTAACACAATTGGGCACGTTAGATAGACCTTGAACTTAGAAGTAGAGTGTAGAAATATATTGTACAGAGTGGTTTGTCTTGTGACATGTCTTCGAAATAGATGTTGGCATAGTATAGTAAATTGGATTGTTTCCTCAAAGAATAAAATGAAAAATGGTTGGCCCCAAAAAAATATGTTTTTGTATACATTCAAATTTCGCACAACTCTCTGTTATTATTGTCATTTTCGAATCGGATTTACTATTAATCAAAGGCTTTGGTATGACTAGTACTGCTATTGTAATGGAAAACAAACTTTTTTTTATATATGAGCACGAAAAAACGACCAGTAAAATGGGTCAATCTTACCTGCAACTGAATTATACCTCTAATCTAAATATATAAACTCAAAGGTGACTGACTGACATAGTGACCTATAAACACACAGCCCAAACCACTGGACGGATCGGGCTGAAATTTGACTTGCAGGTAGATGATATGACGTAGGCATCCGCAAAGAAAGGATTTTTGAAAATGCCACTTTTAAAGGGATGTAATAGAGGATGCAAGTTCTTGTTCTTCTGCGAGCGAAGTACCCACTAGTACTACATATATGTACAGACATCTAGGAATCTCTTCTTCTTCTTCTTTTTATCGAATGAGAGTGGCCGACTCTGGTGTCGAGAGTTTATCAAGCCACCCTAAGGGCCTCTGACATGGCTTAACGACTGCCGTACTAGACAAACAGCCGGGACCTCTAGGAATCTCTATACACTATCTATTCCTCAGCCGTAAAATAGTCAAAGGCGAATTCATTACAGACATCTCACGCCTCAGTTGAGGACATGATGAAAACGCCATCTATATGGGATCCTTTGAGCATCCTCACTTCATTAACTTGCCGTAATTATCACTTAGTGGCTTGTATGCTTCTATGAAGCTTAGTTTATTGACTACATATATACTTATTTACCTACGTATTTATATGTATATTCGTGTGATGGTTGACTGGTTTCAAGGTTAAATGAAAACGTCTCATGTGGTTAGCAAAGTTACAAGATTGCTTAGTTTATGTAGATACTTGAATCGGTGGCTATGAAGTTTCTGTGTACTTAAAACAAATAATAAAAAATAAATTACTGTTTTTGTTCTGGGCTTTATATTCAGATGACACAAAGTAGGTCTCTTCTCTTGTAATTAACAAATTGCGGAACGCATTAAATCTATAGAATTGGCAAAATTTTCGTTAATAAAGAAGGACAATCATAATTCTAAATTCTAAAAACCTACTTATGTACTTATTTCTCCTTTTCCTAAAAGGGGTTTAAATTTACTTATGAGAAAATGAACGCTCATTAAGTCAAACATTTATGGTTCTAATTTAAATAAGCGTGCTAATTTGAATGACTTACTGGAATTAACAGAAATTCTTATCTCTAGCCTTATTCGAACACGACATATTTAACTAATTCGGTATAATTAACAAGGCAGCGAAGTAATTAACGGGATTTCGAAACGGTTTCGCCGCAAAATTGACACACATTTTATATAAATTGCTTTTGTGTCAAGAAAGTATAAACTTATCAAGTATCACATCTTTATTTGTCGCGCTTGCATATGCTCTTGGTATTTACGATCATATACAACACTATTATTAATAAACCCACTAGAAATGCTCGCGACATGCTCTCTCATAGTAAACTCAATAAATACCACCGCGGCTATACAATAGAGATTATAATTATAATTAATAACAAGCAAACAATTACACGACTCTCCATTCTGCTACATGTGGCTAGCGAATGAGACAAATCAGTTGTTAGATTGTTTCATTAGGAACGATTTGATTGTTCATTTATAATGTTGGTCCCGAATTTCCTGAAGTTTATTTATATTCTCTGTAAAAGTGAATTGTATAAATAGTAACCGAATTGACCGAAGCAAAATTAGAAAATGCCATTTTTTTTACAAAATAGAATGATTAAATTTCAACAAATAAACAAGTAACTATACGTACGAGTATTTCACGTGTTGCTTAAAATAGTGTAAAGTTTACAACACTTCCTAAATAACATTGTGTCGAATTAAATAAATAAATATAAACAACCTATGAATTGAGAACCTCCTCCATTTTCTGATGTCGGATAAAATCGCATTAATAAATTACTTTCCTCGACAATTACCTTTAAAGTCCTTGACTGTACTACTCACTGCACCAGCAGATTATTATTGAATGCGCTGGAAAGTCCCGTTGCTGGGAATTCGGGACCCCATCCCCTGGCTACCTGGCATCCCTTTTACAACCCCCGGCTTTACTGGCTTAGTTCAATGGCGGCGCCGCACCCTCGTCAACGTACGTACCCTGCGCGTACGCATCCATTTTAAAAGTCTGTAATTTTGAGCGTTCGAAATGTGAATTGGCGTCGCATATTTGATTTGCAAGGATTCTTAGTGTTTTAGTGTAATGTCAGTGTTCGTAATATAAACGTGCTGATCTATATTTGAGTTTCAAAAATACTAATGTTTTAGTGCAATCTTGTGTGTTCGGAATATGAATTTAGCGTTGTTTAGGTGATTAAAAAGGATTATCAATGTTTATTAATGAGTTTTCAGTGGTTTTAGACAATATTTGATGGTATTGAAGTGTATTAGTGTATGCTGTATGTGAAACAGTTATATGATGTAAACATGGATCTCTCCATACCTAGGCTTAAGTTTGAATGTGACGATGATGAGGAATATGAAGATTTTGACTTGGCTGACATGTAAGTTAAATCTGTACTGCAGCTATTTTTTATACTTATATATTTTTAGTTATCTTTCCGTATAATATTGAAATTTAGACAAATAAGAACCTATAAGTCCTCTATTGTATTGAAGTTAGTATTTTTCTAAAATTATAAGTTAAATTACTAATTTACTAAAAATTATTTACTTATACATATAACTATGACTTTCAATAGAAATCCTATCACCTTACTTGAAGGACTCTAGTTTAAGCATCCATAAATCATATCAAGACATTAATTCTATCTTGTTTAACTTCACTCATCACAGAGATATACACATAAATGATATTGTTACACTGCTACATCGCATTGCACAGGTAGAATCCAAACGCAAGCAAATTATGCACCGGTGCACTTGCAAAAGAATGCCCGAGCTCAGCCGACGAATTCCAAAGAAAGAACCGCGTCCCTTTCTGCAGCCAAACCACAGAATACAACATATTAACTAAGGATTTACAACTATTATTATATCTGTGTCAAAACCCCTGCTATTTATAGTTAAGTTTTTATTAGTAAGTTGAAAAAGAAAGGGACAGTGAAAGTATGTAAGTGTTCTGTTCAACTTGCATGGTTAGCTACCACCCTAGTTGAGAAATATCAACGAGTTGGCGATTATAGAAATCGAGTGTAATTTATGCTTTTACCCATTGGAACGGAAACTAAATGTAATGTGTTCTTGTTCTGGTAGTATTATTAAAGGTTTTACTGAGGATAAAAAACACTGATATAGCGATACTCCTTTGTCAAAAAAATTGATACAGTAGACTCTCTCTCTTAAAAATTAATATAATATGTATTTTTGGTTAGACCACGCATGAACATTTATTTTCTGTGACATTATTTATGCACCTGTAATGATACCATTATATTTCCTTACAATTGAACTATCAAATATTATTGTTTTACTGCAGATAATTATGATTACAAATGGCCAAAGTCTGTATTAACAAAAATACATACACAGATTTCGAGAGAGTAAACAATTGTAGCAAACTAGCCCGATAAAGATTTTTCAGTAGAATATACGGATACCGCTAGTTCAATAGATACATGTTGATATAAATGTGTTGTTCAAGGTATAATTTAAATTTTAATAAGTCAGGTTAAGGGCAAAGCAAGTAATATGCAGTTTGGTGTCAAATAAGTTAGCTTAGAGTCATGCCACAGTCAAACAAAGCAATTAAACAATACGGCATCCCTTATCACGCAAACTAGTGAATCAACACACTAAGCAGGAGCCGGCCCTCAGGGTGGCTAAGGTCCTGATAAGGGTCGGCCATTGTTACAAATTGCCAACATCTGCAACGTAGGGTAGCGCTGATAACCCTCCGCCACTGATAAGATATCAAGCTTGTTGCAAAACGTAGACGACCCGGTTCCAGTGACGAGATATGGCGGATAGGTTCTAGGGTTTTTGTGAGGTTTTGTTGATATACATTAGGAAGTTGAGATTTTTTAAAATTAAACTAGACCTGAGATGTTGCGCCTTTACGCCGATATTCGTCAGTATTACATAAAACTTAGTCCTTTTCGAAAAACAAAGCATAGAACGGAATTTTTGAAGATTTGGCCAATAGAACCAGCACATTTGGAATCCAACCTTAAAAATTAAATGTGCTATCTGCACATTTAATTTCCAAGGCCTTTTACGAATAAGGAACTATGTATACTAATAGTAGTGATACACGTTAAATACTAAGAGTACCCTTTTTTAACTATAATTAATTGGAGTGGAGTGAATACCTGTGCTGAAAATGCACTACTTCAGCACAGGTATTCTTAACTTCTTATAGTCATTATGAATACAAAAGTATGTATTGGAAGGTTTTGGGCAGGTCATACGAATTTGTCGTTAAGCGTCACGGTCTTCTAATGATATCAAATGTATACTAATGTTGTGTTGTATTGTTGCAGCTGTGCAGATAGCAGCTCGGGCCCCCACGGGCAGCTCCTCAAGACGGCTCCGCAGGCCGCTACCACGACCGCCCACAGCAAGCAGCTGGCGGCGGGAGCGAACCTCCCGCCCCAGCCGCAAGGTAACAAACGTAATGTCAACCAATTGTTGTTACCTCCTCTTTGTAGATTATACTGGCCAGTGTGCATCTCAGGAATTTAGTTAACATAAAGTCTTCAGACACAGGTTACAAGAAATCGTGACAATTTAGAATAACTCGTTGACTGAATCTTCGTGATGCTTGCTTCCAGTTCAATTCATTCCTTTCGTTAACTTTCCTGCTGAGATGTATACTGCCTACACTACTATACAATTACACACATACACATACTAGAACGTGGCGAATGTAATCAATTACATTTATACCATTTCCCCGTCTCCAGAGAAAAAAAATAAGAAACACGTTACGTACATTATGGTAATGATTCGCCAGGTTCCAAAAATCAGTTACACTCTACAAGTTTTAATATTGTTTGCCAAAATTGCTTTCAACTGTTAACGTATTGCTTAATACTAATAACAAATTGGTATTACCAAGAGATGAAGTGATTTAGTTATAACCAAATAAAGTGTGTTTGATTTCGAAAGCGATTTTGACGGACTCCTTATGTTTTGCGAAAGTGAATGCACCTACTTGTTTTTAAAAATACTTCGATACCAAATTCGATTATATTATGTTTTTGTTTTAAAAATTATTTAACTGCAAGACCATCAGACCATCTTGTAATTTTAAAAGGTTTTCCTTTTGGTAGGTTTACATATATGAGGCTTCAATTTAGGTGCATACGCTTTTTTAGTTTAAGTGAATGTATAAAACTTCAACCAAATCTGACGGGAGGTAACAATACACATCCCTGAGAAGGTCCCATAAACCTGTAGTGTGTTTGAATTTTCATGCACCATCCTTTTATTCTATGCACGTATAGACTTCTCTTTTTTATATTGGTAACTAACGCGTTACCTTTTTAGTGCTGCTTTAGTAGTAGGTATGTATGTCCAAAGCAACAAATGTGTTGTTCTACTGATTTTTTTAAGAATATAAAAGAGTCATTAAGAGTTTTTTAATTTACAAAACCCTTCTTTTAAAAGATTGCGCTTAGTTACCAGTAAACTTGTATAGAGCTGGTGCATTTGAGACTTTAAATAAATACAACCCTACTAAATATTAAATACGCTCTCTGATACATCAGCTTCGAATAGCAAATTTTCTATTCTATAGATTCGCTATTAGTTATAAGCAGTTTTTTCTATCTCACTTTCTATCGAAAAGCATGTTTTTAGATTCCTTTCTTTTAGATCAAAATAAATCTGTTTACTTTACAGGTCTTTTTTAACATTCATGTAGGTTTTTAAGTATAACTCACTAGTCTTTGAGATACAAGCTCACAGTTACAAATAGAAATGTAGTCCACGTCTTGAGTACAAAGGCCTACGCTAGCATCTACTGATGCTTGACTTTAAAATGTAAAAAAAAACTGCTGAATACAATGAAAGTCTTCGAATATGCCTAGTGTTGCCTTTGTTCTGTACACTTTTTTAACTCTAATCATCCTAATATTTGACTACAACCAACCTGAAATTAATTTCCAAAGTAGTCTAAAATGTAAGACACCTGTGTAAAAGAAACCTAGATACTATTATTCACACTATACATTAAGTTTATTTATTTCCAAAAGGTACAGACACAAAATGCGGGCTAAAAGATTACAAGCAAATAACACTGTGACGCATAAGACTAAACCTGCAGTTGAATTAAGTCGGTACTTAACCCTCATGTTGGATTCTGAGAGTAGTTCCAGTATCTATACCCGAGTTAACGTGTGTGTCTGCTTGTTTGCACGCGTCGGCGCACGCGCAGGTTCCGGCTGCGGCGCTGATGGTGACTACCAGCTGGTCCAACATGAGGTGCTCTACTCCTCGTCCAATCGGTAAGGATACAGTTAAATTTATATAGGAAATTGATAGCATTAGGTGCTACCAATATTCTATCAGTAGCAGTATGTTCCGTCAGCCTTATTTGAGAGCTAGTTCAAGTACTGCCCTAAATCAAACACATGCATGCGTGCACCACTTTCGACCACAGAGTCTGAATTCTGATCAAATGCCCGATTTAAATTTAAAAAGAAACAAGCGCTAGCCCCCTTTGTTACTCGTATTTATCCAGACTGGTCTCTTTTATATAATACATTACTTTAATTATATTTTTTTACAACAACGAAGAGGCCAAATTTAATTAAAATAGATGCAGCCGTTTTTGCCATAAGGATTTAATCTCGCTTTTTAATTTTAAAGGAACCACTTGTCTAATACCAGATTTAAAGAGCTATTCGAGTAAATGTGTCTTCCGTGGAAGGATCTGGGCGTCTAACACAATTTACGTGCCCAAGAAAACTTTCCCAATGAATTAATTCTGCGGGAGGCTCACGATCCTCGGTAATAAGGACTCGGTAATATTTTTTTACGTGGGATAGGTTTGCGTTTGACAACAGCCTTCCTGATGTTAATCTATTATTTATTATGTTAGTTATTAATCTATATATCGTATGATGTTCCAGGTACGAGGTGCTGGAGTTCCTCGGCCGGGGCACGTTCGGCCAGGTGGTCAAGTGCTGGAAGAAGGGCACCAACGAGATAGTCGCCATCAAGATCCTCAAGAACCACCCCAGCTATGCACGCCAGGGGCAGATTGAGGTACATACATACATCATACTATGCACATAGTAGAAACTCGATATTACGTTAAATTCACTCGGTTTTGGTTTTGTTCTACATCCATACACTCGATATAGCGATGCGCTCATTCCATTATAATGACAATGTAAAAAAAAAAACAGCTGCACATATTATGTATTTATGTTTAGTTTAATTATTTATATCCATTCCTTATTTTCGAAGTCTTGCATAATTCACTTGAACGATTTCTCAACATTATTTCAAGTGTCAAAAATGTCAACGCAGAAAACTGAAAACTGTAGAGTTGGTGCCAAGAACTACATTATAGTCCGACAAACGGAGTGCCGTCTCTTCGATACGCATTCAAGCGCGGACTCTGTTTATCATCGTGCCAAAATAAATGATGCAGCACTTTGTTAAAGTATAGACTTTGTAACTATTTATAAATCAATACTGTCCTAAAGTATCTCTTAGTTACTTAGTATTATCTTAATTAATTTAAAACTAGAGTTACCAAGTTGGATCGCGCTGTTTCCGGATAAAATATTAGGTACTTATGTCTCTCTCTCTCTCTCTGTCTATACAACCACTCCACCACTATACCAAAAAAACACCATGAACGGTTACTCTGTTGTGGCTTTACAGAAGAAAGGACTAACAATCAACAAACAAAAAAATACACTTTTGTTTTTATATGGTACGATGAAATTGGCCGAGGACAAAATCGGCTGTGGATGCTGTTGATGATGCTCTCCTCAAACAATTTTTATTTCATATTAAAAAAAGAGTTCTACTGTGTCACGTGTCGGTTTACTTCCACAAGACAACTTATTTTTCCTTCAAGCCACTAGTATCCAAGAAGCGGCCGCTTTATAAACTTGGCAATAGTCCAGTTTCTGAGATGTTTGTGTTTATACGACGGTGTGAAGGTGTGGTTTAGATGATACGCCCCACTTTATTTGAGGAACTTTTTTGATGAATCTTGGTGCTGGATATAGTTTTCAAAGCTGATTTAAAGGAAAAGTTCATATTTTTTGGTAGACAGTTCGAGTATGTTTTTTGTAAATTTTGGAGAATAATTTGTGGCAGAAGGATTTTGGAGACGGTAGTTTTGACCGGAAACTGTGAGGATAATAATATTGTGTCAAAGAAATTCATATTATAAACTAGAGAAAGGAGTAATTTTGGCCAGTAGGTACACAATAGATGATTTTAGTTCTTAGAGCCAAATAAAACATAAAATAGTTGGTTTTCGTCTCGAAATCTCCTTCAAGACACCATTATTTATTTATTTTATTTATTTATATGTATTTATTATGTACACAAACTAGTATAACGAAGTGGGTAAGTTGCAATGTTCAATGACGCAGTCTCTTTAGATCCGTGAGAAACATTTGCTAAACAGTACAAAAACTGTGTGAACAGATTGTAAGATGACGTAGACGCTACCAGCAAAGAGTACCACTGTACTACCAGCAAGTCTTAACGATTTTCGACTTTAAGGATACAGATTTTCCAATAAAACCAGTAAGCGCTATCGTTTATGGATATTTGATATTTCAAACCATAATAAGGCTTAAAGGGCTTACAGCTTTTTATCATTTGATACTTTATTCTAGCTAAATTTGATTCTAGCGACGTAGTAAAATTAACAATGTTTTCAAAAATTTACATTTTTTAAGGACATGCTACATAGGTTTAATTCACATTGTTCAGACAAATTCTACGATGATTGTTGAAGGAACGACTCAACCACTAACTAGCATTTTCGATTTGCGAAAACAGTATCGATAAAGTCTAAAATCGTCTGTAGAAATTTGCCGACGTCATATTGGAAACACGTGTCTTGCTTCACGTGTTAAACATTTGCAACGACGCTGAAATTACGATTGCAGGATTGCAGTCATAAAATGCATACTCGAATGAAACGTGATATGCATTAAGAACGGTCGGAAATAACTGTTTACACCCAATCGTAGCTGGATTTAGGTTGGTTGGTCACCTTCTTAGAATCGGGATCGGGAGTGATGACTAAATTAAGAACGTCGGAATAATTACGAATGTGATGATTTAACTTACATGTATATTGTATATGAACAACGTAATAATTTATTTATAGGTTTAGATAGGTATACAATTTGTAGATTGATTTAGCGTAACTTACACACTATTTGTTTTCCTATAAACAGAATATAGAACTGTATCTTCGATATTTTGACTTTTGATTAATCAAGCTATAGGACTCTGATTAGGTCAAACAATATCTAAATCAAATTGGAAATTGATTTGCCCATCGCTCTCTAGGGTAATCGAGTAAGCCAGCAATTGGAAACTCGCGTAAATCTAATCTCTACTACATCACTCCCACTGCAGAAGGGCAAGCACGGCACGAGGACTAATAGTCTTTCCACCATTTATCCACCTGTCACCATACAACAAGTTGATAAAAATGGTGGAAAGATTACTAGTCCTCGTGCCATGCTTGCCCTGCTGCAGTACCTCTTGTGTCGTATTTTCTCATGACTGAGGGTCGTGACTCCCCCGCAGAATTAATTCGTAAGTTTAGTTTAGTAATTTTTACATATCCATCAGTACTTACGTTTATAACACGTATGTTAGATACAAATACAAAATGCAAATACAAAATTCGTTTATTTGACGTAAATATTGTACAATAACGTGTGAATCCTCTGACCTCGTGGTAGCCGTAAGACTGTGTTACGAGGCCAGAGTCATCTCCTAATATAGTATAGTACCTAACGTACATATGTTTATTTCTACATTATTATGTATTCCAGGTGTCCATCCTCTCGCGGCTGTCGCAGGAGTCAGCGGACGAGTTCAACTTCGTCCGCGCGTACGAGTGCTTCCAGCACCGCTCGCACACGTGCCTCGTGTTCGAGATGCTGGAGCAGAACCTGTACGACTTCCTCAAGCAGAACAAGTTCTCTCCCCTGCCGCTCAAGTATATCAGGCCCATACTGCAGCAGGTGCTGACTGCGCTGCTCAAACTCAAAGTAATTTCAACCTTATTTACTTAGAAGATAAGTCTACTATTCTCTGAATAGCAGTCTGCTGTGCGGGGTTGAAATATATCAAGCAAAATCCAGCTGTATTTTAAAAACAAGTTCTCTCCCCTGCCGCTCAAGTATATCAGGCCCATACTGCAGCAGGTGCTGACTGCGTTGCTCAAACTCAAGGTAATCTCAACCTTATTTACTTAGAAGATAAGTCTACTAACTTCTAGCTAGCAGTCTGCTGTGCGGGGTTGAATTGTGCTGCATCATCATAAAATAGAGTAATAAAAACTTTGAATGTTTTGTTTATTATTTTGTAACCAATCATACGTAACCCATTCGTTAGCTGGCGCTAAGACCAACTAAATCCTGGCCTCCGAAACCTTATACATATGTACAATAAAAGATGTTATTCAACCCGGTGTTCTCTTACTTTCTTAAAAATTAGTGTATGTGATAGCCCAGTGAATTAGAATTATATTGTTTATGATTTAATGTTCACATTATAAACAGTATTGTTATCTGCATTGCAGCAACTGGGCCTGATCCACGCGGACCTGAAACCCGAGAACATAATGCTGGTGGAGCCGGCGCGGCAACCGTACCGCGTCAAGGTGATCGACTTTGGCAGCGCCTCGCACGTCAGCAAGGCGGTCTGCAACACTTACCTGCAAAGCAGATACTACAGGTAACTATACTATTAGAGAGAGACTGAGAGAGGTGCAAGATGTGAATATAGAACATAATGCTGGTGGAGCTGGCGCGGCAACCATACCTGACAAGCATATAAGTCTGACAATCATGTGAGAGAGACAAACGATATTGCTCTAATAGTGCAAATTAGACTGTTATGTATTTTAGTACATTGCGTCGGACAAGAAGCATATATAAGATATTTTTTAAATTTAAAAACTTACTTTTATAGTGGCGATCGTTCTTGATTTTTAATCAGTCTTTAGCGAACAGTTATATAGAATATCTGATTTATAGAAGCGCCTAGATTTAGACTAGGCTTAATAGTTCATTACTATCAATTTGTCATTTAAATGCATAAAAAGATATGTGAAAGAATTATATTATTATTTTTATTTTTTTCCAATGCTTGACCACCAGATACTATTTTGAGCCGTGTACTAACTCATAATTTACTAATTCGCAGAGCACCGGAGATCATCCTGGGGCTGGCGTTCTGCGAGGCCATCGACATGTGGTCGCTGGGCTGCGTGGTGGCCGAGCTGTTCCTGGGCTGGCCGCTGTACCCGGGCTCCTCCGAGTACGACCAGATACGGTACATCTCGCAGACGCAGGGCCTGCCCACAGAACACATGCTCAACAGGTAAATTATACTGACTGGTCGAAGATCGAAGCCACTGGCATATTATGAGAGAAAAGATAAATAAGGAACCCGTTTTATTGTGTATACCCCAACCCTTACCCCACGCAAACCTATACAAGCACTATATTAATATATAATGCTACTTTACTTATAGATTGAACTTCGTTTCAAATTTTTTTTTTATGTGTTCAGTGTTTTTTGGCAACATCTCCGACTTCTATATGTTGGTGGATTGATCGACTAACAATACATAAAAAAAATATTATGTGAGAGGCCTATACCCAGTAGTGGGACGAAACCGGCTGTGGATGATGATGGTGACATTAGTTGTATTATGTGCTCAACAGGTAAATAAAATAGTGCTTTCAGTGCTTAGAGCAGCCTGGTTTGAGAGCCAGTTCCATTTGTAGGTCACGTTGTGTCGTTTTAAATGACCTGATGGTCAAATAACTGACTTACAATATGAAAAAAGAAAATTTATTATACATTTAGGTGTTCGAACTTCAGCTTGACCCATTTGATTTACAAGTCCTGTTCTACAGCGCCATCTTTTCCAATTTATATTAGTAATGATTCTGAATAACTGTGGTTAATGCCGACGAAGGGGTATAAACTAGCAAATAAATGACATGTTTCGTATGTTCTTTCTACGAATATGATTTGCTCCTTTTGTTTTATAGTCTAATGATAATGAATAGAAGTATTAATCTCTCTCTCTCTCTCTCTCTCTCTCTCTCTCTCTCTCTCTGTGAGTAGTGTTTCCTCATGACTGAGGGTCGTGACGCCCACGCAGAATTAATTCGTTGGGGGAATTCTCTAGGGCAGATACATCACATTACAGAATTATGTATAAACTACTAATATTTCCAGCGCAAGTAAGACGGCCAAGTTCTTCTACCGCGACGTGGACAGCACGTACCCGTTCTGGCGGCTGAAGACGCCCGAGGAGCACGAGCTGGAGACCGGCATCAAGAGCAAGGAGGCCAGGAAGTACATATTCAACTGCCTCGACGATATTGGACAGGTGAGGGACAGGTGTTTGTGAGGTCATTACTGGCTCCATGATGGCAACAAAGCAATACATCATGGAGCCAGTGATAGAGTACAAAACACAATAAAAGCGCGCACACACACACAAAAGCAATGTGTCATGTGAAACGTCACTTGGTTATGATAGTATGTGTTATTTTAAAGATATGCTAAATATCATGTCTGATTGGTTGTTAAATGTGCTGTAACCTGTGCATTTTTCATATAAAGTCATGTGTTGATTTATACCTCAGAACACTGCACCTCTTTTTAAGGGTTTAACAATATCTCATGTACCATTTATACATTTCCAGGTGAACGTACCAACGGACCTGGAAGGAGGGCAGTTGCTGGCCGAGAAAGCAGACAGGCGGGAGTTCATCGACCTCCTCAAGCGCATGCTCACTATGGACCAAGAACGACGCATCACTCCCGGTGAAGCATTGAACCATGCCTTCGTGACGCTCGCACACCTGGTCGACTACGCACATTGCAATAATGTGAAGGCATCCGTACAGATGATGGAGGTAAGAGAAATAATAATGTGTTTTTTAGGGCCAAAAAATTTAGAATAAGTATAAAATGTATGCTAAGAATGGACCAAGAACGACGCATCACGCCCGGGGAAGCATCGAACGACTACGCACATTGTAATAACGCTAAGGCATCTGTATAATGATGGAGATAAGCAATCATAAATGATTATGATTATAAACATGCTTTTTTGGTAATAATAGTGAGTGATCTATATCATACTAAATAAAAAGTTTATTTAGTCTGCGTACGTTTCTCGGTAGGGAATGCGTACTCGCATATATACACGATCAAGGCGCTCTTCAAATTACAAGTTTAGGGTCCTTTAAGGTTTCAAACTGCAAAAATTTGTTTTACTTATAGTGACTTCAGGTTTTTTTTTAAACAAGATTTTAGTGAAACGCTTGACTTGCAACGCATCTTAAAGGTTTTTACCTTTAAGAAACGTTGCAAGTCAAGCAAAAAAACCTGAAGTTGCAAAAGTTGCAAGTTACTCTAAAATCTTGTTTAAAAAAAAACCTGAAGTCACTATAAGTAAAGCAAAACATAAAAAAATACAAAAAAAAATACTCGCATACGCTAACCGATTATGTTTTTTGTTCTAGGTATGTCGTCGTTCAGGCGGCGGTGTGGGCGGCGTGGGCGGAGTGGGCGGCGCGGAGTACGGCGCGCCCGCCGCGCACCACCTCGCGCTCACCATCAACCAGCAACGCTTGCGCGCCGCGCCGTATGACAACCTGGTGAGTTATATAAAGACCCAAAAAAAATACACAGACAATTTATTTGTGATACAATTAATGTCACTCCCAGGACCTCATACTACCTACGTACCAAAATCATTATGATCCGTTCAGCACTTTGTATGATGTGCACACAAATAAACAGACGAGAAGTTTAAAAACTGTTGTAACGTGTACTGTTATCGATGAAAAGTATACCCAAACAATTTTCTTCAAATATTTTCTTTCTACAGATTTTTGATCCTCTTTAACTTTATTATATTTATAAATAGATGTCAAAAACTAAATCGAGTCTGTCAAACCAACTATGTATTGGGCTTTCTTAATTAAGAAATTATAAAGCAGTCTGCATCAGTTTTTTGAAAAACCAATTTTATATATTATTGAGGGTAATAAGGTATTTGTCTATATTCCAGTACCAGCTGTACCAGGGCGGTCGCGTGGCGGTGGGCGGAGCGCGTCAGTACGCGACGCGCGCCGCCGAACCCTTCCCGCACCAGTTCGTGTCCTCTATACTCTGCCAGCCGGCGTATCAGGTGAGAATTCATGTTTTGGTGTTTATTTATTTCGACTTTTGTATTCTTATGACATAGTGACTTTGTATAAATTTTCGATTACAGTGATAGTCACTCTGATATATTAAAAAAAATGTTACTAAAATGGCGAATGAGATGCTATTTCTTACTCATTAGTTCTTTAGACCACTGATTTAAAACAACATTTGAAATCCCAACATCCAGAATTTCCTTCCTGACCGATAACAGTGTCTGTGTTGCAGAAGAGGTGTTACTTGTTAAGAATCAAACACTATAACTTGCTGTTCCACCCTCCAGGTGCAGCAGCTAGCCGCGGCCGCGGCCGCCGCCGCCGCAGCGCACCACCAGCACTCAGTGGGCGAGGTGGGCGCGGTGGGTGTGGGCGAGTGGCGCGCGCCGCTCATAGTGGAGCCGGCGCCGCTGCCCGAGCCGGACGCCTGGGACTACCACCACCGCCACAACCATCACACGCACAAGAGGTGGGTACCACTACACTGCTGAGCCAACACCCGGCTACAGCTGGCCCTGCAACCGCCAACCAAAACTAGGACTCTGTGGGCAAGATGGGTGCCGTGGGCGAGACACTCGTAACGGTTATTTAACAACAGACGGCGAAAAAACTGCGCACGTCTCAAAAAAGTGTACCACTGACTTGTAACCTAATGAGGCGCAAAGAGAGGAGAGAGAGAGAGGATTAATCAATCCAATTCAAGCCATCAATATCTTGTGGGATACATATCATATTATGATCCCTGGCCTCCACAAGCATAGTAATGTCGATGCTATTTTCACGTTGCGGCTGATTAGTCACAAAAAGAAAAAATAACGTAGTAATTAGTAGCTAGAATATATGACAATAAAGTATACGCCTTTCTTGAGCCGGTATAAGAAAAATCTGAAAAATTTAAGTAAGTTAAAGATATAGTAAATGTAATTACAACGGCGCGTTGTCAACAGATCGACAAAGCAACAGGCGACTGCAGTGCCGCACTACCAACCGCATCACCAAACACATCAATACAGGTGCTTATATATTATACTACACACAACTCACACGTAAAATAAGGCTTCTATTGTGTATACTCTTTGAAAAAGACGATTACTTCTTTGTATGTGTTTGTTAAAACCCACTGCAGGACATAAGCCGCTTCCTTTTTACTCCAATAATCCCTGTCTTGTGCTGTTCTAGTCCTGATATTTTCTTCGAACTTTATAACCATTTTTACCCGTATGCTCATAGCTAATTTTGTTTGCAATAGTAGACTTAGGTGAAATACATTTAAACGTCCTGAGTTGTATAACAATCTATTCTGCATTGTATGTACTATGTATCCTATATAATATGTGCAATTTTCATACCTTTGTCTATATTGTAGAAAACATTTACAAAAATGTGTGAATATAGCTATGGCTAGTATGGAGGATAGATTGGACGATAGTAAATTTCTTTGAATTTTTTTTTATGTAGAATCCAATGACCATTTTCACATATTTGTACTCATAAAAAATCACGAAATGAAAAAAAAATACAATTCATCAAGTTTTGAATACAAAAGCCTAACTTTACGTTTCGTTCTCAGCAAAACACATCACTACCAACATTGTTCACTACTTATTCTACCTATTTGATGCAATTCATTTAAATAATAGCTGTAAAATCAAACATGTCTTTCAAAATGTAACACACATTGTAACATAACTTAACATTTTAACAACAATGTAACATACTTTCCAGTATGGTGAACAACAGCGGCAAGAAGGAGCCGACGCAGCTGTCTCCGGTGAAGAAGCGAGTGAAGGAAGGCACGCCGCCCTCCAGGCACAGGCACCACCACAACGAGCATAACAACACGTGAGTATCTCTCTTTTGACTCGTATTTCCACATGACTGAGGGTCGTCATTCCCCCGCAGAGTTAATTCGTTAGAGGAGTTCTCTTGGGCAGATACATCGTGGTGGGCGCCCAGGTCCTTCCACGGATCTATCTAGTTACTTGATAGTTTAAACATCTAAAAATCCGCTTCCAAAACCTGGAAATGTGTGGTTGGAAATAATGGAATATGTGGTTAAAGTTTCAGCTCAAGACTGTTATCACAAGATAATTTGCAGCTCGGATACGTAGTTGTTCCTTTATACAGATGGGTGCTTATAATGCATATCTGCTTCATCATCAGACCTTGTAAACTTTCTGCAGTAAAACTTTCGGTTATGGAGTTTTCATATTTCCCATTTGTCACCCTTCGGCTTCATCAACAGATTAGCTCTAAAGTGTCAAATTATAGTAATGTCATCGCAACTACACTTCTATGAATAATTTCAGTTCGATACGATCATTAAAAGTACGCGAGATTCAAATTCTTAAATTTGTTCTTACCTATTAGATTTTATTGATTGAATTTCTCAACAAAACAACACCAGTGGCTCTGCCTTCTTAAAGACTGGCCTGTTAGCTTAGTTGGTAGTGCTCTGCGTTCTAAAGTTCTTTGAACTTTAAAAAAATATAATTACTTGTGTTGAGTCTGGTCGTTTGTATGTATTTACAAAAGAAAAGTATATAAGTATTATATTCGTTATTTAGTACCCACGACACTAGCGTTTCCTTAGTGTGGGGCTAGATGGCAATGTGTTCAATGTCCTGGAATATTTATTTACTTACTTTGAAACATGCTTTCTTCTCTTAACAGCAACAGCCGCAGCGGTACCTGGGAGACCGGCGCTTGCGCCGCGCAGACCATCACCATCCGAGACACTCCCTCGCCTGCTGTGTCCGTCATCACCATATCTGACTCCGACTCGGACGGCGAGCAGCCGCGCAGGAACAACCATCGCGACCAACAACAACACAATAACAACAATAATAATAATAGAGGTTAGTCTAACAACACATATCTAAGCTAGATAAAATGTGTCAATGTTAGTTGAGTTGAGGTTTTGAATTTTTGGTAAATACTACAGGATTGTCCAAAATGTCCAATCCAAACCTCTCAACTTGTACAATCTGGAAATTGTGTAGAATGATTCTCTCGTTAGTCATTTGTGTTGTATCGTAAAACGACGCATGGGAAACTCGAGGATGGGAAACCTACTCGAAGTAAGTTAAGATAAGCTCTTTCACAACTTGGTCGAAATGAATTAACCTGATTGGCAGGTGTTGCTCGCCTCACGACTTACGAAGTTCCATCGTTGGTTAATCGGATGTATTTAGACCGCGGGGCCTGCCACTTGACTTGGTTGATATATTTTAATATTAATTTTTCGTTTCGTTTGTTATGTTTCGAATTTAAGACATCCATCTTTAGAACGTATGTTCTGGGACCAACATACGCGAATTACACGTGAGTGAAAACCGTTTAGTTAACAATTGGTTGATATAGTTTCCATCACAATTAACTTGTTTGTATACCTGCAGGTGGCAGCAACGAATGCCCAGCGGTGGTGACGTCTCACCACCCCGCGGCGCCGCACACGGGCGGCGTGATCTGCAGCGCTCGCTCGCCGCGCGACGACAGGCACGTCAAGCACGAGCCGCACCAGGCCTGCCACCACACGGTATGTACTTGGACGGGGGTACCACTAACAGATAATTCGCTAACTTTCAAAAGACATTCAATTTTGGACATGCTAGCAACCCCATCTATTGATTATGTGAATCACAAACCGCGATCACTTATGCCCTGTGTGTTAAAAACATCTTACTAAATTTCGAAATTTTGTGAGTATAAAAAGTTTTTGTACCATCTTCACGCAAAAACAGCAGAACTTAATGACATTGAGTATGGAGATAAATTATTCATAATCAAAATATTGATTTATTCATAAATACTCTATTATATTTCTCTACATATGATTAATGTTCAATGTACATTCAATTCATATAAATTTACACGATCAATTAACCATTTAAAAATTACATTATTGTAAATGATGTTAAAATAAATGTAAAAATATAATATCCAAGTACAATGTCATAAATGTAAACATAATATTAATTAACAATTATGTGTTATTTTAATTTTGATCAAATCAAAGTCGTAAAAAGCTTGCTTGATAAGCCAGGCCGTCAACATGTGTTTAAAAGAAGGTAAACTGGTGGCCGCGGTGATTATGTCCGGCAGCAAGTTGTACACTGTCGGGCCCATAGAACGCTTTAATTTGTCTGCCTTCACTAAATGTCTTTCAACAGCTCCTAGTTTGTTTCCACTGCGAGTCGGGTATTCATGCCGTGAGCTACGCACAGTGTATTCATCTACGAGTAGGTTATTAAACTTTGGATAAGCACCAAGATTACTAAAGACATTACAAAGATTTTTCCCACGTTAACGTATATTCATTTATAATGTATTTAACTCGCAGAGCCAGCAGCAGGCGGCGCCGCAGCAGGCGGTCCCGCAGGCGGCCCGCCCCGCGGCTCCGCAAGCCACGCCGCAGAGTCAGAAGAAACGCCTGCTCGCGCTCGCGCAGCAAGAGGCGCAGGCCAAGGAACAACATCATCACCATATGCAGCCGGTATGTCACCAGTTTGTAGTGTTTTTTATTTATTTGTTTATTCATAATAAGGTTGTGGAACTCCCTGCCTGACTCTCTGTTCCCCACGCACTAATCCAACGATCTTCAAAGCAAGAGTGAATCGGTTCTTATCGGGTAAGCACGCTCCATCATAGGCTATAGCCTTTGCTTGCTATCAGCCAAACTATGGCCAAGGGCAAACCCGTTCTAGTTAAAAAAAATAGATACAAAAACCATTTACAAACTCTCAACTTAAACTTATAATAAAATAGAAACTTGATCTTATAGGATATGTGAAACAATTGTAAATTTATAAGTCTAACTATTGTGTACAACATTACTTTCTTTACAATACATATAATGTTATACTCCTTAAGTTTTAAAATAGGGATCGATACGTGCACCGCTATATGTCAGCCCAAATGAACTCCTCCAATAATTAAAGTTCTGCTTGGGAATTACGACCCTCAGTTATGAGGAATATGACAAATGAAAGATACAATAGTGAATAGAACAATGAAATAAGATATATGGAAGTAGAGGAGATATAAACTTAACAGTTACAAACCGAAAGCCACTAAGTTAAACATTAGGGAATATTTAAGATCTGACGTCAACCATAGTTTAGTCAAATGCAGTCAAGATTGTACTGACATACAATCTAATTATGAAAAAGATTATATGCTTCAGGATTTCTAGTAACAGTATGTAATTGGTCCATTTCAGAGCGGACCGACGGTACGCCAAACGAACGACTACCAATGTAATCAATATGTACCGCAACACAATAAGAGGGATAGCGTAAGTGATGTTCTATATTGCACACGAATACGCTTCCACACACAACTTATATGTATGTATTTCACAAGAATAAAAAAAAAAAACATTCAACAATATATATTTATAAATTTATTAATAAAAACTACACCATGCTATTGAATAAAAAAATTACCACTATATACACAGTAAAGGTATTGAGACTGTGCACAGTAGTATTCGGGTAAGGCAAAATATATATTCATATTCTGTGATATTAGTACTTATACCTATACCTATGTATGTTACAACTTTACATTATCAATAAAGATTCTTTATCTTTATCTTTTATACATAAGTAATTTTATCAAAGAGCAAATTGAAGGTGTAAATATTTACACACTTTGAATTATTATTATTGCTAGTAAAATTTGAAATTTGCTTGTAAAACGATATCAAAATATAGCACAGATATTAAAATTCAGAGGGGGCCATACCAATTGAAACATCTTAAGCGTCGAACGTAGCCCGAAAAATGACAATCGTTATTTTCACAGTTTTCACACACACGTTAAATTGCACTAAAGAACAGTATTTCAGAATACTTACGTAACATTTTATCGATTGCAGAGCGGCGGTTGTCGAGACTACATCCCCGCTACAAGCGTCGCGACACACGTCGTGAACAACGTCTCGCACGCCGTCACGGGCGTCCCGCACGCCGTATCCGGAGTCACGCACGCAGTGACGGGCGTCCCGCACGCAGTGTCCGGCGTTCCGCACACAGTGTCCGGTGTCCCGCACGCAGTGTCCGGCGTCCCGCACGGAGTGTCCGGTGTCCCGCATGCGGTGTCCGGGGTGTCGCACGCGGTGTCCGGTGTGGGGGCGGTGGCGGTGACGGTGGCGGCCGCGCCGCCGCAGGCGCACAAGCACGCGTGGCATCACCACCCGGCACATCACCCGCATTACAAGTTAGTAGCGGTTTATATTTGGTTTTTAAACGAATTTGGCTCGGTAGAGTAATTTTTTTTTTCATTCTGTCGCACCCTATTTCTTTTCCGGCCTTACACCAATGGTTTGTTTTTCAAATTATTTGTGGATTTGTGCGTGCTTAGTGGCGAAGGAAAACAATGTACTTGCCCAATGAGTAAATTCTGTAGTCTTCTCAACTCGAGAAGTATAAGGTATCGTTACCATCAAACTTTTTGTTTAGATATGAATGAATCTGAAGCCCACAATTTAAGGTGTGAGTAATTATTCGTACCAACACTTTGTATGAAACTACAAAAATACCGGTGTTACAGACAATATCTTACCTATATCACCACTTTATCCTGTTATAATGACTCAATGACTACGTTCCCAGGACGAGTAGTGGCGGCGTGCTGTCCCCGGGCGGCGGCGTGTCTCCGGGGGGCTACCTGCCGCCTCCACTATATGTGCCCACCTACCACTATCACACGTGAGTACAGTTTTATACATGTATTTTAGAGGTCGTCAATTCGTTGCAATATTGTCCGAATCGAATAAAATTTGTAAATGAAATAGCAGTTGCATGTATGCCGGCGAGACCCTTGTTTCTTTTTTTCTTTTTGTCTTACCTATTTCACTCTGTGATTGATCGTTTCCGATTGCGTGGGCGCCAACTACGACGTATATATCCAAAAAAACTCCCCATGAATTCGGCGTGGGAGTCACGGCCCACTAGTAACGAGGTATAGGACTCAACTTTATTCAAACAAAACTATTGGAACTTTATATTAGCGTGTAAATGATCTTACTTACTATGCTGGCGCACCGACCCAAACTGGATCCTGGCCTCCGACACCAAGAGACGCCACTCCGACCGGTCCTGTGCTATCCCCCGCCACCGTGTAGCATGAAGTTCGATAAATGATCTTGCAAACAATCTATGATTATGAAACGTTCGTAGCTTTTTACTACAGCATTTGTTTCCTTTATTCCAGCGGTGGCGTAGGCGGCGTGGCAGCCCCGCCCCCCGCGCACCACGCGTCGGGCGCGCGCCTCCCCCCCGCCTACCTGCAGCCCTACTCGCCCACCTACCTGGTGCCGCAGCACCCGCAGCAGCACCTGTGGTACACCGAGTAGTGCCACCTGCTGTGCAGGGTGAGCTGTGGACCCTGACACACCTGGGAGTACCACTGCGGTCTTCTGTCATCAAACATCGATTAGTGTCGTCCATGTGTGGTGTGGTCATGTGCTGACACCGGCGTGTTGCAGATTAGAAGAGTCGGCATTTGCGGAAAAATTGAGTTGATCGTGGAATCGTTTTTGCACGAATAATCGCCACGACAAAATCAAATCTGTCGAATGTTGTTGATTTTGAGAAGAAATTCGTCAGACATGGAAGATATAGCGAAAGAAGCAAGTGATCGACTCATCTAGTGACATAGTGTAACACGGTGCTGGGAAACAGTTCGTCGGAATGTGATCGGGACTCTAGAAAGTAAGATATCTTTGATTATTTTCTATCTACGAAAGCGAACTCCGCTAAAGTTTCGTCGCACTTTCAAATATTCCTTTTTATCGTATCGAATTAAACGTTGTATGTTAAGGAATGTAACGGTAGACAAGTTTATTATATTTATTGATGTATACTCGGACGTCTACCGCGGAAGTGACCGCTAGATATAGAGCACTCAGCGTCGCTTATCGTCGAGAAGTAACGATTTTAATCACACTAATTATTGTATAGTTGTATAAACTCTTCGATACTTCGGCAAGGGCGCTCGAGTGAATCACGTGGTGAATCGGAAAGGAACAAAAATGAATTCGATCGACAATTTCGCACACTGCAATTTTTAATTAAAACTATGACTAGTGTGTACCGCGCGTATAACAATGTTCCTTTACTCTTATATCGTATTGTTATAGAGAAGTAGATTCTATTATATTTTTTAATATATTTGTATGATTTTGTGATTGTCCGCGATATCTCGCCGCGTACTTGCGTACACACGGATTGATGTTTACTTAAATGTTTAGTGATAGTGAGGTTTTTTAGGTTTTTGCGAATATATTATATTGAAATTGAACAGCTTTCTTTGGTATTTGTCGCGAACATTTTGTTATACTATTGTGTTGACAGAAACGTGTAATATTGAAAAATGTTCGTGATAAGTAAGAGTTGTTTGATTTCAATATTGTATGAGATGTATTTTAGATTTTTAATTTATTTGGTGTAAGAAAAGTAGGTGTCGGTGTCACGTGAGTGAGTGTAGTGTGTGGCCGCCAGGTGTCGCCTCGACACTCATCATTATATTATTTGTATCATATGGATTGTAAATTTCGCGTATAATTTTTTTTTCGCCGCAAGAGCGAAAAGTAGGTTTGCATTTACTAATATGTTATCGTAGAAAACTAGTGTTCGTACCAAATGTTTACAATGTGGACTTTATTAGTAGTCGATTAACTATAGTTATGTGTTTGTATGCGCCGCGACCAAACGTATCATATAAATATGTGCGCGGCGTTCTAAGGTTTATTGTAAAGGTGATTGTCAATTAAAGATTTCGGTTTAACAAGATGATGAGAGATGGAGTCGCTTTAGGTATTTGAGATTGAAAATAGGTTTGTTGCGTTCCATATCGTGTAGAGTAGTACGATCATACAAACAAACATTTATGCTGTGTTTAAATAACTTGAAAATATATTAATCGGAGTTTTATATTATTAAAAAGTATTTAGATATAAATATGTACGTGTGTAGGAGGCGGTGATGGTCTAACTATAGACGTAGTTTCGACTATTTTAAACGAAATAAAAACTACTAAGAATTTTATAAAAAACGTTTAGTACACACTAATAGTTATTTAAGAATGTAATGCATGAATATTCACGTTAGATAGAACAAAAAAAAACTTTAAACTAATTTTTCATTAATTGAAAGTATAAATGTCGAAAAAAACTCTTATAAAAATATGTAAAATGCAATTTATTTTACGACTGCAATCGATTAAGTTTATTTTGATAGGTGTTTAGTGACACTCGAGAAATGCTAATTATATTTTGCTGACCTGGGAATTGTGTTAGTTTGCTTTTATATGCCGCGTGGCGCCCTACATACCGCGTACCTTGGCCGCACATAACTAGAGATATAACTGAGCTGTGCATATAAAATCTTCTACAAATCTTACATAAACATGTATGAGAAATAAAATTAGATACAAAATTTCAGAAGAAAGAATTTTCTGTTAATTTTGTACTATTCCTTTGTATTTTATTTGGAAAGGCTCTATTTTTGATTGTATATCTTAGTATATATCTCTAGTTAAGTCCGAATCTCACAATAAGTGAGGAACAAGCTGTGACAGTGATTTTAAGACGCTACGATCGTGTCTCGGTTACAATTAACTTTGTACATTATTAATTATGTCAATCATGACTATTAGAAAATACAATATCAATTTTTAACACACAAGATCTTTTAAGTTTTGTACAATTATAAAAAAAAGTTGATTTTAGTTATCCGTTATCATTATAATAAAAAAAAGTAATTAGTATAAAGTTGGTTGTACCGCGATCGATTGTGGCGCCCTCTACAAAACCACTACGTTTTTATCATTTTGTATCGTTAGTATTTTTAATTAGTACATAAGTGTTTAATTTAGAGATGATCACGATTAATTGCAGTTTTCTCGAAACAAAATACATAATATAATTTATCATACATTCTCCTGAATAAAATACAATACTTATTTTTTATGACAAGACTATGTAATGATTAATTTCTGTTAATATAAATGTTTTAGTACATAGCTTTGCTGCCTGACAATAATCTTTAATTTTAATTGTATTTTTTTTTTCGATTATGGTTGTAGAGTTTTAACGGTAGCCCGTGTTATTTTTACTTTTTTTAATTTGAAGCGAGCTTTATATTGGAAATGATAACAGTGGCTTTTTAGAATTTCATCTCTACATTTCTTTTTATCTATGATTTTAATTCGTAATTCTTCTATACGCTATTTTTTGTTGCTTTGTATGTGTGATTTCATTTGTCATCACTACATATTACTAATTCACTTGAATTGATATAATTTACGCCTATTCTTTGACCATAGCTAAAAGGGTTACATTAAACTTAATTGTATTTTTTTCTTCCATGTTTTAAATTTCTTTAATTGTAACGTTTCTTGACCTGTCTGTTATTCTTTTCATTATAAAGCTCGTATATTTAGACATACAAAAATGAAATTGTGGGCCTTTGTCTGCTTAAATTGAATTATTGTAAAGTAATTTACATTTGAAAGATTTATTAACTAATTGAAAAAATCGCATATATATAGATTGAAGTCTGAACATATTGATCTCGAATTATTTTTAGTCAAATTTTAGAGGATAAATTGTAAATGAGATCAATTTTCACAATTATCATTTGTGTGCATAATTTTAATATTTAAATCGTACAAATTTATTTAAAAAGAAGTAAATAAAGGCTCCAGTTTCATTGCATGTCGCTTTAAAGTCAGCACTCATTGTGTGAAGCGTTAATATTTTCTTGGTACTTGTTGCAATAGATGACGATTGAATAAATATAAATAAAATGAAATCCTGAACAACAGTTGTATCACATTTTTATGGGATATCCACATAATGGTGCCGAGACCAGGACTGGAGTCCTGCCATAGTAAAGTGTTGTGTATTAGAGACATGCAATGAGTGTTGTCTGTATGTAGCAAAGAGCGAGATTGCACCTCGGCCGAGGCTTTAGTCAATGATCTCTGTCCGTAATGTGCACATATTATTACTATACAACTTACTGTACCCATATATCCTACTACGTTAGCACGCGATGATTCGCCTCCACATTACTACACTAGTGGTTTTATCGTTTTAAGTATTTTCACGGAGTTTTGGGGTCTTATTTAAGCGTATTAACTGATGGAATGTTAACATATTTTCTATATGATTAATTAAAACAAGTTTTACTATATTTTCTTTCACTTAGTTTTTAACTGCTTACGGTATTGATTAGCGACAAATTTGCCTTAATGTAACGTGTATGGGGCACATTGTATTTCTTATTTCGGTCGTTTTTGTAACATGAATGAATAGTGGAAACAGTCCGTCAGATGGATTCTGTGATTTTACTCAATATGAATGTATTAGTGCGTCGCGATAGAAAACAAAATGGAACACTGATGTAAATTTTGGGTTGTTGCAATAAAATTTTAATTGTATAAAATTGCATTTTGCGATACATCTGAATGTGGTGATGCCCCGTAGCTATGTATGTTTAGTTTAAGTTAGTTTCACCGCACGCGGGCGCGCTGTATTATGTATTATTGACCGATTATGTACAAATATACTCCCTTTGAGGAAATTATGTATAAAGCTGTTCAAATTTTGTATCTTTGCGTACTTTCGCGAAGATTGCGAAACTTTATGAGCGAGGCAAGGAAGCTTTATTTTTATTATTGAAATCAAATTACGAAAATGCGATTTTGCGTTGATAGCAATGTACTGATTTGTCAAATTATGAAGAATAAATCTTTACGAGTAATTTACGAATAAAATGTTACAGCTGTAATGAGTTGCTGTTAATGGTTACTTGAATATTATAATAGATTAAAAGTTTTATTGATGGAAATTTGCATAATGATAGTTAGTAATGTCTTTGTTGCCGAGCTGTGTTCCACTGTGATCATTTTACTTGTAACGAAGTCCGCATAGTGTTGGTGAAACTGTTCTAGCCTTTTTTGATTGTTTACGTGTCCTGTAGCCGCGAGTACCGCTCGGTACGGACGGACTAACCATTCATTATTTTGGGTATTGTATGTTTCACGTAGTTGTTAGCGGCTTGCGAGGCCAAGCCAATATTAACATGTTTTAAATCTAAATCGATAATATGTGGGTTATCGGGGATGAGCACGCGAGTTGCTTAAGTTTTACTTCAATAATAATCATTATAGTTTATTATTAGAGAGCGAATTGTAAATAAACATCAAATTATCCCTTTTTATTTTACTTTTATTTTGTCCCAGTTCCGTATCCCGTTTGGTTTTGTTCGTGGGCCTGTCTTCATGTTTGCATCGCAACTAGTGACTACCGCGAGCTTCAACGCACCAACAACATTACATTTACATAATACATACGGGAAATTATTTATTGAACACTTGTGTAAACTTGGGGTTTTGGAAAAACATGTTTATGAATTGTCGAAAGAAAGATGTTTGTTTACTAATTGTGAGGTTGTGTAACATAATGCAGATCACAACATTGCTTAGCTTCCAGTTTGAGCTATTACAAAAATTAATTAAATATACTTTATCTTGTTTGTTGCTATGTTAAAAAAACAACATAACATCTATGTACCTAATATCTGAAATCCTTGTAAGTGATTCTGAAAGTGTAATGTTGGTGTCGCGAAGCAATATCTATAGGAATCCGTGGCGTAAAGCCAGTAAGCTGCTGTCTCGACAATAACCAGTGTCAGACAATAATCATTCTTATTATTTGCATGTTAGTCACAATTTCGTTTGCCCCTTACTAGTGTCGATAGTATAAAGTAATATAGGGAAGTAGCCTGCGTGTCATGTAGAGGTATCTTATACATATGTACCTATGTACACGGTACACATGGCGGATTCATACACACATAAAAATGGATGAGTATTTAGATTCGTTTAAAATCACGCAAAGTAGCAATATCGGAGTAGGAGGTAGAAGAATAAATTTTAACATTGTAATGGGTACTCTCTATTTCGCCATTATGCTAGAGATTCTGCAGTTACAGATATTTATGCAATTTCGCCATATAATGTTATGGAGTATTTTTTTGTAGCTAAATATGAATTAGAGTATATAATATTGCAGTGTGAACCGAATGATTTATATGCTCTTAAGATATTGTTACTTCTTATATTGACTGATTAACTCTCGATTTAAGCACCTGTCCCTAAAATAGATAAAATTAATGTTGTGCTAGCGGCTTTCTAATAAAATTGTACTTAGTTAGAATGCACACACATTTTAATAAAGTTGATGGAGTATTTGATATTTACGCACTGTGTTAGAATTCTCATGACATTCGACATTAATTGATATTAAATCCGCGCTGTAGGGAGAATCGCGAGTTTGTACCTAATTCGGGGATATATTTTCGTATAAGAGGCGTCATAATAAAATCACTCCAATAGTGGAATTATACTAAACATAAAATATGTAAAGTGGCGCCTCTAGCGGATTTCGTTTGCGTTTTTGCTCTATTCGAAGCGCCTGCGCAAAACATCGCAGCAAACGTTAGAAGCGGTGGAGTGGGATCAAGAATAATTGAACAATCTTACTCTCATTTACAAGTCTGAAATCACAAGTTTGTTGTTAATAGTTTAATATTATAAACATTAGTGTGCTGCTGAGTCTAAGCCGTAATCTGTAGACGTAATTTTTGTATATTCGACGTTCTAGATTAAACTATGTGTGATAATTACTCTAAGCTTTTCAAATAGATTGAAGTACAATGAAATAATGACTTACTCATAGGCCAATGTTTATAAACATTATTTTTACACCGTCTATTAATGTTTAAATGTGAATTTTGTCGTAGTTACTGTCTAGTGTTACTCAGTCCGGTGGTCTTGTTCGCTTCTTTAATCTAAAGCTACTCTTACATTGTACTACTCGGTATGTTATCGTGACCTTTTTCTACGTACCTATTATGGATAATCTCGTTGATATTTTATAATGCATCGATGTCTATTTTATATGTGATGGTGACATAGCTTCTCAAATAGGATAGGTTCATCTCATGGCATGGCATTGCAAACTAACAACTTTACCGCAGTACACAAAATGTCAACATGTCATATCATATAGCCTGAGCTGGAATTTACAATGATCTGGTTAAAAAGGCAGTGATGAGCATATCGTCTCTTCATTTGATATTTTAAAGGAGACGTGTAGAAACATATTAGTCCGCAGCTGCTTTGTAAATTCCTGGTCAGCGAGCGATCATAGTTAGTATCGTACCTACAGACCTTTGTAACTAAATATTTTGCCGTCCAATTTCCGTAAACGGGAACAGACTAACTGGACTGTTAAATGATAATTTCTCTCTAAATATAACCCGTACTTCGACACCAAACCGATTTATTAACATTTACTATACTTAGATGTCTAAAATATTTTATATTTATCTAGAGCTTATAGGGTGATTAGGGCTTTAGTGTTTAAGGTCAGTGTCGGTTCGAATCCTCCAATCGTGTGATTGGTAGGATTGAAACTGGTGTCTAAATGAAATATCAGGGATATAAATATAAAGGTAGCCGGTGGCTTTTTTAAATTAGAAATTTATCAAAGATTTATACGAGCTATGGGAGTACGCGTAGTTATTAGATAGTCGACTTATGCGAGTGTGCTAGTGTGGACACTGGACAGACATCTGGAATTACACATTTCTTCAAGTCAATAGCATATAATATTTGAACGCCTGTTTTAGAATGATAATTATTATCTAATCCACTAATTGCTGTATTATTTATCAAGGCGTTTTATTCTGTATACCTGAATTTATTCGTGTCTAACGTCGTTTTTCGAATATCATAATCGAATATTAAACTGATTACAATTGTTTAACGTTTTCATTTTCACGTTTTCAATTTTCACATCAATTTACTGAATGATTAAAAAATACCAATTTCCATGTCAAATGTCTGTTCGGTAGCATAATATGAATAGATAGTTTAGATGCATTTCTAGATACCGTACTCAATATTGTTTCGATGTCATTTCTTAAAGTTTTCAAGTTGAATGTTCTCTAATTATCACTAAATTCTGAATTTAATGTTCTAGCGTCCTCTCAGTGTTTTCGATGTTGCGCATTAGCGCCTGTTATAATTATAATATCTTCAGTCAGTTCGGCCAAACTGTATGTGAAGTGGTGAAGGCTCCAAGCAGATTTCGAACAAAATCTGATAGTTTTGTGCAGAAATTGCAACATTTGCGCGTCTGAACCAGTTGACAGCCAGTTTGGAGCGTCTGTACACCTATTTTATGCTAGAATAGAGTTTTCGTAACGTAGTATTACGACCAAATTAGAAGGTAAAGTATCGACACAAACCTAGTGATGTATATCTAGTAATGTTAACGCTACGGTTAGAGACAGGACGGGGAAATTAAAGTACAAATTTATCAAAAATCCCCGACAGTCTGAAGGCTTTAAGCTCTTTCCTTATATACTTAGTATTATATAAGTGAAAAGAAGTCGCATAACTTTTTTAATAACAATATTTCAATAAATGTTTGTAGTACGTACGTTAACTCTTACAGTTGTACCTAATACGGTCATTTTGCATCGTTTCTTTATTTAATATGATATTACCTACCTTATATAATATTGAATACTTTAAGTTATCGATACGACCTAATCACGTTTAAATTATTTACTCACTGTAAACTATATTCGTGTTTGTAGTATTAACCTACTCTTAGAAGACAGAATCACGATTTTGAATAAAAAGTAATTTTATAACAATTGATGTGCCTAAGTGTAATATTCTATTGTAATTTGTATATACCTAAGTAATTAAATAGATATTGTACTTATTTATTAAATATCTCAGGGTGGTGTGCGGGCACCATGCTTGCTGTTTTAAACGTTCGACTAAATATTGAATGTCTCTGGTGTTTAACTTACCGTCACTCCAAAATGTATTTTGAGACAATAATTCCTTCTTTTCACTATTACTTACTTTGGGTTGTTGCACTATGTTTATAATTAACTCATCTTACAAATTGATTTGATATAATTTTCTTATAATTTGTGCTACTTACTTGTAAAACTTGAGATTTTGGTATCTATTCTGTTGTAATGACTTATAAACTAAGTGCACAGTTTGGTACTTACCTACTAAAATATACAATATGCACAATTTGTGTCGTATTTAAATACTAACTACTAATTTATTAATTAGTGACTAACTACCTAACTCACAAAACACTATGACTATGCAAACAGCAGAATAGATGCCAATTATCTCCCAAACACTTAACAATTTTAGTTCTCACATAGGAATAAATAGCGTTGTACTGATTAGTGTATTGTATTTTCAATTGTTACAGTTACTTTCTCTTTCTATTGTGGACACGTAGCATGTCATGGTAGTGTTAGAATTGAATGTTTTATAGCACGCCAAAAGTTTTTGCATATAATCCTGGTTAGTCACTGTTTTATTGGTCAAAATTGTATTATTAGGTGTAATATCGACCTCGGACGTACCATGGCGCTTGATCTACTAAACATTGTATTTCTATGTATCATCCATGCTGATTGCTGGCCCCGAATACATATATCTGTTCGAGATATAACGCCTGAAGGAAACTGCATAGCATTAGAATGTCATGCACGTCGGCGACACCCACTAGATATTTGAATTGCGAAGTAGTGCATAAAATAAATTAATGCTATTATGCGGTGAAATGAATATTGGAACATTGAATAATATTTAAGTGGCTAAGTTCTTATGTAGAATAATATGTTTTATTTACAGCAATTTTTTTTTCTAAAGTTGGAAAAATTATATCAAATGTCATTTACTGTTACTTATAACTATCTACCCACTTATTTTTTTCTATATATATTATAATTTGAGTAGGTATATGCGGTCGGGGTCGGCTCTATGACACGGTAATATTATCGTGTCTATGATGTGGTTTGAATGGGTATTTAATGGGTAGTTGTGTAGACTTGATTGTGATATCAATAAACATTTTCATACGAGCATCCAATACCGTGTTTTATTTGTTTCTGTGGTATGTAGGTAAGTAGAGATGGATTCCTAAGCACTATATGCAAATAGATTTATTTTAAATACAAGCAGTAACTGTTTCAGAATAATCTTAACACATTTATTCGTATTTTTTACTCTGTCTAGCAGGTTCAGAGATAATCTAAATCCATAGTAAGTTTAAGCTAGATGGACTTATTAAATTTCTAATTAATTAATTGTTTTTCTGACAAGACTTTATAAGACCTATTCAATTGTTGTGAAAATCCTAAACTATTAATATTACCTAACTAAATTTATAAGTATGTTCAGGGTTCCAAAAGAAAAGACAAGTTTATAGACTGAAATAAGCTTTTTTAACTAAACTTTTATACATAATATTACATTATTGAGTTACAGCTATTGAAAAAGTGGATGACATATACAACTTAGGTATACAAATACATACAGTAGATGCAAACTTAGGTAATGTATACAGTAGTTATATATAAACTAGTATAAATTTATATATTGCTTGTGTTTAACGGCTTTACTTAACACAGTTATACAATAGCCGATTCCGGTTCAGATTTACGCCTCTGAAGCTTGAGTTTTCATAATATACGTACAATAAAATATATATTAAATATTTTTTTGTGTATCCCTATCAGCTCTTATTACACATTCCATAATTTTACACTGAAAGCGTCCGCTTCAATAACTAACTACACTGTGCGTATTTCTACAGTGCCGCAGACATATTTTACACAAGTATTATCAAACCTTCTCAGCTAACGTACAGAAAAAAACTTGTTGTTTAATCTAAATCTAATTAACAAAATAAAAATTCTGATGTATTAAATCATTTCTCATCTCGACTGTCGCTCTCGGGATACGGAGTTTTCACGCAATTAGGTACTTTCCATGTTGACTCGGCAACTAATGCTATTTTAAACAAAATATTAAATATGATAATTGCATATAATTATGTTCTGAGATCATATTTAATACATCACAGGTGTTAAAGAAACAATTAAAATTAATATGAAGTGAAGACACTCCGTGATGGTGCTTACTATCAGACCGCGTCATGTTTCCGACAATATTTGGCACATAACAACATCTGAGTACTGACACATCTCCAACAACAACATTATATCTAAATATTTGCCATGCTCTCTCGCAGACCAAGTACATCATACATTTATAGAGTACCTACTGACTTCGTGGAATGGGAGTATTTGATGATGATGATAGATCTACAAGATTATTGTGATATCGTCTGCAATGTATACTTAGTACAGTATCTTGTGATAAGATGCTCAAAATAATGATATTTCGAATATCTCGTCAGATAGATGCTTCGACTTCAGTTTTAGGATCTGAGAAAAGCCTCTGGCTATTGTGAATTTTAAAATGTATAGCGAAATGTAAGTCAGCCTGTGAGAAAACACACGAAACACAATTCATAAAATTCAAACAAAGTCAAATATTTTTAAACAAATCGTATAGTACTCACTACTTTTCGTAGTCATAAAAATGTTTACAACATTGTAAATAAATTTAATGCACTATTTACGTCTAGTCATTATTTAAAAGTTCATTTTCTTAATTCATTAAGTATTGTCGGGTTTACCAAGCACTCGCTTTTGGTAAGTTTCCAAATATATATGGATACAACTCAAGTCGTACCAAAGTAAACAAAAGTTATTTCTCTTAGGAAATAATAGTTACACAAGAAAATAAAAAACACGATGATAAATGAATGAGAGATGAAATGAAAGGCTTGTCTTTTAAGTTTTATAAAACCGCGACCTTTTTTCCTAAAACCAATGAGAAATTTGTACTTTGATTAAAAGGTCGCGGTCGGAAACTAACAATCATCAATTTGGGACAAGACTACAAGAATAGACGGCTCGAGGGAACACCGAGGCAGTTCCAATAAAAACAATACTCAATATAATCATAAAGTTCTATAATCCATTAAAATACAACAACAAAACAAATATGCTAAGAAAGTTTTAGGGAGTAATATTGTAAAAACACAAATACTCAAATATGGGCCTCGAGAAGTTACTAACATTCATAGACATAATTTGGCAATCTATTTTCATAATTATATTCTGTTACTGCGAAGCAACACAATTATATCCAATTGAGTATTTGTATTTAACTTACGCTAGATTGCTGTTGTTCTACTACACGGATTTTACTTTTGTGCCTTCCTCGCCAAGGCGTAACGAAGACACAAAATAATGTTACATTAGAAAACATGAAATGTGTCAAAGAAGCCAAGAAAGCAAACAATAGAAATCTTATTTCCATTGCTTGGTCTTTGCTAGTTCGAGACATTTCTAAATTGTGACCTTTTAAATGTACTGCGAATGACCGGACATACGTAACGTACACGATATTACCGACCGAACCAAATCTTACAAGTCATGAAACTTAAAACTAGCTTACGCATAATATAACTTAATTAATTTACTTGAAAGAGATCATAATAAACTTATCCATTAAATTGTCACAGTATAAATTAAAAAACGGAGTTTAGTTATTTTGGTAGCGTGTGAAAATTTGGACAAAACTGTAAAAACTTACTGAAAAATGGTTAAACATTGAGCAAAATTGTGATGTTTCGAGTGACATTTCTTAAAAATTAAGATAATATATTAAATTATTAATAAACGCTATTCATAATGTCTCCAAACTATGTTACAATTTCTCTTAATATTAATTTAGTTGTTCAGCGACAAGGATAATAAATTAGATAAAAAAAATTGCATCTGACCACTGCGACGCGGGGGTTGCGTTTTAATTGAACATGAGACTGGCTTTGAAAGGGTTTGAACGGTAAGGTTTCGAGAGTTTACTGTTGTAGCTGCCCGGAGGAGATTTTTGGTCCAAATAGTGTTGAATGGATGTGTTGTGCAGTGTCGGGCCTAGCTGGTCCTCTTGAAGTGTGTCTGAGCGAGACGAGCCACCTTGGGCGGGCGGATGTGAGCACCGTGCCCGCACTCGTGCTTGTGGAGGTGGGCCGGGGACTTCTTGCCGCTCGCTGACAACCGCTTGCGGGGCTTCAGGAAATCTGGAAACACAGAAAATATTCACGTTACTAAAGAATCTCAAAAAAAATTAAAATACTTCGATAGGATTGATAATTTCGATATCTTTATGGGCACAGGGTGTCATACGCAGGGACGTATAAAATCAGCCATAAAATCTACATGCGAGGCGTGGTCGGGAACTGGTAAAAAGTTTACGAGCTCATAGGCTGAAAGGTTCGTTAAGGCACCCGGATGGTCGCGCTGGGACCTCGCTGCAGTTGACATCTTTACGACTCTATCCACGAGGAAAGAACAGTAAAAAAGTAGTTCTAGCGCACTTAATGCACCGGAATCCTTTTTTCTAATCCCCCAGAGGCGGCGACGTTCTTTGTGACCATTTCTAATTTTGAAAAATATTGCCTTAATAACTATAAAACTTTTACGACCCTTTTTACTACTGTTTAATCTGCATTGTAATGATTTTCGGCTGTGCGTTACTGGAGCGGGTGCTTACAATGCACTTAACTGGAGTATTTCTGGGAACTTTGTGAGTTTTTGATTATTGATTATGTAAAATGGGTGTGTTGTGAATGATAAAACGATTATAGCGTAATCAATATCGACGGCAATCACATGATATATACTACAAACAAGGTAGTACGATGCGATAGCATGAACTCAACTACTAGCGACGTGTTAAAAACATGAACAAGTACTTTTATTTAGAAACTAAAAACAGCTTTGTTATAAAGGACCAATAAAACAGAAGCATCAGCATGGGTACGAAACACGATAGTTCATGATTACCAAATCAACAATATAGTACAACAAAAACTGCCTTAGCAACACGAGACTTGCTCAAGGCCAGGACGGTTTGGGTGTCAACTGGTTGAGGCGTCTCAATTGTTGTTTGTTACACAATTATATAGATATAGAAACACCTACGAGTTGAATCTGATCTTCCAAATTGATAAATGATAGAACGATCAGACGTTGAAATAAAATTACCTAGTGCCTTACATACATAATGATGTTTTTGGGGTAAATTATAAGTAAGTATATGTAAAGTTGTGGAATGACGAAAGAAAACACAAGAGATAAGGTGATAGAGCTCGTACGTAATTTGTTTACAGACTTTACAGCATGTACCTAAAGTTATAAAACTGCCTGAAAGGTGAAAGTGAAAGACAAATTGGCCACGAAATTCTAACCAGAAAACGAAATCAGAAATAACGCGAAACCAAATCAACTTGAAACAGACACAAACGTCCAAAAGTTATCGTCAAAGATAAAAATATCTTCAAAATAACGTCTGAATGCTACCAAATAATAAGAATACTTAGTCAGAATCGCAAAAACTAAGCGTCGGTTGCAGTCGGGAACTATGTCAATGACGTCAGGAGAGCCAAGGTCGACTGGTAGAGTGAGCCATTTCCCGCCAATTCCTCCATGACAAGTCCACGTGGCCATCGATAACATAACCTCAAAATTTAATATAAATGATGCTATTTCAAATTGACTTTAGGAAAACTGGATCCTGAAGGCAACCCAAACAGGATGTCCCTGAACTGCTGAATTGACATGAAGTTACGTAATGACATGACAACGTGCTCGATAAGGCCGTGTCGTAAATAAAGTCACAAACAACTCGTGAGCGTGACATACGAGATCTTATTAATAAGCTGTGTTAAAAATAACAAAGCTAGAAGCGTGAGCGGTAGAAAACACAAGAATAACCTAAGAATACTTTCACAGGATTGCGTAAGAACGTTTCCCGCCAAAACTCCCTCGCGGAGTTCCCGCCATTTTGTCGCAACACGTGATCGGTTCGAGAGGCGCTTCCGCGTGCTTGTGTTTGTTCTGTAGCGGTCGGGCCGCGGAGCCGGCTTGTATTGGCCATGCGTAAACATGCGGCCGTAAACAAAATGGCCTTGGAGGTTGCGCGCGCGCCGCTCGACCACGGCTCGACCACCGCGCAAACAACTCACACATACATTATCACCGGTATTATCAATCTCTTATCGAGTTTAGCCTAATGTAGTAGTAGAATTTTGATAATTTTAAACTACGCTCCGCTGTTTGGCGTAGTAATTCGTTTCGACGACGTGGGACCTTGAATTGATAATGTGGCAACGTTTGTGTTTAAATATTACATACGCTTGGTATCTTCGATCACGTGTATGTATGAACGTTATTTTGATATTCAATTCTCGTGGATTCAAATGGATCAAATGGGAGTTTGGTATTCAACGCAGCACCTTTACAGATCAGATTCTTATACATGTTTAAAAAGATGTCTAACATATTTTAAAATTAGACTATCAAATACATAAGTAAGTATGTATTACAATATGAAGCAAGCAGCATAAAACATAAAATATGTCTAAGCATATTGAAATATTAATCCATAGAGAATACAAGTCTGACATGTCATCCACGCAACATTCGTGCACAATCGGGCTTCAACAGCGGGAGCGCAGTTATTTTGGGCGACCTAAATATCGCCGCGTTACCACCACCTCGAGCCGCGGCCGCAACGCACCGAGAAACACTCGCTTCAAATAACACCAGAAAAGACACAAGCGCAGAACAAGTAACTGTAATAAGACATGTTCGTGACGCTATTACAGACGTTACACAAGACATGACTGATGTAAACCCCTAATGGGGTATCAAACGGTCTGTGAATAACATAATCCCACAGTATTAGCTGAACTGAGCCATAATTATTGCAGAATCTCAGTAATTAGACAACTGAAGCTGTTTCAGACATTTCAGATTTTACGGCGGTTTAGCACGATATACGAGATTTGTGTAATAGGTATTGTCTGGGAGCAGTTGGCAACAGTGCAGTACAAAGGTGAAGTGATGCACATCACGTGCGTTGAAGGCCGGGCCTGACTGATGCATCCGTCTCCGGCACACGACTGAATGTTAAACTTGGCTCTTCGGTAAAAAGGACAAAATGGGGGAAATTAGAAAAAAACAATCAAGACGAAGACACGCATTAACTTTTTTTGGGGGTCGCGTGTGTGGAAGTAAAGTTGGTGCTTTGATCCTGGCGGCAAGTCCCGGGAAATAGCGGTACGCTTCGAGAATTCATAATTTGTTACGTGTGAATTTTTTGGAGAGACAAAGCTCGACGTATGAATATAAACATCTTGCTAATGACAATAGTTAAGTAAAGTGATAAATACTCAATATGAATAGGTCGTTTGTGTTTTAAAGAAATGTGTGTCGTTTATGAATTACTACGACATGTATATTAACAGTCGGTAAATACAATTTATAACCAAGTCATATCTCATGGTTTGAATCTTGAATACAATTTCTCGCTTTCCATTTACTAAAGAAACCACCTGCCGCAGGTGGTTTATTGTTGTTGCTTGGAACAAAATGCAACCGTTTTCATGAAAGTGGCCAGTAGATTGGCAAAACAGATGTCATTATCATAATCTCGTCAATTATTATCTGCGGTAAAACGAAAATTGCGGGGGCTTTGTGTAAGATGTTCACGTGGTTGCTTGCATCCTTGCGGCTACACACAAATGACGACCAAATGGTGTTGTGTTCGTGGGAATGACTCAGGCCCGCGGGTCACGATCCTGGATCCGGGAAAACGTGGCACTCATTACAGTCAATGCACCGGCCCAAATGGACGCCGGGCCCTCCCATTGTTCCTCGTAATTATGTCGACACGGATTTTTGGAAAGGATATTTTTGAGCATCGAGTCCTGACAATATTCTAAAGCTCATCACGAATGTCTGAAGAATGCAGAGTAAATGATGACGAAGTCCTGCCGTTAGCGTTCTTAATTTCAAATCTTTGGAATTCCTGGATATTTCGAGCGCGTTCAGTCGAATGTTTCGGCCAAGATTTCGGTGACGCGTCGAAACAAGTCCAAACTTGAACTGGCGTCGTGGCCTGCAGATGCTTAGCTGTAATAATTGGTGTGTGATGCACGTAGCGACGTAGCAAGCAACAGTCACAAACGCAGATTGTGGCGTGGGCGTCGGCCGCGTCCCTCCACCAAACAGGTTGCTCCGCCCGCGCTAGCGCACGTTTTATTTTATTCATTTACAGTACAGGGCTGCCTCCTTTGTGGCGATCTAAATGAGTTTTCTCTAGATGCCAGAGAAATCAAGTTCAATCTTATAAATTGTACAGGGGAGTGGTCTTCGGACACCAAAGGAAGCCTTTACAGAACCAGTTCCATCGGTCGTCGGCTAGAAGCGAGTTTAGTGTTGCTATTAATAGGGCTGTCGATTAACTAATCCCAAGCGTAATTTTCACAGCTGCGTCACAGGAAACGCATTGTTAGCTACGCGAACAGCGCGAGCGGCTGCATTGTTGATTACGAACCAGTTCCCAAATATCTAGGCCAAGTGAAAGGCGAGACGATGTCAAAACTTGGCGCTGGCGGATACACACTACACAGTGTCGGCGCGCGGACTCGGCCAGCCCTAGGGAAGGAGCTCGTGGTTCTAGCGCAACTGGACGGTGCCCGATAAAAAAAAGTAACAAAAACTAATCCCGCTCGCATATATTTATATGTATACTCTTTCGGCTACTGGTTTTGAGACGTGGCAGCCTAAACAAATAAGCGGCGACCAGGTAGCGACTCGTATAGAGCTCTTAACATTTTGTTAAAAAGTATTTATCTGATACTGTTTATTGCTCCTCCACTTTGTGTCACTAGTTTCACTGCTTCTATTTTATTTTTATTGCATTGGACACGCACGACAAGCTGCTTACGGCATACGAGTATCGTTTATCTTTTTTTTAATGTTATTTTAGCTAAGTTTGTATGACATTTGAATAATATTATTTTTGGAGAGATAGAAATAAGTGCATTCAAAGTAGGTATCGTCTTCGGTAAAAAAAATGGTGTATCACAACCGGAAAGGGCAGTTGAGTCATTTCGCATTGACTCACGCACGCACATTCAGGTTAATTCATTAACCCATTTACGAAGTTAATGACGTCATTAGTTTTACATTTTATAACCATTACTATAGATTTGTAACATATATATGTACTAAATAACGGGAAATTGTAACAATATAATGTATATTTTTATTGTTCTGAAATCTAAATGAGACATATGATAAACGGAAAAGTTAATTATATAATATCGTTGATTGTATTTTCCTTCGATGAATAAATATGGTCCCTATATGTTAATTTAATATACGATGAACACAAAATAAATTTATATTAATGTATCGAGACTTTCCGCCTAGCAACCTAAAAGTTAATGATATGGTGGGTCGTCAATGTCTAGACCGTTCTGCATGTACTGCAATTATCTGGCCTTATCTAGACGATCCAAACAGGATGTCGTACTTTGCACCTCGACCAAAGAATTAGGCATCCCAATTTTTTGTACGTCTTTTAATAAAGGTTCAGTCATTCAGTTCAGTCTGTTATTATTCAGGTAACATTTTATGTGGGGCTAAATTAATTTATCAAGTTAAAGTATTATAAAGGAAGGAATTAATTTTACCTTTCTACACTCGGAATACCTAACAATTATCACACAGTCGCACTGTGAAGTGTTAATGTAATGTAGGCAAAAATATAGCAACTAATCAAAATATTAAAGTATTTAATAAATAAACGGCTATAAAGAACGAAACGATTACACTGATAAATAGAGCAAAGAAATGGAGTAAAGCAATAATCATGTCAATGTCAGAGTAACTTCATATTTAGTGACCACCGAACCGTTCGTCGGATTGACCGATAATAGAGATAGCACAACGATCGATAGATAGTGTTTGTTTACAAAATAATCGGATTACCTTATCGAGTGCTTTCTAATGCAGTTACAAAAAATAAATCAGAAACATTACAAATCACAGGAACTATAACACGAGTAATATGGCTAAGCTCATAAATAAATAAGACAGCAATAAGTGTCAAAGCTAATTGGCGAGTCGAGAAAAGGGTCAAAGCTATTGTAAGTCTAGAAGGTGTAGCAGTAAATCTAGTTCCGTTAAATAATAGCTAATCATAGGAGTGGTTTCCAATCCAAAATGACAAGTTATTAGCAAAGCAAGCCGAGTGAGCATTAGAAACTGGCAGTGGGCGTGCAGACGATTGTGAAAGTGAGCGGGAAGCCATTGTTGCGTGCAGCCTCTAGTGCGGTAATGCTGCTTACGTGGTACTTGATGAATTCCTATTCGAACGATACATTCTTCAGCTATATAAATTTAAGTGTAAAAATATTTGGCTTTCCAAAGAAAATCTTTTAAAACAGCACATATGAAAGCAAGTATTTCATCTGGTATATGTTTCAGGTGTAAAGGAATGTAAGAGTCCATATCTGGTACAATTCTTTGCGACTTTCACCGTTACATCTTGCATAAGCGTGCCAGTTCGCTGCAATTTATCTCGTTCTTCGAGGCAATAATTTCGCACATGTGTCCGAGATTAAATCTCGGAGGAGCTCCTGCGTTGAAAGTTCGACGTCCCTCAGGAATTATTCATGCGATTCCTCGAGTCGATTCATGTCGCTGAGATCGAGAGGTTTTTGCGGATAATGTTGCGCTCGAATTTCATTGACTGATACTGTTGGAATTTTAATTAAAAGAATTTGGAGTTAGTGTAAATTCACTAAATTCTGAAGCTAAGAAAAGTAAAAGGCAATAAAAGTGAAGACACGATTAATATATGTAGATAATACAAAAACGATTTCAATGTATGTACTCGTATTCAGCATAAAATAATTGCACCGCCGTGAACCTAAGGGTTCCTACTAATTCTTTAAATACTATATTGCTATCTTTTCTCTGAAACTTCTAACAATTACACCTGATCGTTTGAACGTGAATATATTTTCTCTTCTGTACAAAGTGTGCTATTACTACGTCTATTTCTTTCTATGATGCATTCTGGACATGTATATTGATGGTTTGTTGGTTGTTGGTCTATCATTATAGGAAATTATCGCCGGAATCTAGACGGATTGCGCGTTGCGTGCGTAAGACGTTTACGTTCACCAGCTTAGAGGAAAATAAATTTAAAATAATTATTTTGTTTTCACATATTTTAAGTAAGAAATTCTCTTTGTATGGTGAATATATATTTATTATAAAGATTGATTTACGCATCTGGCATATTTTAAAGATCTTGTTACACGCCTTAATTAATAAACTTTATTCATATTCTGAATTTTGTAGTGCAACGAGAATAAATCACGATGCAGTTTTCAAGCTTTAAATAAGATGCTGGCATGAGTTGTATAAAGATCTCCGAATGGCAAAATTGGCAAATTGAATTTGAACTCAAATTCGATTCGGAATCAGAACTAGTTAAACAAATTGGAGCTGCAGTATATCAGTAACATAAAATGAAAGCCACGACCTTACACAATTTAAACTTGTTCCGTCTACGTTAGCGTGAAAGGCTGACTTTTTACACCGTTTCCTTTACAACATATCGATATCAGCTACCGAGTACGACCGTAGGTGTTCTTAATAATGAACTCTAATGACTGGATGTTGCGGTGCGTCCCGCAGGGCGGCGAGTTCAAAGCAGTTGGCGATCAAAGCGCCGACATTATCGGCCCCTTGAACTATCTCAATGGATAGTCATTTGGCCCAGCTACTGGAATACGCTGTGTAAGCACGCGAGGTACTTCGTGTGGTCTGCGTTCACACGATGTTTCAACACACACATTTTTAAATCAACTTTTTCTGCCCCTCTTACAATATCGTGAACAATATATTTTACTTAGAGCGTATGAAGATGAAGATGTGTGATGTCTTTGCTCTCGAACGCAAAGCAATCAATGCACCGACCGCATCTTGGTATTTATTTTATGCCCTCCATAAACATAAATCACGCTGTCGCTCGCGCCCGAACACCACCAGCTACCGATTTCGCAATAAATGTACCAACAAACCTTTGAAACGAGAAGATGCACTAACAATAAAATTATATACAGAACAAAAAAGTTCCCATGCGCGTTATTCAAATTTAACCGAAATAGGAGCCGAAACGTTATAAATTGAGAACACAATGAGATCGATAATACCTGCAATAAAGATTTAACGGTCGGAACGGTAGCTAAATATCATGGAAGAACAAAAAACCATTGTCCGACATATTGTTCTGAGATGTCTCCTTTTGTAAAAGCATTCCGACTGAAAGGAGCACTTCTGAAAAGAATCGGTTAAACATCGGTCGCACAATAGTAAACAAGGTTTAACTCTTTGTGAGATGTGACCTGGTAGCCTAAGGTCTCTCTAAGAAGTCTGACCTCTGGACCAAATTTATAACGCGGCTAGTCCAAGATGCCTCTCACAGGGTGTCAGACAATGGAGAGAAAGGATGGGATTACCGCGAGGGTAGATGCTGCTAAGTATTACTTTAACAATAGACACAAAGAGCGGTGTGTGTTTACCCATGAATATGTGGAATATAATACACAATAGCCGGTGCTATGCTAATAACGTGCACAACAGGTTAACAGATTTTTTTCTCAAGATAATTCTACGTGTATAACGAATTCGCGTTTGGTGTTAAATCGTGCATGTTTGGGGATGCTCCGGTGTAATCTCGTATTTAAATGGACTATTTAGATGTTTCTGCTAGCTGTAATAGTCCACCATTGTTAGGTAAATTAATGAAAATTAGCATTCGTTTCCATTCTCAGTTTCGGACATTGAATTTGGACACGGTCCTGGCATTGCGAGAGAGATAATGGAGGTAAACAAAAGGGTAATGGTCAGTGCGTTTCTCTTTGTAGCCTCGGTTCGTCAAATAAACACTGCTCTGCAACGACTATTTTGTGCATAAATTAGTTCAGTAGATAGCTCTGCTGTGCACCATTTGGCGGATGAGACAATTTGGGCAATTATAATCGGTGTAGTGGGTTAGAATTCCGGCAGCTGTCTTACGCGGCCCCATCTGGTCGTGAGTGCGCTAATGCCAGCTCTCTCTCGACCTATTGGGTTGCATTCTCGCATTACCAACTTAAATTACTAGTTTCCTTCCAGTGCTAGAGTTTCTAACTGGAAAGTTGGCAAATGCCATTCCGTTAATGTATACTTGAGAGCTTTTGACGTTTCAAGTGTTAGAGATTTTTGTTATCTACAGCGATACTTCTGCAGCGCAAGAAACGGCGAAGAAATCGACAGGATAGAGGTTTTTTTGAGGATCGATTTTTAAGGATGCGTTTTATGTTTCTATTAGGCGTCGGTCACGTTGCACCCGGGCGGTACAAAAAAACCATTAATGCGACTTGATATAATCGTGTGCTGTGGAACGTGCATAGAGGACCACCCAGGAGGACACAGCGATCTATTGCCCGAGCTTAGTAAAAAAAAACTTATATCAATCTAATCAAATAAAAGTTGTGGATCGTCACGATGTTCCAATTAGTGCATTTTAACCGACCGATTAGTAATGCACTCGTAAAGGAATGGAACATCATAAATAATAAAGAAGTCGTATTGATAAAGGTTCACTTCACTGCTTTTATTCGACCACGAACAGATTTTAGGATATTAAATATAATTTTTACGACATTATTATACGGGGGACGGTAAACTTATTTCACTAACGAGCTTTTACGAGCTGGCTGGTCGTTTTGATGGAAAAATTCTACATTTTAAAACGTGTGAAAGCTAAACACAAAGGGTAGTGAGGTGGTGTAATAAAATTGTTAGAAGAGTGACCGGGGTCGTCGTAAAAGCGATTGGTCAAGCATTGGCGGATCAAACTCTGTAATTACGTCCCGATATGAATATAGTTCTGTATAATATGGGTCAAGATGCCTTGGGAAAGGAAATGCAGGGTTTCGCCTATGGGTGAATAGACGGGTTATTTTTACGAGCATTGAATTAATTATTCTTTCACAGCAGTAAAATTCTTCGTCCGTTGTGTGTATTTTCGTGAACCGTTATAGTTTTACAAGTATATATATGCAATAAGGCATGTGTGGTACTGCACATTCGCGAGAATCGTTTTTTCAACATAGGATTCGCTCGCGCCCTAGTAACATTTTGAATGCATCTGTGACTTTTCCGTGCGCTTTTTTAGCTCAACCTTCTTAACACCATATTTTTTTCGCCAATATTAGATCCCAGATTTCTAAACAAGGTGGCTTGTCTGCACTTATCGAGTCCGTTACTTGTTAGCAAAAAAGCACTTAGATTTTTTGTATTTTTTTTTCAGCAACATGTGACAGTGATTTTTTTACAAGATAAAAAATTTTTCGATCTTCGGAAAGATTTTTTATTTGACAAAATAAATGTCTAGTAGATAATAAAAAGCTAATATTAGTCGAATGCAAGGTATGTGATCTTGTTACAAAGAAATAATATGTCCATATCCTTTTTTCGACTCGATGAGCATTTTTTAAGGAATTTTGGAGAAGCCTAATCAATTCCGGAAATTTTTAGGGCCCCCGATATTATAAAAATTAAGCTTGAGGATTCGAAGGTTCATCACATGTAGTAAGTAGGTAGTAATTTTACCGAATTCAGAAATATTACCTAGAAGGCTGAAAGTTTTGTTGAATTATAACAAATTGTGACACAGGCAAACCCACAGGTGGATAGCTAGTACAAGCAAGAAAAGCATTAAGTACATAGGAATAGTATGGTTTATAGGTAGTAAGTAGGTATATTCTGGACGTGTATAGAACCAGCAATGGTTAACGGATGCTTGACACACAAAACGCAGCGAATTTCAATGAGTGTTTACTAGTTATGCTAATTACCATTGACATGCTTCGAGCCAATGTTGAGTAACTTTAATTTACAGTTACTTTGGTCTATATTTAGGCATCTTAAATATCTAGACTTGGGTAAGAACTTGAGAGTAACTATAGTGGTGCTTAACATCAGGCAGGCTATAGTCAAACGTAAGCCTATATAATGTAAAAAAAAAAAAAAAAAAAAGTGCACAAAATTTTACAAAAAAAATATCATGGTATAAATTATTTCTTCGAGTCCATTGTAATAAAATTAATTAATGTATGTATATAGGTATGAATAAAATAATTTTTATCATAAATAAGTAACCCTTTCACAAATACCATTATAAAAATAGCCAAGCACAAATACAATAAAGTTGGCAATACGTGAGAAAGTTATACTGAAAACTGATCAAACTCGTTTTCGGTTCGACCTGGCGTACTTTATGCAAATATGGGAGGACCTGATCCGAATTCATTAATCCTAAAAACAGGATCAGACCAGCGCTGGTATTGTGTACGAATATTAGAATTTAATTAGATTGAAATTTTGCATTCTTTATTAAAGATTCGGATAGTGTAACAAAAGTTTGTGAAGAGATCTCAAAAATGCCTTGAAATATGTGCCTTACAAACATTGCTACCAAGAGACGACTTTAAAATGCAAGATGCAGCGATAACCTAATGGCTTCCGTCATTCATTTTTAAAACTATCATTACCTCAAACAATTGTTTGTTTTGCGTCACCAACAATTAACGCTTTTAATGCATTCACGGCAAAATGTTACATTAAATGTGAATAAAGACAAAGGGCCGTGGTTCCCACAGATCGCATGCAGATCTGAACGGACATTTTAGAATACTTTAGCATATATTAATGGTTTAGAAAGGGCACGGCACAACGCTTGTAACAATCAAAACATTGTAAAGTAAAAGAAATAAAGAATTTATCACGCCTCGATTGCCGACAACAGGTTACACTATAATTAAAGGGATCTTTAATTGTTTTGTTCTAAATTTACATAAGACTCGAGACTTTTGTAACGTTTTGTAGCTTTGTGTTGAAACAAAGAGGGAATTCGGAATTGTTTCTAAGATTGCTGGAATAATAGGCGTAACCGTAACGTATATACTTGAGTTAAGAATGGGATCAGTAATATGAAGAGCTTGACTTTTGACTATAATTAGAGAGAAAGAAATAGCATACAAAATCTACGAAACAAACAATGTTAAATTTATAAATTTAGCTTTAATATCGAATATCTGACGGAGGCAGTAAAGAGTAAAAACCTTAGCGATACCAGGTTAGTAACAGTTAAAAGTAAGCCATGGTTTATTGCATTGCAGTGTATCCAAGGTTGGCAACATAGTTATCGTTAACCCGATAGTTACGGTATCGGTAAACGCATTAATCATGATAACTATAAATACTTTACACGATTTCATAGAATTTTTACACAAACACAAAGAAAAAACTGAAAAAAAAAATATATACAGGAAAGATTTCAAAATGCTTTTGAATTAAATTGAAGGAAATTAAACACGACTTCAATAATTGATTTAAAGCTATTAGAAATAATTATAGAGAGAAATCAAACGTTGGACGGTAAAATAAACAAAGAGTCAAATCTGAAACCAACGTACCGTGGCCTGCATTAGAGGTTCACACAAATTAAATCTCCAAAAATCCTTCATAATAGACCCCTTCCAAACAGGGGGAGGGTCGCACACCTTAATTAGAATAAGCAAAATAATGAACCCCGAACTTTAGTATGGGAACTGATTTTACACTCGTGATAACACTAACTATAAAATGTTTAATTCAATTTGTGAATTGGTTTAGATCGATCCGATAGTCACGATACGAGAAAGTGTAACACGAATTTGGCACAGTTTCTTATGGGAACAGATAAAAATGATATCAATAAAATCACCATAGAAAATGAAATGAGAGTGAAATTGGTTCCGTACTTTTAAAATGCGATAGTCCGTGACGTTATCTGTAAAGAAGGGATTAATGATACAGAAAGTCGGAGACGATAAACGTGTTGAGAGATATATAAAAGTCGAAGATGAAAAAATCAATGTTCGAGCTACTAATATAAAACAGCCAAAAAACGAAACAAAACAGTACATTATCTCATTAGGTTCGCGTGCCAGCAAGCCCAACGTCTTCGAAGTACATACTAAGTAGTGTCACGTTAATGAGCACAAATATTTATGTGCATTGTTCACTTGTATTGTATTATCCATTCTAGCAGACTGCGTGGCAGCGCTATGCAGTCTTACTAAGATATACTAAAGTTGATAGCGCAAAGTAAATAGTTGGTCACCCTCTTGATATAAACTTGCCAATATGAAAAGATTTATCCTTATCGCTAGAAATAATGTTAACATTGCAATATGTGGAAAAACAAGCTAAAACAAGTGCAGCTGTAAAATAAACAGTCCGATACCGCAATATTTGTTTTATCAGGAGTAATATAGACAAGTTAACGAAAATGACAACACATTTGCAGAAAGTGAATTTAATGTCTCACATTATCGTTACTGTGTTTTGCGACCTGATTTAATTATTAATGGACACTGTATTTTAATGTCAGTATGTTGGATCTTTGTTGAGTTGTTCGACGTCTTGTTATTGTTTGCTATTGTTATTTTACAAGAGGGTTTCCAACAAAGGCGGGGTCTTTGACCTTTGGCCCAATTTCACGGCGCGCCTGCTCATGGAAAACGTTGCGCAAAATCGATTGCGCTGTGCCACTTTATCGCGCGATAATTATATTCTAAACGACAGCAGACAGTCTGTCTACGCAATATTGTTATTGCCTACTTTTATTTGCTATTCAAGTCTTATTGTCTAATATTATCATGACCCTCAATTCTTTCTGATTCGAGAAATTCCTCACAAGTGTGAACCGCGAGAATCTCAGCCGTTAGTTATTTGATTGTTTCCCATAAGACAGTATCCTTTGTCGGCGATCCGTTAAATAGAGGAGCACGTGCGTAATGTTTACCAAGTTCCTGTATTTACATGTATGTTCAGACCTACCGCACGAAGCCAGACTTTGAGGAGACCGATACACAGACACGTTGTTTTTAAAAATAGTCATAGTTTTTTGTGTACATTTACATTGTGATAATTTGAAACAGTGTGTTATTGTTGTTCGTTTGGAGAAATGTTTAGCAGCGTTTCTGATAGTTCTTTTCATTAATTGTTTAGTCACGAAGGTAACAAAACTAGCTGAGTCATGATAATTTTCGCGCTAGAATAGAAGCGGTGCCCTCCGCCGCTCGTTGGCGATCCATCATTCTGACCATTATAAACTCAATTAAATCTCATTAGCATAACCTTGCCTCTGGGCTAGAGCGCCCTATTCTCTCTCCTTAGACATGTCACCACCTTTGTCCCTACGTAACCTATTCCCATTGAAACTGGACAACTTATCTAACAATAGCAACAGTTTGACCCTCAATGGCGATGAGACCGGCATTATTTGGTTATTTTGAGCAATAAACAGTGCATTTTATGCGATTGTGAGCTGTTTTTTCTTCGAAATTTAAATTTGAATGGCTGAATGCACATTGTCCGTTGCGTGAGCTCGTGGACTGCAGTGTGCAGGTACCGTTGATGCATAATCATTAGAAATTACCGAAGCGAGAGTAACTCGACTTGCTCTCGAAAGTATCGCATGGGAATCAGGCTTGCAGATCGCGTTCGGCGGGAAAGTGACGTTTGGCACTGACAGGTGACGGATCATATTAGACTGCATTTGCATTTTGTTTCTAAAGTTAAATTTACTGCTAGTGTGACATATTGCTGGAATGTCATAGCCGGAGACGTGTCGAGACTATGAGAACTCGTATAAGCGACAAAACTATTTCGGCTCTGTATAAAGTGTATAATGACGCCTAATCCTTTTTAGGAGGATTGAGTTCCTCGGTGCATTGTGCTATTCAAAAGGCTGTTTAAGCTAAGGCAGGCCACGACATAAAATTTCGTGAGACCTTTTGTGTAAGAATCGCTTTAGAGTTTAAGACACATACGAACACGTATGAGGCATAACATGTCAAAGAAAGAATATATTCCCTCTTTGATATTCCGAGGACATGTAACGAAAGGCCAAACTAAACAATAACAAAACGCACAAGGACTCTATATTAGACGCACACACGCACTGACACACCTACGACGAAAAAAAGGATAATAAACAGTCAAACAATAATTTTCATTCCTTTTCTGTGCGTACGCGCACATCATTTGTCACGGTCGCACACATATTGTCGTCTCGCTCCAGCGGTCGTTGACCGCACATCTCCGACGAGATTGCATCTAGTGGCCATGCAGCTTCCCTCAGATTGACGCAACACGATTTCTGACCAATTAAAAGATCATATTTCAACAAAAATACAATGTAACGCTTTGTATGGTAAATATGTAAAAGCATACAACGGATTCAATCGCCGGTTTGCGAAACATTAGATTAGATGTGACCCAGTTCGTAGAGATAAGAAAAAATAAAACGCAATAACAATATATCCGGAGCCATATCGCGGTATACTCGTACAATATGTTTATCCTAAGCCAAAGCAACAACCGAGGATTGACCGTTGGATCGCATCATCAAAATTCAAATTTCACTCCAAAAACAAAAAAGTACGAGTCGTGTAGTAGTTTATTTATGACGTCGTACGATATCTCCCAAAAAGAAGGTCTGAAGAGTTTTTATAACGCGCCTCGTTCCCGTCTTGAAAAAACCAAAACAATTTTTTGTCGGTTCCCAAAATCGTTTTACGAGCGCTCTCGAATAGTAAACGAGCGAGACGACCAGACGAACTATCCCTTTCTGTCTCCGAAGTGGATGAAGAACCTGACACTTTATTCGTGGATAAAAGACTTTTGTAGGGCTTCTAGGAACATGTTAGCGTGATCGCTTGTCTAATAAGACACCTCGCATCACTCGTTGCAGTTCTGAGAACATTGACAAAGTTGAACAAGGGAGCGAGGCAACCACACCAGTCCTTAAATCAATTACTAGCAATGAAGAGTGATTACAACAAACTAGCGTAAAACATCAACGATCATCAAGCCAATGCAGACAGACGTATGTGAGAATCACTTCTTTGTTGCAATCTAACTTAATGAATGTTGAAACAAGTATTTCTTGTGTACCCATCGCATAAAATGTATTTAGACATGAATAAAAGCGCAGTGTAGGTAAGATTTTGGTGGCCATTGCTGTAGTAAAGCGCATAAGAATGTGAGTTATGAATAATATATTTTTCCGAGTGTTTCTGATTTCCATAAAACAGAAGATGTTGGGGAAGGTTCAGGTATTTTTGTCCCAACGGGCTCATAGCGTGACGGAAACACGTGCGTGCATAATCCTCAACCAAAAATAGAGAAAGACCCGGACACGTTAGAGCTCGAATAGCACCGAACCGTCTCCAACAATTTTCCTTGGAACATTAAAATTATCGCGCCGAAAAAGCAAAACACTCTTATCTGAATCCATTTGTTCCAGAATGCGGTTAGTGGGACAAAAAATAATTTTCGAAGGCCCTTCATAGTAATAGTAACCCACTTGTCTGGGAAACCGATACCCCTTGAACTACTTATCTAAACGCTTTGGACAAAAATACACCACTCAGCGATAAATGAATCCATCTAATAGTCCTGTAATCTCAAAGCTTGTCAACTCGTGTCGTAAGCTTTGACGGCCATGAGTTAATTGATTTGACAATATTAGAAGTTGTGTTTTGATACTTGGTGATAGTCAAGGATTTTTTGTGATGACTTCCCAAGCTTTGCTTTCACACACTCCCGTATTTATTCAGCCGAAGGAAACAAAAACTCACTAATATGGAGTATCCACGAGTGAGAAAAAAGTGGGAACCATAACGTGGATATTAAACATGTTACATATTGAATTGGAAATGCAAACTGAGAGATGCTTAGTAGCTATTCAGTGGAAGAAAGACGTTGATGAACAAATAACGGACTAGTTCTAAATGATCCATTTTGGAATATGTGAAGAACCGTAGTCGAAGAAATACATATAAGCAACAAAAGAAGTTTGAGTTGGAAATTAACGCAACACTGATGACCGTGCACCAAGATATTCAACTTTTTCTACGCTCCAAACATTAGATCGGACAAATTATATCATAACAGAAATGCGGGACAGCATAAATTATGATTATAGCTGCGCTTATTGTTTTAATGTTGGACATTTATTTAAATTTGATCAAATTACAACTCGGATTTAACGATTACGGAAGAATGCAGACCGAGATTTGGGCCTCAGTTATTACAGCTATAAAGGGACTATGGGCATTAAAATATCAATTTGATTTACTTCGGTACATTAGATGACCTATTCTGTATAGTATTTTAATATTTTTTACGAGCTATATTTTTAAGATCTTTATATCCTATGCAGGTCTCATCGTGACCATTAAAGAGATAAAAAACTTATCGACTACATACTTACCTTACACTGTATGACAAATATTGTAACAAGAAGACTCATTTGCTTACCTGAAATAAAAAAAAGATGACGATCAGATTTAATTCCAAAAAACGCAAAATAATTGATGCAGGGCATTCTAATCTACAATTACGTTTACCATCCTGTGGTTTAAGAAGGAATGGCAGGGAAAATTCCTGGACAATTATCCGTCTAGGACAAAATGACCTCTTATTAAGATAATCGGCCATTTGTGGCGACGCTCAGTCGCAATCAGGCCTACATAGATTTCTAATGGCCAACTGGTTTGCGTCGGAAGTGGCAATGTTATTGTGGACTGTTGTAGGTATAGCTAATGTAGACCTAGCAAATAGTGCAATGAAAAACAAGAAACGTATTGAAATGGAATAAGTTCGTAGAAGATGAACCTACGTTTTTTTGTTGTAAATTACAGATGAAGGTAACGCTGTCAGAATGATGCGTGGCTAAAGTGATGGAATGGATCAGGCTAATGACTGGGTGCGTGCCTGGACGCAATAGACGAGAACCAGAAACCGGTATCGACTGCATAATAATCTATATAGTTACAGCACAATTATTGAGCAATAATGATGAAATAGCTCCTGGTTTATCTGCCAACGCTGAACCAAATTACTGTTCGCAACCAAGGTTTTGATTGACGCTAGTGATTCCCATGGGAATCACGTTGTGACAAAACAAGGAAGTCTTCGAATTGTATTGCGCTAGCGATAGAATAAGGACAATAATTATTAATGAATAATTTTTGTACTTGCCTACAAGTTTTCATAATGATAAAAAGTTAGTTGAGCCCTTGCGTCCGGACTATAAAGATTAAGCAAAACATATTCCCTAGCTCGTTAGAGGTTTTTGCGTCCCTAGTACCCATCCATCAATGCAGGTGCAAGACAGCTCGTCAAAGGATAATAACGTTTTTCTGCGCAATAGGAATTTTCAATATGGAGTCTTTGATCGACAATGGTAAATGTAATGAACGCATTACGCAGCCTAATGGCGTACCCTAAGAAAGACTAGAATATAATTTACTGAAAATAGAGCAAGTAGCGTAATGGCTCTGATTTCCAATTTCATTTCAATCATCGACGTAGAAAAGACAATCTATGTTAATGGAGGTAGACCTATTTTCTGGATTGTGCTCAAGCCTCTATTACGTCTTCTACATGTGTGATTGTCGTAGAATTGTCTTGGAAAATTGCAGTAGCAATTTTCTGTTCTCTTACAAAAATAAGTTGAACAACCTCAATCGTGTTTCGATGTGCGTACCATTCTTTGCTTCTGTCTGTATCATTCGCGCTAGTAATGGGTGCGATGAACTCGAGTTTGTTTGTAAACCGTACCATTGTTTTGGTGTTTGGTAGCTGTGGTTTAATGCATCCTTTGAGGTTGCTTCAATTCGACCAAGGAACAGTTATTTGTAAAACTAATCATGTATGCGCAGCTTGTATGATTTCAACGATTATCTGTATTACTCGTGACAATACTGATAGTATTTTATATTTGCTTAACAAGTATGAATCGTAATTACGACATTGTTTTGCTCGCGTAGTGTATAAATATCGAATCAAATAGAACTTTCTACTCAAACACACCAATATTCACCAAATAGTTTGGCAGCGTTTCTTGTAGTTATCAGCATTGAAGACAAAACACGTTTATCGTGTGATATATTTGCCGGCATTATCGCAGGAAAAGCTCGGGAAGCAAATAACACGTGGACATCGAGTGTTTACGTAGGTGTGTCTGTCTGAAATATATCCCCTCGTATAAAATTATCGTACACGTGTAGGTGAATGAATTGCATCGTTTAAGATGATAAATAAGTATACCTTTAATTATGTGGAGTCAATAAACTACTTACTTTTATTTATATTTAGAAAGATAGCTATTTTTAAAAAGAGATAAAACTATTGTCTTCTTATAGTACTCAAGAAAAACTATTATATGAAGTCTACACATAGCAACCGTCTTACATAACACTACAAATCAAAACCACGTAATTTTGAAAAATTTCACAAGAAAATAGAAAACTCTCACAGAAAAAACTGATGAAAAAATTTCAGTTGCAACCACACTCCAGAATAGCTCGTTAAAATTCTCTAACGCTTTAAATTCAGGCAATTACTCGTAACTGTACATCACTTAGTAATCTCTAATTAGAGCTAAAGAACTAATGTTATTCAGTTTTACGATGCGCAGTGTGAAATTGTTTAAAAACTTGGATGTAGAGTTCATCCACCTCTCGCCTACGGTTTCGAGGGTACTCGAGAGCTAGTAAATTGCTGTTTTGCCAAAGTTTCCGGTCGAGGCTCGCTAGTTGCTATAACAGGCCTTTGGGATCAACTACTTTCAAAATTTTAAGGCTTAGTAAATCTTAAAAAGTTAACTTCGTCAATAAAATGAATACAAAAAACGAACGCCATAGTATACCAAACAAAATGTTAGTTATTCGAGATATACCAATTAGCATTAGAAAACCAGTGCAATATGCATCAGAAATGATTTGAAAAAAAGTTCACACATTGCTCTAAAAAGCAAGCGGAAGGCGAGAATAAGTTGAAAACACAACAAACCGAAGTTTGTTTGTTGACATTGCGTACGCGCACCAACATTTGAATTTGGAATGAGGCTTCGCGAAAGCGCCACTGCTTTACCGTTACTCGAAGACCGCTTGCTTTCGACACAGTAGGTATCTATATCTACCCACACTCACTCTGATACTATCATTCGTACCGCCAATAACATTCGCATTTTTATTGCTGAAATGTTTGAAAGTGAATTTCGACTTGTTTCAATTCAAAAACATGAAAACCGGTGACGCTGCTGCTTTATCATCAATGTATTGATGACACACAATAGAATAAAATAAGTGTGAAACAATAAAGTTTCATTCAGTATATTATTAAGAATGGAGTTGTGGATATCGAAATGATTCCAAAAAAAAAATTGTTTCGAAAACATTTCTAGACAATAGCAAAAATAATGTTTTAAAATCGATCAGGAACTTAGAACAAGTCCTAGGTGTCCTACCAGTTTCTTGTTTACAAGTCTGCGTAAGGCAGTAGTGTAACACGGGTGACACGTCAGTTTGCGAGTGTGTGCGTGTTGTTATGGTGCGATCAATAGCACAAGCGTCGGGTCGACGAACTTGATGCGCAAGCGCCGCCTGCAGATACACCGGGGGATGCGGAAAGTCGTGCGGATGTTTTTTAGCCAAAATACGTATGTACAGGCTTGTGTACCAACTTAGAGTATAACACTCGATTAAACGCATAAATAAGGAAAATGTAAAAGCAGGTTCGAGAGCATTTTGAGAATCGTCAAGATTATAAAACCTTATCTCAAATAGAAAAGATAGAATATTCAAGCTATCAATAAGGATTTAGAATCACTTGAAAACGAAAAGGATAATGACCTGGATGAGCGCAATACGCACGAAGACGAGTTTAAACCAAAACACAAGACAATAAAACAAGTTACAATTGACACGGAAGGCAATTCGCGACGATACGGGCCAAACGAAACTGTACATCTTCAACTCTTCAAGGTTCGTAATAATCAATGCTACACTATACTACCGTTAAGGCTAACCCTTTATGGCCCCAGTGCCTTCGAGGCACCGTTACTTCGGACGCGGTGTGTTATCTAGTCCAAGTACTTGCAGAGGTTGCAGGTCGGTGGAATGTTGCCAGTATTGACTGTCGAAAGCTGGTCGACTATGTGTGAGAAGCTCGACAAGTCTCAGTACAGTTAATGACACATTAGGTCAGCTTCATTAAATTCTTTTCACACGGAATTATCCATGTAATCCTGGAGTCAACGGTCAAGGAATCCAATGAATTTTTACAGCCAGTCAATCATGCGTTTGAATATGTGCAGCATTCAATTCACCTACCTAATTATCATAAATATTCATATTTGCTATTGAACAGTCCGTTCACACACAATTAGCCACATTATTCAATTCCATTCACATAGCGTGCGCATCTAAATACAAACAAATCTGAAATTCAAATTGTAACTCTATATCACTAATTCTTATCTACAAGAATAGTTTGAAATATGAATTTCTTGCTTGACAATACTATATTTTTATTGTAGTGGCTTCTTTAGAAACGGTTGTGGCTGAAGAAGGGCGTATTTTTAATCTATTTTCTTGAGTGGGAGATTCTGAATGGAGATCTTCTTTTATGAAGTTTACTCTGTTGGAATTTTTATTTGTGAGGCTATCAATCAAGGGTGGAGAAGTGTCAGGGACAGATGGACGGGTCAAAGGGTTTGTTAGCTGTGCCACATTGTACTCTGTGCTCCCATAACGCTCGAGTCGTAGGCGACTAGTTAAATAGCCACGTCTTTACATAAAGGATTAGAATTCCAGGGCGATTCGTCACTTGAATGTTTATGCGTTTCATCAACAAATAGAACTGTAGATGCGAGCGGAAATCGAAATTGTTATTACCATAACAAACATAGAATTACTTACTTTGTTACGTGTATGAAAAACACGTTTCAGGAAAACATACAATGTTATTGACCGCGACCGTTGACATACTTTAGTGGAATATTTCAGGCGATATTATCATGAATTCATGAATAATCGAGCCCGCATACGTTACTTTTGAGCAGACAAATATACATATTAAGTTATTCAAGTTTTGAAGATATCTACAATCGAAACGAAATCGTCAACGGACAATACTCTTGAGGTGTGAAACTTGAAATGGCCATTTCTTTTCTCAATCGTACTTCAACTCAATAATTATGACGAATTACCATTTCAATCAAGGATTACCATAATTCTATTCATCGAATGCGATCCATCACCTCTAGGGTAGGATCCTCTTGATGGATGTAGTTCCACGGGACATTTGTGACAGTTGAATTGTCACAGAGAATGAAGTGTTGGATTCGAGAAGTGGATTGTATCAAATGTGGAGTTAAAGTTCACACGTGTTCTTTGCCGTTGGTGTCAACAAAAGGGGCCAAAATGACCCCAGAACTATTGTCACATCTTAATGGTGTACATTTTTAAAAGCTCTTAATGAAATTGGAATAGACATAAAGCGACATTTGGTTGATTACTTGAGTGTTGTTTACTTTGAGTAATAACTATCTAAAGATGGTAGACCTATCCCAAGCACATACTAAAAGTAGTATGCTAAGGGACAGGTGTGGGCGTTAGAAAGCTGAACCTTTACTATCTGTCGAAATTGAAGTCCCAAGTCATTACTGAGCTTCACCGGGTCTTGTACAAATAGACATATGCAAACGTTTTGAAATCAAAAGGCTTGTCATCGCACTAAAGCCTTCTCTTGTTTGTCAAGAATTAGTTTTACCACGGGCAAGAGTCGAGGATTTTACAGCTAAGTGTTAGCTGGGGCAACAGTTTCTCGAATTTCAATTGCGTTGTGTAAGCTATGACTATGTAAACGAAGTACGCCCACCTGGATGGGTCAAGTGACTCTGGTACCTATGGGACACCCTTTATAGGAAGTGTGAAGTGTTTTCTTCGTAAAGATGCGAAGAATTTAAAATGATATACTTAAAGTAGTTATAAGAAAGTAGGAAAATAATAACTATTTTATAAAACAAAACTGAAGAAGCAACAACAATTATTATAGTTCCAAAAACCTGATAACTACGATAAGGAGCAAACTAAAACAAAGGCGAGTATGCAAGAGAAGTTTTAAAATATTCTGGATATTATCACGCCCAAAAACATTAATCCCGTACAACAATACTAAATACATTATAATGTAAGACGAATCGAGATGTCCAATCCGACCACTTTTGGAGTGGTTCGATTGTCCTTTACATATTCAAATTGGAGAATAACTAATGTGTTGATGTCGTTTGATTTATTTAAGGATGGTATTTTGAAATTCTGGTATGGAAATAATGTAATAATGCATCAATACCACGCCCCGAGTGTGTTTGAGTGGACATAGTTATTTACATATTCTCATGCCATATACGAAAAGAGGAGATTGAATAAGAGATGAAAGGATTTTCTGTAAAATTTAAGAAGACTTCAATGTCAAAATGTTACTGGCAAAGATAATTTGTGATATAATAGTGTTATCAAGACTAGGTAAAGTTTAAAGCAATTAAAAAATATAGCAACATGGCAAGCTTGCGCTGATTTACAGTAAGGTCAAGTTGCGCTATTAACGTTATCGTAAGCAAGGTTGGGAATTCTTATCGGGCACAACTCCGTCGTAAACTTTGAATCCTTTCTTATGGGAACATAGAAGCTAAGGACATTAGGACTAAATGACACGTCATTATGTCCCCGAAAATAAAGGTAGCTTTAAGGACCGTCATGGGAGAAGGAATGTCGTTACGTTAGATTTCACACTTACCTGTGTCCTTGTGTGTAATTACGCATACATTCTCACGATGCTCATTATTCCTTACTTCCGCGCTTTAACTAAAACATTGTGAGGACAAGTGTCTTCAACAACATGTTAATATATAAGTAATAATAGTTCCTACGTTACGTAGCCGTTATGGTAACCACTGGCAACCCTACAGCTGTTGATCAGCGCCTGTGCACTATGCGGAACATTACGGTTTTTATTCAAATTTCGAACGCTTGAAACAATGACCTTTCGAAAGTGTCGAATCTTATTCTTTTTTCGAATCGCGTGTTATTTATTATTTTTTATTGCAGTGCATTTATTCTCTGTCAGCTGCGGGGAAAACAAATCCGACGCGTTCTCAAATTGAAATTGACGCGTTCCATTTAAAACAATAATGAAGCGCGGCACCAAATTGAAAATAATGAAATTCGATTGAGCCCGCTTTGTTCGAATAAGTGAAATCGAGTTGAATGGTGAGAAATTATATATTTTTTCTGAGAGAAAAAAATTATTTCGTGGAACGTGGGGCGTTGGACAGTTGAGAAATTGATGCTGTCAAAACAACTTACGAACGTCTTACTCCGTTCCTATAACACACTGTAAGGGTTAAGTAAAATGTAAGTAGGTAATCCAGGGCCATATTTTTTCTGCGCTTAACTTAGTTCATGGTCTACGGTCATGTGCTATAAAAAGGCTAGTTCATCCGTGCACGCTAAGGTCAAATTCACACCACTTTAAATGCGCGTAACTTTTTTTTATTGATCCGGTGCGAAATGGGAAAAAGCTCCCTCTATTGGGGGGATTTGGCATCACTCGGAGGGGGAGTGATCAGTTGATTGAGAGTATCAATTAGAGTCAGTTAACAGATGGCGAGAGGATCGGTTAAAGCTGCCAGTAGTTCTGTTATTGCATAGTTAAATGGGTCAGTTTATTTTAGATCGGGTATTTGGGTGACTGAACGATGGAGTTTGAATATTGAGAGACTTGACGAATTTAATAGTTTTATACTTATAATACAGTTATCTTATAACTTTAATGGTTTATTGATAATTGAATGAAATCGTAGGTTGTAACTAGGTACTTAATATCGATCAATATCTTATCATTTTTTCTACATTTATTAATAGCTATAAGAAAACCAGAAAACTACTAAGCTACAATTGAAAACAATTGAAACAAAGTAACAGTTAAATTAAAAACGCAGTATAACTAGTTATTAAAAAATCCAACGGTCATTTGTTAATTAGCTACCAATATCGTCCCATGCTTTGGTCCGTGACGGTGGCGATCGATTTCCCATAAACATAAACACACGTGCGCAATGGGAACCGTTTAACAAGGGTGATATATGTTATCTACCCCGGAATTAATGCCATCGATTGGAAACCCCTTTAGGATAGCTGATTATTTAAGTGGCTAATTGGGAGTTCCCAAGAGAAAAAATATTAAAAAAAAACTGTTATACAATCAGATTCTAATCGCAAATACTTAGTTTGGAGTCAACATTAAAATAATCATTACTAAAATCATATATGTCATAGAGAAATTGTAAATTTTGTCATTTCACAAAATGACTAAGTCGATCAAAAACGAACTACATATCTTAGGTGTGTATAAAAATAAATTATACAGGCTAGTAAGTCTCATTTAACCAAGTCACGTTAAAAATACAAGGTAAAACATATTTATTATTTTTTAAGTACTTAAAATCAAACAACATACTAGATCCTAAGGTATAACCTATGAAATGAAGGGACTGTGAGGCCCAAAGATCTCGCATGTTCCTCAAAGTGGCTATGTTAACGACCGAGTAAGTTATTTTGAGTACCTATTAGAAGCCAGTCACATGTTACTGAATCAAGTCATTCATAGATATGAATAAGATTTGTTGTAGTACTTAAGTAGTTGCATGTGGTTACATTAACCAGACTCTTAGAGCTTTATGACCGTTAATGTTAGAAAGTAAATGTATTTTCGGTATCATTATCAGTGCACACGAAGAACCAAAGATCGAATATATTTAGCGGTTTGTAAGAGATATCTTGAAACTCACTTTGTTTGTACGGGCGTTAGTTACTTTCCCTCAGTAATCAAATAAAATTACCCAAACCTCATATTGAGACCTAATAAAAAGATAAAGAATATTAATCGAAAGCAAAAGTGGAATTCCACTTTCGCTGTCAAGGGAATGATAGAAAGCTGCCAACATTTTTATGGTCAAGGTTCCCATACAAAAACCCTTCGTTCGGTAGACTGTAGCGGAACCAGGCAGATTTATCAGCTGGTTTTTATGACGAGTGGGAATCACTGAGCATTGTGTGTAAAAAACTATAATGGGTGTAGTTAGGGTGCGTGAGGGCTTGGGTCAGTGGTCATGGTCAGTTGGGAAGATTCTTACAAGATTACATGTAGTTAGCCCTTCAAAAACCATGCGAAATTAAAAGAAAGAATAAGTAATCAAAGAGCAACACGAAATGACAAAAACATTACTAGCCAGAAGTTATTGTAAGAATAACCAATCTACAATTACATTATATCCAAAAATCAATCATCTAAACTTACATACAATAGGAAAATCAAATCGTAAGGCTAGAATTAACACATAACAATTAAATAACCTATGAAATCATCACTACAATGCTATTTGTTACGTAATTTGTGTGATACTATAAATATACCTATCTAGTTTGTATTACAATATACCAAATGACAATGTAAGTAGGTAGGCGTTTAGTAAAACTAAGAACAGTTACACTATTAGCCTTTTTTTACTACTAGAGTAGGTGTAACAAATGTAACAATTACGGTCATCTGAAAAAAGACAAGTCTTTACAATTTGTGGCAGATAGTTATAGCATACTAGTAACTAATCTAGGACGGCAATTAGAAAGTGTACAACTGTAGTTTCGGCACAGTTAGCTGTACATTTTCGATTCAGTGAGTTGTATTAAGTTATTTTATTGAACAAAGTATTAGGTAAGTTACTGAAAGACTTACTTAATCATGTTACTAGTTATAAATTGAGGAAATAACTGTATCGGGGAACTTTCTGGAAATACCACTTAATTACTCATAATTATTTATAGATAGTAAAGTCAATTGTTCAGATTTCAGAGAATTCCTGTAGTTAGTTTTTGAATTCCAAGCATATTTAGACAACCCAAGTTATTTATCATTTCAGCTTTGTCGTGTACAGTTTACGTTAAAAAGTACTTAGAGTCAACCAATTAAACATACATGTATACTCATCAATTGTTAATAGACGTAGTTCTAGGCAGGTGCAGCTAAGGGTTACTTTATAGTTAGTGGTTTTTGTAAACCCTTGAAAAGTCGTTTTTTTTCCTGTGTACGTTATGGGCATTGAACCATATCTTACACGGCGTTTCCTTAGGGCTAGGGCCAACACGTGGGCTAATACCGTGAGAACCCTAACGTACTCCCGCGATTAGGGATGTTACTTGTATTAATCGACTTACTTATGGAAAGATGACTAGTTCATTCCGGTTTAAGAGTTGAATGATTTTGACGGTAGACGGCAACTTACAATCAAAAGAAAAAATGAGATATCAATTGCGATTTTTTAAGATAAAGCTAGAGTCTTTGATTCCTGTTTCAATCAACACAAGTACTTAATCAGTTTCAGAGTTAACGAAATCAAAATGTTAGCGATAATCTAACTAGACTAAAAATTACTTACTCCAAACATCACAACATCACTTCTTATAAACATGACATATTTATTTAAGATCCGACCACAGTTTTATTAAGACAAATTATAAGTGACAGCCCTAAAATACCATTAGTGTTGAATCGTTGATTCAGACAATTACATTTCTGCATTAACAAGTGCAAGAAATGGGTACAAGTGCAAGAAATGGGTGGGTGCAAACCCCTGTCATTACGGTCAAGTGCATCGTTTTTTGTAAGTGGAAGTAAGAATATGTGCTGGCAGTTATATTTTGTTGCTATGAGAGGTGGGTATTAAGATATAAGTAAAGATAGGTATAAGGTTTTTATTTAACTAAAATGGGTCTGCGCTTCACCATTGTTTGCCTGATGGTAGGCGAAGGCTATGTACATATATAGATCTCATTTGATTGAGTATTCTTTGTTTAGATACGAGAATTTGTGAACTAGCAGCTGATATTATGATTGGACAGATGGTAATAGCCAAAACAAGGGTTTTAACAATGATACTCAATTTACACCCGAACGCAAACACGTAACATTATTCCCCAAATGATACAGAACAGATGATTTTACAGACCCCCGGACATTCGATGCAGAATATATTTGTAGCGGGGTGGATTGCACCCCCTATCTGTGGGGTGGTGCAATACCACGGGGCAGATGCGATCCGCGCGACCGTTACGATCCCCTATCTGTTCAAATTTTCAAATTTCGAACACGTGTGTTGACAACTTTTTGTAACGCCCGCATTCGATTTTTGAATTCGCAAGAGATTAGTCAAGTTGTGACACATGTGAATGGTAACGATTGTTATCAAACACTCTCGCTTTTGTTCACACCTTGTTATATTGTATCGTAAAACAAAGCCGTATCAAATAAAGGTACGCCATTAAGTACAATAAAATAAAATCGTGCACATTATTAACTAACAAAAGTACTAGTTATATTAAAAATATACAAGAAACAGTGGTCGGGGAAGTAAACGTTTCACATAATGTCTAGTTAGGTGAAAGTGTCAGTTAAAAAATCAATACGACCGTTACTTAAGTCAGTGTCCGCGAGGGTGCGTCATAAAGGGCGTTTGTAGCGCACGCGCCGCGCTCGCTTTGGTATTACGACAATCAGTGCACAATGCAACTCTCTGTGCCATTTGTAAGGGTGACACGAGGACTAATTTATAGAGGTTGAATTTATATCCCTATAATATCAGGAAATGGGTATGCATAAAATCATGAATTCATTAATCTCCACAATTACTAGAAATAGCTTTTACTTGTCGTATCGGCACCAACAAGTCAATGAACAACTTCCAATGCAATTCAAAAATCCTACGATAGGAAAAGGAAAATGTAGAATTCTAAGTTAAGTATTTATTCTGGATTCTCAAAAACACAGTACATAATTATTACTTACTTGGCGGAAGTACACAAATCTGCTTCTATTATTCGGTCACGATTCACGATGATAATCAAATGCATTTCTAACGGTCATTCGAAATGCAACAGTTTCTAATGCCGAAAACGTACAATTAGAGAAACCCTGTGGCGGAGTCCACTTAGTTCCCAGAATCGAAAACACTGAAGGAGTTCAACGACACTAGTAAAGGTGTAATTACGTGCAGTTATACAAATCAGAAGGGAAGACAGAAATTGGGTGACCAAATTCAGGACCCCTGTGAAGTCAGCACGGTTGGTCAGTTTCAGACAATGAAATCCTGACCCTTGAATGTTCAAATGCTTATAGAAAATAGCTAAGATTGTACATCTGCTGAAAGTCGATATGCATTTTGAAGGGTTTTTGATGGTGCAGTTGGTAAATATGTAAATACTGTATGCGGGAAGTCTATCTTGAAAATGCATCGGATTGAAAAACAGTAATCCACATTTAGAAGAAACTCAGTGATTCAGATACAACATAATCTTCTACAACAATGAATTCAATTATTGCAAGTAAATAAAAATATTCTGTACAGGGTTTTTTGTGTAAGAATGATATCAAAAGACTTGCAGCAGGTAAAAATACACGAGGCGTGTTTGTATAGGTATTGTGTGTTCTGAATATATGATGTAACGACACCTGATCACACAATGAAAACAAACAATCGTTACAGATAATAATAGACACATCACCTGATATGGTCGAGATAAACCTGTCGTTGTTTTTCTGTATTCATACTATAAATTTTATAATATAGAAAAGAAAATTGTTGCTGTTTAATATCACGCTATATAAATAACTGCATAACTATAACAGGTTACCATTATAGTACAATCTCAAATACGGTACAAAACAAAATAAAACTGATCATGTTATGGACGCATATAAAAGCAGCCATTTTGCAATCGACTTGAGCGTGTGCCGCGCATGCGTACTACGGATGAAGCGAAGCGCGCGCCGCGTCATCGGCAATCTCTGTGTAGGTGCGACAAGGACGAACTATCATGCTGTCGTGTCTATTCGTGTTGATTCGGTAGCCGGAGCGTCAACGTCAAAGTTATTTACCAATGTAACCCATGGTACGTCTACGTAATTGAGAATGTTTGTGAAGGAAGATATAGGTCATTCTTATGCAACTAGTTGAGTTGATAATGGCTCATCACAATAGTGGCAGTATTCTACATAGATAATTGTCTATCTCATCTCCAATTGTTTTGTCCTTTGAAGTCTCAATGTGTAAAAAACATGTGTCATTGAAGCGTATTACGCACGTTTGCGTTCCAACAATATTTTATAGTAAGTACCTAACTTAATGTTTACCAGTTTTGCTACACACATGTGCAATCTAAAATGGGACAAGTGTGGGAGGCTCATCGTAGTAGATCTCGGTGTGAGCGATGTATCAAAACAATGTGAATCTAGGTCAAGCTGCTTGTAACGTTTGCTAGTAATCATTTTAACTGGCTGCCAGAAATAGCTTAGCACTATTTCCATGACAATTGAGGAGTTCGATATATGTATAACATTTTATTCAATTTTAGTCGCTAAATTGAAACAAGAACACTCTTTTAAACATACAATTAAGAAAAAACATCATCAGAAATAAGACCATAAAAACAATTTAATAAGCAGCTTAACTTGACGCAGAAGTCCCTGCAAATATAAGCCAGAAAAAAGATCATTCAAGAACGTTGAAATCTTAATTTTTAATTATGTGGCCTTAATATTTTAATAAAGGGCTTTCAATGACCCTTTATGAACATTTTGACACCATGGCCAGCAAAAAAATTGGAAGAGGGACGTAAAACTGAAATGGCAAGACGTTTGTGGCTCAATTAGGGAGGGTTTGGCCAGATTAGTTTGCCATTATATTTCTGAATGCAGGCATCCGTTTTCACATATTGTTTACAAACCTATTAAATTATCGTTAAAACAACATTACTTAATCAAATATCATTTGCATTGGAAGCTTCAGGCAACGTAATTAGCGTCGAAATTAGTTTAAACGGGTGCAATCTATGAAGGTTAACAATAAGTAGATAGGTAAAGTAAGTGATTCTAGCCCAAGACTCGATTTAATGAACAGACATACGGTTGCTGGTTTTTGTAATGACCACTAGTACTCTGGTGGCACCATTATTCGTGCAGTGTCATATTGCGAATACGATATGCAGATTGGGTTGCAGATAATGTGATACCTTATGAGGACAGGGTATTATTAGTCGGTGGTTAGGGCACGCGTAGTCAGTCAACCATTGTCACGAGTCTATAACCGTTTTCTGGAGACTGCAAATATTGGCCGACCATAAGAGTTATCTCACTAAAACTTAACGATTTTATTGCAAACAGTTACGTCACCAAAAAAGTTTTTATTTCAAGTCTTTACATCTAGTGAAATTAAGTAATTGCTCTAGACCATTTTTTTTAATCAGTAGTTATAATATTGTATAGAAACGTAATGTATAGTATATTTCGACAATACTACACAGATATAATTATAGCTGTTGGCAACGCTTCTAATTGGTTTGATTTTTAGAGTGACGCATTGTTTTGTTAACTCTGAAAACCAGCGTTCGGGCACATTGGATCGAGTGCATCGCACTTAAAAATAGAGGTGCCAGAGTCAGATGAATGTGACCTCTCACTGCATTTTGTTATCGCCTGTGCTGCGTCGTAAAAACTTTGGTTACCAATCGACAAACATCTCTTTGGTAACCAAGCGCGACGCTTACATTTCACTGCGCTGATAACCTTTGTTTATTCATGTAATTAACTTGCAGTTGCCTTGTAACGATTTTGCGTTTAAGTTTAATATTGTGCCTAGCTTTATAAATATGGCAATTCACCTCTATGAATAAGTATGAAGGTTGTTCACTTATATGCAACTTTTGAATTGACTTGTTTTTTGCGTGGGCTTACTCACAAACCTGTATAAATTGTCTGTATTACGTTTGAAATTTGGTATTGTGTTGGATAACTGTTTATGTGACACTATAAGTAGCTAGTTATATTATGGTGGTAGATATTTTGTTACAATTTAGTTACATAAATTGAATTAATAAATATGACTAAATACAAGTGTTTCAAAAACTGTAAAACAAATTATTTAATACCTAGTATATGAGTAAATCTCATTTTACATATAAGGTTAATTTAATACTTAATATCTATTGACCTCATTTTCCATTTAAGCCCCCATATAAATATATCCAATAAGAATTTTTAATGCTTTTATCCTTTAAGTATCTGTTTCAAAGGTAGACATGATGTAAAATGACTGATTTACACAAATGGCTGTGACATAATATTTCAAATATGGTTCTGTAGGTTTTCATTAGCTTGCATTAGCTTTTGTCTTTTTTAATAAATACTTAATTTGAATAGTTAAAATCAGTAAACAACTTTATCATAGAAATATGACCTAACTGTGATTTTATTTGTTGAAATACTTTACAAGTAAGTAACTAGGTAAGGTATATTATTTGTACATTGATGTGATAATAACTGAACAGTTATCTAGTGTTTATATGAGCTTATTGATGTGGCATAGGTCAGTGTTGTAATTATGTATTTTACAATCACCAATATGAAGTACTTACATAAAATAGGTAGATTGTTTGTGATGGTCTGCAAATCGAACTGACACAAATAATGAAAGTTAAGAATATATGTATATTTTTATATGGACTGGATACCAGTTTGTATTTAACTGAAACTACAGAAACCGCCATTTTTTGTGCTAAAAAAAAATTACAAATATTTGCTTATGATTTTAAGATTCTAATGTTGGTTAATTTATTTGCTACAAAAATGGAAAATCTATTCATCAAAACTTGGGAGATGGTACAAGTTCTATCTGCTCTTTTTATGTATTGAGTAAGTTTTCTCAGGCACTCATCAGGAGTTTAAATATTTTTTGACAAGTTTTTGGTAGTTAGAAAATATAATAGAAAACAAATAAAAAATATATATGGGTAATATAATATGTACTGAAGGAGTTATGTATTTAGATTAAAAATCAAATTGGAATTTACCTTTATAGGCAGAGCTGGTATTTTGGTATGTTAGTTATGCAAAAAAATGTGTATAGAAATTAAAATCAGTACTATGTATAGGTGTAGTTAATTTGAAATTTCTGTAAACATTTGGTTGCTAAAAACATCTTCATATCTATATTTTATCTCATTATTCATGGAGTAAATAGATACAAATGTCTACATAAGTGGTTAGGTAAGTATTTAAGTTAACTTTGCCACTGCAATTTACAATAAAAACAGATTTCCGAACAAAGATGAAGTCATTGCAGGTAAACAATAGTTGTACCTATGTAATATAATGCTCCTTACCTACCAATAAGAGTAGGTTTGTTTGAAAATAATTAGGTATTAAATGGTTAGCTAGAAATGCAAAATCAAATGCAATACAAGAAAATACTTAGTTATGATATAAGCCCGAGTAAACTTTTATACTGCAAAGTTGACAAAATAAGAAATGAAAGTATGTATAACTAAAAATGTCTACAACATACCTGTTATTCTCTTCTGTGTTTTACTGCTCTCTGGACTCGATAATTTGGCCTCTTGTTTAGGAGTGGCTGTCTGAGGTGTGGTGATTGTGATGGGTGACCGCCTCAGCGCCGCAGGGACCGCCGCAGCCGGCACCAACTTCCACGCAAACCTCTGCTCTCCCGGCAAGGGCGTCTCATTCGCGAAATCGAAGCCCCATCTCTGACTGTCCAACTCGAGTTGGCGCGTCAGTTCTCTTTCCACAAATCTTCTGTTTTCTTCTCTGTCTGTGCAACCGAAGAGGTTTCTCCTGACTCCGTCCAAGGAGGTGACTCCACGCACTCTCAGCGACCTAGAGTCCAGCACGGTGGCCTGGAGGCCTGGCGCCCTCACACTCAATGCAGACATGGCGGCAGAACTGTTTCACTTCACGATAGCATCCGTGTGCACCTAGCGACAAGAATGTTTGTTATTGCACCGTTGATACGCGTAAGCAGAGGGCAAATATTAGGTTCATCTCACAACACGCCAATAAGACTACGAGGTATAAACTAAAGTTAGGTTAGTTTGTTGCTTGTAAACAAGTCGTAGTGACGCGCAAACGCGGGCGACGACACGTGACGTGCGCACGGCCGAAATGCTCTCGGCGACTGCGCGTCGCGTCGCGTCGCTGCGGGCGGACGGAGTGTGGCGTATAAAAGGTAGGGGTTATTTAGCTGGAGGGTTAGTGAGATTTTTTTTTCATTTTATTCAATAATTAATTGATAACGCAAAGATATACCAATAATATATTATTCATAATCTTCAAATAATGATATATTTTTGGCGTTTTTTTTTTCTATAAACTCTATAGGTACTTAAGTAATAAAATTGTAGGTAGGTGTAGGTATAAGTAATTGTAAAAACCGAAACAAAAATTTTAGGTATTGATTTGCAAAAATATATCGCATTTAAAACTACACGGTCTATTACAATTCTACCTTATTATAAAAAGTATTCCATATTCGAATTTGCGAAGTAGTAAATTTCGGCGGTATTTGTTAAATTTCTTTATAAAAAAATACTAAGCATCGCGAGTAATTATGTGTTTTTAGAAAATTAGCATTATTATCCAAAGAAACAAGAGAAACCAATCCTAAAAAGTAGCTAAATGTAGCATAAAAGAGCCATGCTGGCAACTTTAGCTACCTATTTAGTGGCGTCACTACAACGCGGCCTCGGCTTGAAACTCGACGCGAGCGCAGGCAATGAGGCAACGCTTGTGTTACCAGAGCTCCACACAAGATGGCGCCACGCGTCGCTTTTAGAAACATGTGCGACTACTTATTTGCAAAACCTCCTCAGTAAAAAATAATAATTATTAGTGATATCATAATATATTATACATATTTAATTTGTTTGCCTGAGTCTTGATATACGAAATTATAGTAAACATTGTTGTAATTCTTAGATTATATAATTAAATGTATGAGTGAAGTAAAATAGTTACTTATTAATTTAATACAATACACATACAAGCTTACAATTTTAAAACTTATTCCAAAAAAAATACATGTGTGACCTTGACGCTTGATATATTTCGGGTACCTACTTTAGAGATTTTTTTTTGAGAAAAATATCTAAAGTGATTATATCTTGAATTTCCCTAAATTTTGTGTAACTAGGGGAAATCTTTAAATGGTAACCCTGAGTCTAACTTGTTTACGAAAAATGAAGACGTGTCTAGGTTACGTAGCAGCATATCTACGAACCTCGTGATAGAACATCATCTATCTCTTTCACGCGCTTACGGAAATGACGCTGCGCGAAAGAGATAGAGAATGTATTAATAACTCGGGGCATCGCCGCCATTTTGGCTCAACTCGATCAACGAGAATTCGTATTGAATTGTTGATTTATCATTTATACAGATATTTCACGGATCAAGCAACTTGTTGCTAGTAAAAATAATACCGAAAACTTATCGAAACAAACGTATCAAACATTTATATTTAGAAACTCGATAATTTTGCGCCTTCTGAACGAGATAATGATAAAATAATTGCAAAATAATCCTAGAAACGAGTTAGTATACGCGACGTGGAAGGTTAGATTGTTAAAAAATTAGTGTAAAATTTGATATTGTTGTGCTAAAACTCACCCCTGTGAAAATATTTTGATTCCCGGTGGAAAATTCAAAGGGTTTGCGGGCGGTATTCATTCACTTCACTGGTGCCGTACTAAATTCCGAGATATGACAATGACGCGGTGCGAGAGCGCGGGATCGGTGCTCATTGGTCGAAAATGGCGGCCAGCGTTCTCATTGGCTGGCTGAGTTTTAGGCGCCAATTTTCGGTTGGCGGAGAGACCGGATGGCGGGAAATAGACGAGGCACTTTCCGGCGCGCATAACTTTTTGTTACGGAAAATTCGTGTTTTGGCGCCGCGCGCTTCTTTTTACTTGAATCGCGAGTTTATATTATTTATTTCTGCGTCTTTTGTGTAAATACGATATTTGTACTTGAAGCAGTCTGATTTAAAATAGTTGTTGATAAGAATTGACGTTTATTTTTGGAAAATATATTGGTATTTTTCTGTTCATGATACAAACATGATAGCACGATGAATGAATAAATGAATAGTATTTTTTTAGCATAAAGTATGGATCAAAATTCTTATAAAATGCTATTTTACTTTATCTATTTTAATACTTAGATATTAGTATATTGGGGTATCAAATTATGCTGTAACTAATGATGATTAATACGGAGTTTGTTACATATTATAATATTGAATGCAGTGCAATTTTAATGCAATAGTAAATAAAATTATATCTGAATTGCATATTATTAGATTTGCTTAACCTGCTTAGATTTATGAATGAATAATTGATGAGTACTAAGTATAAGTAGGTATTTGTCACGTTAAATTTTGCATTGTCAGTAGATTAAAGTCAAGTAACTTGTAATCATTGAAGTAATTGACATGATATAAAATAAGAAATAGTTAAATAAATTAATGTAGTGATAATAATGTGATATGTGCAATTTAATGACAAATCAAATGTGCAGGAATAAAGTCTTTTTTATTTTATAAGTTATATAACTTGTAAGTCTAGGTAAACGTGTTACACCCTAGGCTGCAGCAATGCTTAACATCAGGCAGGCTGTAGTCAAACGTAAACCTATCCCAAGTAAAAAAAAAAAAAAAAAATAATTTACAGTTACATATTGGATTGAAAAGTTTTGATTATAAAACAAATTGCTCCAATTAATAACATGTACGATTAATAAACTCAATTTACATTGACTTTTGACCCAATTCTAGCGGAAATCCTTGCCAGGGCGTGTGGTTGCATAAAAACTGTTTCCGTTAGTCGCTAGCGCATGTGTGTGACATACCGTTCTATTCTCATTTTTTTAGTTGTTGGTGTTGCCATTTCCATCTCTGGGATTTAGAGCTTTTATTGATAAGAAAGGAAGGAGTTTTGAATTAAAATTATGTTCATTAAATAAATACTAATTATATGACTAATTTAATAAGTATGGTACGCATTTGCATTCTTATTATTTTATTGAAGGTTAGCCAAGCCTCAAGACTAAAAAAAGCAATTTGATATTAAACAAATTTATTTTATTACGCATATTAGGTGTATTGCGATAAAAATGGTTTCCTACGCCAATTTTTTTTGGCACCGGCTATACCCATTTTGACAAAACAACAACATATTAAGTAAATTGCATGCAGTATTATAATATATGTATACCAAAATCCGTTTCCGGGATTACCACTGAGCCACAACTTCATAAATAAATCTGGATAAATGTAGAACTTTTTACAGGTTTTTTTTTCAGGAAACGATAACGGTTCTGTGTGTAAGATGGTATAAGTTACCGCACGTCGTATTTTACGTGTTTAAGATAGGATGGCCATACTTTCAAGAGTAGTTTGTGTTAGATAAAAAATCTTTCTTTTTGTGAACTGAATTAAGTTTTTTTAACGTAAAAAACGTCCCAGTACCTTTATATTTGTCATTTTGTTTCCTTACAATGTTTTTTTGCCTCTAAATTACGTAGATAGGACTTGGGGCTATAATTAATTAACATAAATGAATTAAACTAGCTGGACTAATTTGTTCCGGGATACAATTTGGCTTAAGTTACTTCCTTCATACTGAAAATTAGGATAACATTGATGCTATCGCAATAGAGGTATGAGATAGATCTTTTAGTTAGTTTTGTCACGCGACGCGTGACCAAAATGCTTGCCTTTTTCTGGCTCAACGTATCAGCATTGCCAGCCAGCGTGGTTATGCGGCCAGTATGCTGGACTGCCCTCTGGCAGGCTTTTCTAAAGATTTTCTTCCTTCTTTCTAAAGAAGTGCCCCCCGTTTTTTTGTTATAATTTAGTTAGAAGTAGTATGTTTAGTTTTCTTCCCTTGTTTTAACGTATTATTATAATTGGTAATAAATGTTTTCTGCTCTGTTATGATTGTTTTATTCTCCTTTACGAATGCACTCATTTTTTTTTAATTTCTTCCTAAAATAGAAACCATATGCACCGTGGCAAGTATTGATTAATGGGATCCACATTCGTAGAAACACCCTACTGCCACCTGGCGGCAAGCATTTCCGAGTTTTTACTTACATGTGTGGTTTTAACTAATTCCACTTTTAACAAAAACATAAAGTTATTTTAATAGTCTATAAAATTCGTGAATAAATAAATACCTGACTGTGATGAAGTGAATCCATTGGAATCTTGTTACCTTAGTGTTTAGTTTTTGATGTAGTTTAATTTTCATTGGGTTTTTAAAGTAATTTCGTATGAGAGTGGCTAACTCTGCTTTAAACCACCTTGGGGGCGTCGTGCCTTAATAACTGTTATACTAGGTATGACGTACAGCCGTACTATGACAAATATATAAAAAAATGAAATGAACCTTATATGGAAATCCACATGAGTGCAAGAAATTTGCCTATATATAAATAATATTTCATTTATTTCACCATTTAGCATGATAGTAAGTAGGGTGTTATTTGGACTACAATGGAAATGAAGCATTCATAAAATCTTAAAATATTGATTTGACTTTAATGTATTTTAGGAAAAAGGATTCTTATGTGCCTTTGGTGTGTACTGGGAACCCTGAATAAGACACAGGCTTATTTTTATCTCGTATTATAGATTTTTAATGAGCAAAAAATAGCATTAGTTTAATTTTACCTTATGGTGTATTTTTTGTCTTCAGCTCTTTGTAATTATTTCATCTTCAACAACTAAGTCACCCTGGTGGTCAAATATTTTATTCGCATATATTTTTTCACACTTGACTACAAATGTCTGACTGTCCAGTGTAATAAAGTGATTCTGCTCTAAAAATGATTAATTACTTTAATGATAACCTTGTGGTACTCATATCTAGGTACCTTCATAAAAACTTATTTTCGTCGAAGACAAGCATCGAACCAGAGACATTTTGGATATCAGTTATATGTTCCACTAGACCACACTAGCTTCTACATCAAGGCGTTTTTTTTTTGCTTTGTGGGCACGGCTCGATCAATTCGTCCTGTCAGATGCTTTCGTGACATTAGCCGGGATCTACCGTAAAATTACTTCGCGAGTTTGTGAGTGCGTGAGGTACAGGTGTGGACGAAATGGTTTTTGATATTTATTTTTTAAGCAAGGAGTATGGGACACGAGTCAGAAGGAGTCACGATCCTCAGCAGTGAGGGATACGACTAAGAAGAAGATGGGACACAGTTAGATTCCCGCCACTTTACTCGTGTTGTTTAGGGTTAAAAGGTAGCCTACGTGAAATTAGGACCCAACACTTAATACATAAAGGCCTAAAAGTGTACTGCTTTTACTAGCAATAAGTGCATTAGTTACTACAGTTTTAGACACGAAAGTCTTAATAAATTAATTAGTTCATTAAAAAGTTTACATGTAATCTATACTATAATATTATTATTAGTTTGTTTGAACGCGCTAATCTCAAGAACTACTGATGCGAACTGAAAAATTCTTATAAATACATTTTCTATATCAACACTAAAATTTAAAGTCATAAGCGCATTATGCAACGAGGTGATAGATAAATAAACATAATTTGTTATCTAAATGTTTGTATTCCTTATGTATTGTATGTGAATGACACCGAGATACAATTGAATGTTTAAATTTAATATTTTGATTCGTTTCCGCGTTAATTGTGTCAAGAGTTCAACAAACGATGATAACAGTTTGTCTATTTTGTTCATGATATGCATTTTTTAAATTCAATGCGTTGATTACTGTTACTCTGTAAGTGTCAGCTTAATTTATAAAGAAATAATGTAAATGGAGGGTGATTTCAACTTAAATTTAATCTAAATATATAAAACTCAAAGGTGACTGACTAACTGATATAGTGTACAGCCCAAACCACTGGACGGATTGGGCTGAAACTTGGAATGAAGGTAGATGTTATGACGTAGGCATCCGCTAAAAAAGGATTTTTGCAAATGCCACTTTTAAAGGGGTGAAATAGGGGATGCAAGTTTTACTTCTTAATGCGAGCGAAGCCGCGAGCACCCACTAGTAATTCATAAATTCTAATTTACTCATGTGTAATGTAAGGTACTTGCTTTTACATAACGCCTATTGTAATAACAAATAAAATATAAAAACTCTTTACAAGAGTGGTGATTACTCTAGTTCCACATAATTGGCGATCTTATATTTCTAAAATTGATCTTTCTAAGGCCTCATCACTGATTGATGAGGAACAAAATACAAATCTTCATGTTCTAAAAATTAAAATCTGAAGCATTCTCTTACTGAGCGAACTTTAAATTTGAGGTTATAAATTGTAAATGACAGCTGTTTCAGTTCATTGTGACGTGTGTGACCTTGATTTTGAGAAAATATTGTACTTTATTTGAAAAAACTTACAAAACAAATTTTACTAATTAAAAATAAAAACTTAACTAATTAAAAATTTACTTATAAACTAAAACTTATAATAAACTTAAAACACCTATAAAAAAAGTATATCTTGTTATTATTCTATATATTCTCTTACTTGTCTGTGAAAATTAAATATCATACCCAAAACTATCGTATCCTCTTCGCCGCCGCCTGTACCTGGTCCTTGATCAATGATCCGTCATGGTTTCATCGATTCACCCTGCATTCACCGGTAAGGGTTGAAGGACTAAATCAGGGCAAAAAATTACTAGCCCTTCCCCTTTGTCTGCGGTTAGACGAGGACATCTTCTAACTTCGATTTAAGTTTTTTTAAAAGAAAAAGATGACCAAAGTTAATGTCTTATCATTGTCCTTAAAGATTTATTTCTATTATTCATACCTACGTATGTTATCATTATATATATTATAGTAAGTAAAAGTAAGTAAAATATGTTTATTTACTATTTGAAAAACTTTACCTATATTATATATTTTGGTTATTATCTAACATATGTTATATTCTTAACTGTATCATGCATATGTGGGTAGGTACGTTAGAATTATACTATCGACTTATATACATATATGTACTTATACTAATTATATATATTATATATAATTATAGCGTATAAAATATATGCACGTTTGAATAAAAATATAGTCATACACATATTACTCTGATTACCAAAGTGAATTATTTTCCCCCTTTATTATATTATTATATGTATATATAATAATAAAGGGGGAATAAACGTAACGCCGCTAGTACCGCTCAGAGAACGCGCAGCACACCTCTCGACACCCTAAGCCACTCACACCAATGTTGCCCTTCCGGCGTCATCTTAGGCTGCCTTTTGTGGAGGGCCCATTTAGTGAGTGGCAAGTCATCACCCGCTATAATTTTTATGAATGAGGCATAACTGGCGGGTGGCTTTCCTCGTACAATAGACCAGTTTAATTAAGTCAATGAACAACTCAACACAATAGCCTGTAACATTAATACCATGTCTGCAATAGTTACTTTATATACCTAACATCCTCTATCTGTAATTTTTACTTAATTTTAAGTATAATATTGTAAAAGGCCTCTCAGTGTTGGCTACGGCCCCACTGATGCCTTAAAAATACCGGGCGTAAGTCCCGAGAATCTGTGAAGGGGGAATAATAATATATATTAGTACTTATATATTATTTTCTTTATTGTTACTAGTAAATCTAACGAGAAGGCAATCACACCGCGACACAGGTTCGCCTAGTGCGGTGTTTATAGTGCATTTATGTATAGTTTTATTATGTTTTTGGAGCAATAAACGAAATTTATTATTATTATTATTATGGAGATTTAAATCTGAGCGAATATATGGGTTGGATTCTACAATTAATTTGCATGTATTGACTCTGCTTCCACAACAGTCGATAGGCTATGCCAAAGACCCCTAGGGTGGTTTACAAAGCTCTCAAAACCAATCTTTTCCTTGCTGATGTTAACTTGGTTATTTTCAATCATGTATACGTGGTGATGTTAGTATTTTTTATTCTTCTTATCGAATGAGAGTGGCTAACTCTGATGTCGAGAGTTTCTCAAGCCGCCCTAAGGACCTCTGACATGGCTTAACGACTGGCGTACTTGACAAACAGCCGGGACCTACAATTTTACGTGTCATCCGACCCACGAAAGCGCCCAAAATGGAATGCCACTTTTCGGTCACCCATCCACGTACTGACCGCGTTGACCTTTGCTTAACATTGGTAATCGCATGCGATTGCCTCCTCTAGCTGAGCTACGGGCGCTTCTATTTTTCATTATATGCTTCACATTCCATTATACTAGGCACAATCGGCAAGGTTTTAATTATGTTTCGTCGGTCAGTTATTATATTGTGTCTAGTATTATATTGGGAGATGACTCTGGCCTCGTAACACAGTGTAACGGCTACCACGAGGTCAGAGGATTCACACGTTATTGTACAATATTTACGTCAAATAAACGAATTTTGTAATTTGTATTTGTATTTAGTTAACAGGTACCAATATGTTTTATACCTGCTCAACAAAACATCATTGGTAATATCAGTGCAAGCAATAAAAGCGAGCAATTGCATCTGATTGTTAGCATCTTGCTTACGATCCGTGACAAGAATGCTTAGCTCTGTCACTATAAATCACAGATTGATTCAAACTACGAATTGGGTGTGACGGACCTGTGGTTATGGTTATGTTCTAGGAAGAAATGATGTTTTTAAATAATGATGAAAATTTATTCATTCCTTTATCACGGTGATCCATTTAAACAGGTGGTTGTCCAAAAAATAATTTGCTAACATCACCCAAATTGTTTTATTGAACAATGGAGTAAAGCCTAATAAAAATGGAGTCGCATGCGATTGTTCATTAATTGTACATATAGTTGTATACCTAATTAACCATAACCATACTTTTAATTACCTTGTCTTTTTATCTTACCAATAACTTAATACTATGGGTTGGGAATATTCAGTGTGTAAATCTTTAGCTTTTCAATATTCTTATACTAACTGACTTCATTCATTAATAACTAACAGACATAGCATGGTCGTATTTTAAAGAATAACCAAGGAAAAATAATTTCATGCACACTATAAAGTTTTTTTTTTTTAAATAAAAAAAAAATAGATTTTGCGTTTTATTAGCGGCCACGCTAGCCCTCCAAGTTGACAGGTGCCAATCTTGTACGTACGTCTGCGCACGCATCAGACGCACACGGCCGGAAAATTACTTCTTTTCAGCTGTTTTTTTTATATGCAATTCTGGTAACTTGGGATTCGGAGTGATGAGTAGTTTTGTTGCCAAGTTTCATGATACGAGCTAGTGAAAAGCATGTGTATACATATAAGAAATTCATTATATTGACGACTTATATTACGTTGTTAAGTTTTCGACATTATTCGAGTCGTGGGTTCTTTATGGATGAGGTCTGCGCAAGATCGACGCAGCTGGCACATGCAAAGAGAGGCCTACGCCCAGCAGTGGGATAGAGTGTGAGTGTACCTACCATTAAGCATTCCATCTGCTGTTATCTTACAATTTGTGCATATTCGCAAAATAAATGATTTCATTTGATTTGATTTAGAGAAGGCTGTGGATGATGATGATGATGATGAAGTTGGCCTTTGAACCATTCTTTGTACTTATTTTTAGGTATTGTTCGTAGATAAGATGAACGAAACCGAGCCGAGTGGCGTTCCCTGAGAAGGGTTTATATCCTTACCTTGGTATAAAATAAGGTCATGTTAATTTGCACCAACACATTTAAAAGAAAAGAGTCCATTTTCAGGAAATTCAGCAAAGCAAGCATTAAGTAATATTGACTTTAACCAAGAATTGAGATTTAATTGAGTGTAATATTTTTACATCTGGACCTTAGACGCTTTTATGGGTCAGAAAAAAGTTGAAGCTTCCTTTAAGATCACACTGTTGTTTGTGCTCACAAAGTCGCTTCAGGCAACCTGGAGATGAGACTTTTTCTTCTTCTTTGGGAACTGCTGCGTCCAAAACTCTCGATCTTCTGTTTTAACGTTCATTTTTATTAACACGCAATAGGCTTACGTTTGACTACAGCCTGCTTGATGTTAAGCACCTCTATAGTCTATGTTTTAGCACGCTTGTCTCGACGAAACCTGTTATGTCCATGTCTGACTATCAAGTGTAAAAACTTAAGTCTTCAATTCGAGAGTGAACCGATTTTTTCTAGGCAAGCGCGCTAGATCGTCGATTACAACGTTGCTTAACATAGGGCGAGTTGTAAACAAGCGTGAGCCTATCAATTTAAAAAAAAACTTCATTCAATAAACTTGCCATGCGCATACGCACACCTTACCCCACAAATCAGTTCACGCGTCACAAAGCGGCGTGATTGGAGCAGGATGAGTCCCATTAGGACCCCACCACACCTAGGACCATCGCACCGTATCCTGTCAGTGTTGCCAGCAACGATGTAAAGCGTAGGTAAGATTTAGTACGTTGCTGGCTAGTGTTACCATTGAGGTTTTAAAAAAAACGTAGGTACGAGTAAAATTTGAAAAATTTGTAAAGTAAACGAATGTCGCATCGTATCCAATCGGTGTTGCCAGAAAGGATGTAAAGCGTAGGTAAGTTTTAATATGTTGCTTATAAGGGTTGTTATTATGAATTTTTAAAATTTTCGCAAAATTTCTAGTGTTGCACTTCCTGCCTTTCTGTCTTCTGTGCATGGCGTATCTCAACTTTGTTCATCTATTTTGAAATTACCATCAGTTGAGATAAATTGTGCGACAGAGGCAGTGAGAGAGTGGACATCTCTCTGTACCAATGTTGACATCCCTAAGGAACCATTCTGCCAAAAACTTTGGGATGCTCCATTGGTACAGAAGCAATTTAACTTTTTAAAACAAAATTTAATAGGTGACAACGATCGCGCAAGGCTTCAGGCAGTGTCTCAACACGAATCTGGCCAATGGCTACATGCCCTCCCTTCTGCCAACCTCGGTACACTTTTCGACAATGGCAGTTTCAGAATCGCTATCGGCTTGCGAATTGGAGCTGCTATTGTCGAACAACACAGGTGCACATGTGGTAGCGATGTCGACAGGAAGGGCCTCCACGGACTTTCATGCCTTCGCAGTGCAGGCAGATTCTCCCGCCACGGCTCGCTGAATGACATAGTGAGACGGGCACTTGCCACCGTCAACGTACCATCGGTTCTTGAACCGATTGGCATGGTCCGTGACGATGGTAAGCGTCCCGACGGCCTCACACTGATTCCCTGGGAGCGGGGAAGGGCTCTTGTATGGGACGCAACTTGCGTCGATACACTAGCTCCTTCTCGCCTCAGTGGAACAGTACAAGCGGCAGGAGCCGCGGCGGATGCAGCAGAAGAAGCCAAGCGGCGAAAATATACATCATTATCGACTGATTATATTTTCGTACCGCTTGGCTTCGAAACTTTTGGTCCGTGGGGTAAAAGCACGAAGTCTTTTATAAAAAAATTGAATAAAAGGTTGAATGACATCACTAGAGACAAGAACGCTGGCTGGTTCCTTGCGCAAAGGATTTCTATAGCAATCCAGCGTGGGAATGCAGCCAGCGTTCTTGGCTCCATACCACATGTAGATGTTTTAAATTTAGGTTAAATGTACATACTCTTATTTAGTTTTATTAGTGTATATATGTGTATATGAGAGAATATTGCATAATTAAAATTTTTAAAAAGCGTAGGTAAATAAGTAATGTATGTCTTGTCACATCTCTGTTGAGTTGCGTTTGTATTGGAACATCACATTCTTGCATGTAAGTTTAGTAAATAAATAGATGAAAGTTTGTGTGTATGTCTAAATAAATACATTTTCTTTCTTTCTCTTCTTTCTGTTGCCAGCAAGCAAAACATCGTATTTTTTAAACGTTTTATTTAATAGACTAACTTTAGCTTAAGTACCATGTAGAACAATTCCTTAAAAGAAACATATTTGAGAAATATGAAGCTTAAAGAGGAACGTAGGTTGATTTTCATCCCAAAACAACACAAGCAAAGCCACGTGCATCAATAACTTAAAAAAATATAACTTCCCAAGGCCGTAAGGAGTTGTTGTCCGTTATGGATTTGGTCAGTGATTTTAACCGACTTTATGGTACTTGTGTAATTATCTTGATGGTATACAGTCCTGTGGTATTGTTGAGATTGTAGCTGACAGTTGACATTTTGTAAAACGCAACGAGTGGAACATTTATCAAATTATTATAGGACTCTTTGCTTATATGATATCAAAGAATTTAGAAAAAAGGATATTGTAATAAATTTTGTATGGGCACCAGATGTGGGGTAAATTATAACATGTATATTATACGCTGCAATAAACTTATAACGGGCACAAATATCTTGTATCTCGCAGGAATCGAACCAGCAACCTCCAGCTTGCACGACAGAAATGTATACGGTAGACTCAATTTAACTTGATCGCCAGATACATTGATAAAAGCTGGCTTGGTTACCTGCAAGAGATTACTTAAGTGGTTAGTCAAAGGCTGCCCAAAGTCCCGATCAAGCCTATGTTCCCGGTGTTTAGTTAGAAGTATTTCATTTATTAAATGCTTAATTAGCAAACGTTTGACCACGTCGTCTGATATAAAAAAACGCATAAAAATAGCTTCTTCTTATCGAATGAGAGTGGCCAAGTCAGGTGTCGAGAGTTTATCAAGCCGCCCTAAGGGCCTCTGACATGGCTTAACGACTGACGTACTAGACAAACAGCTGGGACCTACAATTTAACGTGTGACCCACTAGCGCCCAAAATGGAATGCCACTTCTCGGTCACCCATCCAAGGACTGACCGCGTCGACCTTTGCTTACCATTGATAGATAGATAGATACACTGGCAATCGCATGGGGTTGCCTCCACTAGCTGAACTAACTAAAATAACTAACTGAAATAGCTGAAAGTGTCTCTTTCAACTTCGTCTAACAAACAAGATCAGCATTTACGCATCGATTCCCTGGCGGAAGCGTGCTCTGCATAATTTCCCAACACGATAATAAGGTAGCTTGACAAGACGTCGTATTACGCTGGAATTACCGACAAGTGCATGCAATTGCACGCCTATTGTTGTTTCTGGTGCATTATGTAAAACTACTGATTATATATATATACTAGCGGACGCCCGCGGCTTCGCTCGCATTATTTTGAGATAAAAAGGGTTAAAATGAACATAACTTTTTTATTTACGAACCGATTGCAATAAAACAAACACTAAATGTTAAGTTGAAAATGCACCAACATGTTAGTGAAAACCGTAGACAAATCGGTTCAGCCGTTTTCGAGTCTATAACAAACAAACATACCGACAGATAAAAAGACAAACAGAAATTTATTTTTGAAACATATTTTTTGTGTTCTATTGCATCATTAAAGACCCCTCAACTATTTTTTTTCCATTATCTTCAATGTACAGACACCGACCGGTTACAGTTTTATTATATGTATAGATATGTAGTATGTACTTATGGTAGGTACCTATGTACTTTTGTAAAAATGTTTACAGACATGGTTAGTGGTTACTGGTAATCAACGCATAAACTATCAAGGGTAGGTTTAGTAGGTCTATGGCACCAATTTTTGGTTCTACAACTTTGCGAAAATCGGGAAAAAATCAAAACAGCTGTTTCATACAAAGATTCTTCAATGGATTTGTCTCGCCGTGATAATCACATTGCAGTGATACACTGGGTCCTAAAATGTATTGAACACTCGACAAGATTATGAATTCAAACTCAGAAGAATGTATCTTTATGTTAAGTATTTGACGTTACGTGCCCGTACATAGTTAAAAGAGAATATATACAAGTCTAATAAAATATGTAAAACTGTTTATGTACCTACGAGTATGTGACTTGTTGTCATGTCATATATTATTGTAAAAATCTTTACATATTCGAGACTCCCGTGGGAATAAAACCATTATTTTTTCTTCCCTCTCAGTTCTTTCACTACATTGTATATCCCTCCGTCCCTCACAAAGAGGACCGGAACGTAAAGTTCTAAATTCAAATTGTGTTTTCTATTTAAATTGTGTTCCAAATTCCAGTTCCCATTGAAAAGAACGTCTCTGTCACAGCTCACTGAATGAGGGGGTTTAACAAGTGCAACTTTTGGGGGCTTAGATGTTGCTTGGATTTGGACAGGAGTGGCGTAGAGGAGTTGTTATTTCATTGAACTTTTATTTTGGTGACTATGGCGCTTGAGAACGCTAAACGCTATTAATTTGGGATGCCATGTAGTTATTTCCTGATAACGTAATGAAATGGAATAAAAAAAATTACACTTTTATAAAAATTTACAAACTTTTCGTGTAGGAAAACAAGATTTTGTCTTATTACTATTTATAGGATACAATAGAGATGTGCGTAGATGACACTGTGTGCAATGTCGCGGAATATTTCCTTAGTAATAAATATACATGCACATTGAAAGTTACTTCATTTTCGTCCTGAATTAATAATTAAATCAATCCAAATACATCACTAAGTATAATATTTAAAATTGCTAAAAAAAGATCAAGACAAGAAACAAAATCAACTCCACACCTTCCTTGTTTCATTCTAAGGTTCCTCCTCGGAGTTTCTAAGCATCGTAAGAAAGGATATCGGACAATGATTCTGGACAAAGGAGTACGCACGTGTGTGACCACGTGGTGCGGGGTCGGTGACCTGCTGAAATTATAAACAAATAGTATGTTATGTAATCTTAAAATACAGTTTTGAGGTACCTAATACTATATACTTATGTTATTATGGATCTGATAGATCAACCAAAGTACACAGTTTCGGATAACTACCCGGACTTTCCTTTCAGGTGTTTTGCTATTGTTGACGTCTAGAAGTAAATAACATGTATTCCATGCTAGTAAAATTTATTACAAATGTCCATCTCCCTGTACATAGATGATAATTAAAACATTTATATAACAACGATTATCATCAAATAAGTCGGTCTTTGCCTGCCAAGTTCTTGTCCGACTAAAATGTCCATAAATAGAAAACAATTCCTACCCTATAAGTTACGCTTTATTACGCCTCAACCCCAATTTCGGACGTTATTGACCACCAAATTTCCGGTACTCGCAGCTGCATCCAAAATCAAAACAAAAGCATCATTTGCATCCATTCATCTAGATCAAATCAATGCATCCATTCTTTTTTCTAATAATTTTATTCGTTAGGATCCAATGAGGTTGGTAGCACAAAGTTTTGTAATTAGATTGAGGTCGTTGGGGTAGAATAATTTGTTGATTTGTTTAAAAATAAAGAAAACTTTCATCAAACTATTTACGATCACACATTATATAAAATCGAAACAGTTTTTGTTCCTCTTTCATGCCGCAGTGGAATGGCATTATGATAGCGTTCTTTAGCATGATTGAATTAAAAAAAAATAGGGTCACTGTTTAGGGAATATACGAATTGTAATTTGTTAGCATCTATAAATTGTGTAATATTATCTGTATATTTCTGTTTGTGAACTAATACTATAAAAATGATGGTTGGTGGTAGAATAGGTTTCCGAGAGTGACATTAGCTACTTTTCTCCCTCGAATATCCGAACGAACTGGGACTTTACTATGTAGTCTATTGGTAAAAGAAAATAACTTTCAGAAGACTTAATAATCTCCTTTTTTTAAGTCGGTTAAAAACGTATTGTCCTGAAAAAGGATTTCACAACATCTAACTTCCAAATTCCAATCCAATTCCTTTTTCTCTCACATGTTACCAACCTTACTTCCTCCTGCCCTTGACCCCGGTTTCCCATCAATCAACCAGCGCATCTATATCCATTATTTATTATCTCAGCATGCGATGGGATGCTCTCACGAACTTCCATTTGAAGCACGTTTGTTACAATCGACTCGCCAGGGTTTTGTCCTGGAGTGTTGCTAGGGTAGGGAATGAGGAGGGTTTCAGGGAATTATAGGGAAAGCCTGTACTTAAATAAATAAAAACAGAACAAAAAGGTCATAAGAAAAGGAAAAATAGAAGATATGTACAAAGAAAAAGTCTTGCTACTGAACTTTGAATAGTAAATCTGATATCAGGCACTGAACACTACTAAACAGTGTGTTGTAGAATGCTGTTTCAGTCGACCTAGAGATCAAATAAAAAACAAACGATGATTGAATCCAGCTTAAAATGTATATAAAGTTAATTTAAGAACATATTCTGTTTTGTGTGCCACAATAAATATATAAATATATTATTTTTTATTAATATAGACTGTTGTTGAGGAAATTTTCCGGGCCTTGTGCCATAGCGTCGTTTGTACGAATATCATTTCAGTTCACCTGATGATCCAATGCCTGAATGTTAAGCCCAAAAAACCAACTACTTATGGTTAATTTTTGAATAACCTGGTATCCCCCGTACCCCAATCCTCCCTACCACAGTTTACCCACCAGTCCCCAGGGCGATGCCCTACGATCCTGCTATTATATTCCAAACTCCCGTGACTCTAATGCCCCATCTAATGGGCTTGTGACGGAATACCCATTATGATGTGGAAGGACTAGGGAAGGAATTTTGAATGTCGTGACGGAGATGATGATGTTTATTTATTTTATTTTTATACCCTGACTGGACATAAGGCTTTTGACTATCAGCCCCCTTAGACAAGAGGCGTATTTTAGTGAGCGTACTGACGCTCGCTTATGGAATAGAAATACCAATGTATGAGGGTCACCTGAAGCGACTTTCACACAAGCGTTACATAGAATGGAACTGGCTCTGAAATGTGGTTACCGGACGGAACACACAGGCAGGTAGAAAGTTTTGAGGTACAAATTTGTTTTGTCGAATTCACGATCTGTAGCTTCCTTGTTCCAAAAACGATGACTTACACTAGTAAAAAGAAACGCTTTTATGTATCGTAAGTCTTGTGAGTCGTAGTTTGCATCATGTTTACTTTACATTGCATTACTTTAAGAATTATCATAGACTAGCTGGTGCGCGCGACTTCGTCCGCGTGGAATAGTTATTACCATAAAAACGGTTCTAGGGAGTTTCTAGGGAGACCTTAAAAGATAGACATATACTGTTGCGGACATTTTGTTAGATCATATTAAGAAGAATAATTCTTTCATACACATTTTTTGATATATTGAACCGTTTTCGCAGCGCACGCAACGGAAGCCCTCAAAGATGAATAGTTTTCCCCGTTTTTCCACATTTTCAATTGTTTCTTCGCTCCTATTAGTTGCAGCGAGATGTTATATAGCCTAAAGCCTTCCTCGATAAATGGTCTCTTCAACACAAAAAGAATTTTTCAATTCGGACCAGTAGTTCCTGAGATAAGCGCGTTCAAACAAACAAACAAACAAACAAACAAACTCTTCAGCTTTATAATATTGCGGCCAAATAACTGACAAAGAAGTTAGTTAAGTTTCATAAGTTTCAAAGAAGTTAAGTTTTATTTATGCACAATCAATTATCAAAAAGAACACCAACATATTATATTTCAAATCTAGATTAACAAACTAGATCCTGTCCTCACTAAACCCCGAATTTCTAACTCGTCAATTGAACGCACATTGATCCAATCTAGCATTTGAAGTGTATCCTTCCCATAACGTCCATGGTTTATTGACTACCATCAAAATATACTCCGCGTTATCATGCTGAGTACTTGAGCTTGTTATGTGGTATGATTTGTACCTACAGAGGGCGCCATGGTGTTATGAAAGTGCATGGATAGGGATTTTTAAACTTTTTTATTTGGATAGTTAAGCAGTATTAGATATAACTAACTACACTTTTGTAACACTTTATTTGGACTTTGCACGTCTTCATCTTAGGGATAGTGGAAAGTAGTCTTCTTAGTCCTAGGCAAAGAAGGTTTTTAAATTTATATGGGCCTGCGTTACTTGATAGAATGTGCTAGTAAAAAATATTAAGACAGTAAAGTGTGTCAATAAGGTTATTATTTACTCATTAAACAGAAATAAAATAGAAAATATTATAAACATTAATTCATTGTTTATTTCGTTGTTTTGTATATCATGTACGGGGCATACTAAACCATCATCGATATCTTTCATAATATTTTTTTGGGAAAACTTAGGTATATGGGGGCTCCAGGATACGGTAACCCAGTCTGGAGTCCGACGCATTATGTTTACCTAAGGCTAAGTTAGTTATTTAAGAACCTAGTTATAATTTTTATGTTACATAGCCATAAGTCATTTTCTAGTACACAATAAATATTTTCATATTCTACACTGAAAGATTTCAATGCAAAATAGCACATATTTCAAAGTAGGTATTGTAGTAAAACAAAGTAATCAGTAAGTCTTGGTATAATTAAATAAAGGCAAACAAAGGTCACACCACCAGCCATCATCATTAGCGTCATGATATCAATCATTGAAATAAAATAAATAACAATTCGTTATATTTAACACAAGTGGGTGCTCGCGGCTTCGCTCGCATTAAGAAGTAAAACTCGCATCCCCTATTTCACCCCTTTAATAGTGGCATTTCCAAAAATGATTTCTTAGCGGATGTCTACGTCATAACATCTACCTTCATTCCAAATTTCAGCCCAATCCGTCCAGTGGTTTGGGCTGTGCGTTGATAGATCACTATATCAGTCTGTCAGTCAGTCAGTTAATTAGTCACCTTTGAGTTTTATATATATAGATAGATAGATTAACCACAAGGTCAATCTAAGCAGAGCGTGAGATCCTAATTACTCTTTGATGGCTAACACCATTGAAAAAAACATTCCCATGGTGTTTATACGATATAAGTTGGGGTAGGTTATGGTTATATGAGTGGTACTTGGTAGGTACTCGATGAAATCTTGGGCGGCCGGAGGAATTTCAGTTATGAAAAGTGGATGGAATAAATAATAAATGTGTTTTAATTATTTTATGGTAGCATAAGCTGTGTGTTGGATATTTGGTATTTTTGTACCGTTCTTTTGACAATACAAAGATACAATACATATTTCCAAATTTATAACCTGAAAAAAATATTAAACAGTGTTAGATTCAGGTTCTAAAATAATACTTAGTGCTTATTTTAAAAGATCGTAGATTAAGATCTTTTAAAATAAGCATTATCCACTAACTGTGGATGAAGATAAGCAATATTTAGAATAGTACAGGTTAAATCTAAATGGTGCCTAAAATAAACAAAATTGGGAGACCTCACGAAAGTATATTAACTACATAATTTAATAGATCACTCTTTAAATTGCTTTTAATAATTAATTAATCAATTAGTGGCTAACAACAATTAAGTCGATAAAAATACATTTAATTTTACCTTCTAGCTTGCTCATAAAATTAGGTTAACCAAATAAAACACATTTCATTTTATACTACGCAACAAAAATAACGCTACAAAATTTTCGCGTACCTTTACACACAACATGTTTTCAAATCATTTTTATCTATAAGGAAACTCTTCAAGGTACATGTAGCAAAACAATGAGTTGTTATCGGTAGGTACTAGCTGTGACCTAACCTTCCAGGGTCAATGCCCTCTTATCACTATGCAATGTGATGCATTTACTGCAAGCGGGGAGTTTGTGTGAAAGTCTGGATAGAATAATATAATAAAGCTGTAACAGGTCGGTGTATGTACATTGAAGATAATTTAAAACAAATAGTTGAGGGGTCTTTATGTTATATACATGTTCATCCCAATTTGTGTTATATACATGTTATATAGACTCTAAAACGGCTGAACCGATTGGTCTACGGTTTTCACTAACATGTTGTTGCATTTTTAACTTAACATTAAGTGTTTAACTTAACATTCATTTCAATCGGTTCGTAAATAAAAAAGTTATGTTCATTTTAAACCTTTTTATCTCAAAATGATGCGAGCGAAGTCGCGGGCGTCCACTTGTAATACATAAAAAGCTAAATCTAGTTAGTCCAAGATTTTTTTTATACTGAATGGGTTTTCAATAGACCATAATTTCTGATGGTAAACGATCATTACGGTCCAAATTATGGTACCTTCCCAGTAATCCATAGTCTCTCTTGAGTCGTATTTCCTCATGACTGAGGGTCTGACTGACTGACTCCCCAGCATAATTAATTCACTAGGGGAGTTCTCTTGGGCATATACATCGTGGTGGGCGCCGAGGTCTTTACACGGTAGACACATGTCCTCGGATATTATTGGTGGTTCTCAAACATGTCGGTTTCCTCGCGATGTTTTCCATCAACGTTAAGCGAGTGCAAATCCACTCATAACGCACTCATTGTATCTGGCCGGATTCAAGCCAAGGTGCGTCAGGATTACAAGCGGACACTTTGACCGCAAAGCTCACTTACTATAATAAAGTATTTTATAAAAATATCTCTTTTACGTCCAGACAAGGATCGTGGTGAGTTATTCAGTGTAAGGACACTCCCTGAGTATTGTTGTCGCTCAGGCACCGTGACTGAGAGGATCGAGAGAGGGTTACATATTTAAGTTACTTTTTAAAAAGGAGGTTGACTATTGGATCTGTATGAAAATTGTAATTGAATTGTGTGGTTTTGTTATATAACGTGATTTGAAGTCTAAGCACTCGTATATCATAAAATATCAAAAACCACATCTAATTCAAACAATATCACACTCATGATTGAATATAACTTTATTTACAATAATAAAATATAAAAACAAGGGAAGAAAAACTAAACATACTACTTCTAACTACTACAAATAGGGGCACTTAGATTGAATTAATGTTATAAATTCAATTCATATTACGAATTTCGAACGTTTGACCATTTATCTATAATTTCCAACTTTTTAAAACGTATGTATGTATGCAATTTTTCACGTTTTTATTCAGTTTTTTTTAACTGAGCTTAACAATAATCTTCTTATCTTCTTTAGTTGTAACAGTAGGTAGTCAATAGGCACATATCATTTAATATGTATTGTAACTGAGGAGTTTTTTTCTTTTAGTTATCTGGGATAAGAGACTTGCTAACACTGGTGGCAAAAGTTTTCAAATTGCTCTTACTTACTAACTATATCTTAGTTCTATGATAAACAGTCAGAATCTACCATTTATCCAGGATATGACATCTTATAACATTCACAAAGCTAATAATCTAGCAGGCCATGGAATAGACACAGACGGTCTTTAACAAGCCAACTGTGACGGGTCTGAATAGACAGCTTTACTATAAAGGTACTTACTGAATAGACATATAAATAAATAAATAAATATTTCAGGACATATCACACAGCGCCATCTAGCCCCATACTAAGCTTACGCTTGTATCATGGGTGCTAGATAACGGATATAATACATATATACTTTTTCTTTTGTAAATACATACTTATTATACATAGAAACGACCAGACTTAACACAAGTAATTACAAATTTTAATATTCAGAATTACTTGTGCCATGCGGGAATCGAACCCGCACCCCTAGATTAGAAGGCAGAGCCACTACCAACTAAGCTAACGGAGCAGTCAAATATAGAGTGCTTTACATATGTATACTTACATAACTTGACTTAACTACAAGTTCATTGACTTAACTTGTTTATGTATATTTATGTATAGTGTTTTAAATATTTTTTTATTACGTTGTTTAAGTGTTTTTCAAAGTTTTTTTTTTTCATATCAGTACTTAAAGCATGCTTAGGATACTTTAAGATTTTTTACTAAATATGTAGTTGCAGGTTACTTTACAGTTTATAGTTTTCTTAGTTATTAGTATAGGCAATACGAAACGTATTTATATATTTTTTTGGCTTATCAATGCACTTGCATATAAAAATAATTATATAATACGTTATCAGAATAAAATGCACTCTAATCTGTAACAAAGGCTAGAATGCATTGTTTCAAGTTCGTCTACGTAAAATCGGAAAAAATCAAACTCGTAACTTTATGAAGAAAAAATGCACTCTAAATATCAGTAATAAAGGCTAGAATTGCATTGTTTCAAACTTGTGTACGTAAAATCAGCTGCTGCGTTGCGCGCGCATCTGTCAGTATTGGCGCGAACGCAGCGCGCGACTCATGGTACAAAGGGAGACCACTGATTTCCCGCCCTTTCTCGCGTGTTCGAAATAGTTAGTTCAAATAGCTTTTATTAAATTTTAGTAACACGCTTTTTTATGCAAGGAGTTTGGGTATTTAAAAGACTTTTTGAAGGTGTATGAAAACTTTTTGGAGCGGTGTGGAAATTCGAAATACTTACAGGAAAATGGTAAGTTTTTCTTCTTTATTTTTTGTAGAAGGACGAGAGTTGTGTTCTATTGTTGTTTAATTAAAAATATTAGACATTGTTAGTGTTATATTTATTATGAACATTCAATCAATTTAATTGTTTTGCGTAGTTATTTCGTGATCTAAGAGTTCTTATCTTAAGATATAATAACTACGATGCGTTCTTTGTTTGCCGTATTTATTTTTCGTCCTTTTAAAAAGAGCATTGCATACATAATTATATTTTACCATATAACCTAGTTTAAGAGTTAATTTTCCAGACTATATTTAGGAGATTATCAGTTATATATATTTTTAAGCTCGATGTTATAAAGAAGCGCCATTAGTTTATTCTCTTTTATAAATTTCTTAGACTTAATAAAATAATGAATTGAATGCCCGAAACTCTGTTAGCTAAGGTGTTCGTACCTAATTACTAAAGTTAAACCATGGTTATTACTTATTGGATGGAGGACCAAAAATTAATTTTGACTATCACTAATTTTTTTTGCTTGTGTGTGATCAATGATTTTTTCAACTCTCAAACGTAAGAAAAATATCTTCATGGATTGGTTAGAGCGTTAAATTATACTCTTTGGTTCCGTCCAGCTATCAGACTGCTAAAAGATACTGCTAAATATAACATAACAGCTAACTGCTTTAACTGACAACTAAGTGAAACTCGTTTGACGTAATGTCTTTGAGATAAACGGTAGCAAAAACATAGCAGTTACATACGGAGAAATTACAGCGGCAGCGAGTTGTTGGAAATAGCTGTTGTGATACCGTTGAAGACTTTAATTAATAGCTATGTTACTTTTAACATGCTATTTAAAAAAAAAAAAAACATTATTGTATTCAAATTGGCTCACTTTAGACAATTGGGTTTACGAAAGATTTTGTTCAAAATATTTGGTATATAAATCATATCTAAGTTAAATTATATATTCTGTGATCTATGTTTAGTTTAATGGCATATAAGTAAAATTTTCAGTAGAAAATTTAATTCTACGCGTTTTGCTACGCGAGTGCTACGTAAAAGGCGTTAGCGATCTTCTTCAGTAGTTGAATTTATTTTAGTAACAAAGTTCGTATCTGCGTATCTGAGAGTTTTTCAACTGCCCCAGGTGCCTCTGACAAGGTTTGACGACTTTTATACTATGATAAAATATGTCAAGACTATATTTTATCCCGAAACACGAGCGAAGCTGCGAGTATTCACTAGTAAAACTATAATCCCAGTCACGAAAGTTTCTACGTAATGCTACTTTTCGTAGTAAGTTTTCCCATCGCATTCCATGGATTATAAACAGTTTACAGATGTATATAAAAATAATAACAAAAAGGAATGTAGCCCGGAACCGGGACATGTGTTGGAATAGGTCAACAACCTTCCAAGATGATATCAAACTGGTTTTCTTCAAATCCAGATGCATTTTTCTTGTACAAACTATGGTGGAAACTATGATGGTTACATGGTTACTATTTTATTTTGGTTAAGGTTGTGTACGTCGGTTTTTTTTTTTACAAAATACAAAATCATTTATTTTTCATGCAATTCTTTATTATGGCTCTTGTTTGAGAATCGTAATCCAGGTATCCTTAATTACAGGGTAAATAGATTATATTACCTGCTTGCTGTACATTGTTTTTCAATTTCAATAATACTTTATTCTTACTTAAGTAAATGTCACTTCATGCTTGACTAGTGAGTGCTCGCCGCTCGCATTAAGAAGTAAAATTTGCATTCTCTATTTCACCCCTTTCAAAGTGGCATTTCCAAAAATCCTTTTTTAGCGGATGCCTGCGTCATAACATCTATCTTCATTCCAAATTTCAGCCCAATCCGTCCAGTGGTTTGGACTGTGCGTTGATAGATCACTATGTATATCAGTCAGTCAGTCACCTATGAGTTTTATATATTTAGATTCATTGTTTCATCAAGTTTAGTTCGAGAATTGAAATGGAACTAAAACGAGGCGACTGGAACATATTGTTAGGAGTTTTATTAGGAGGCTTAGATTGCATGGTCAAAAAAATTGTTAGCAACTACAGTAAATCATACATGAAACAAGTTTTTAATATATGATAGGCTAAGCAACGCTACGGTATACGATCTTGAAGACTGACAGATTTTATAGCTTTAGGGAAACGGATAATCCGGGAAGGAGTTCCACAATTTGGCAGTTAGAACAATTAACTTAAAATCCTAACACTTCGTACGGGTACATTTTTAGGACCATCAGATTTTTCCATGTCTTTTTCTTTTTTTCATTCAGAAGGGTTTTCTTTTCCTGATAAGGAAAGAAAATGTAGGTACTACATTATCGTCTTGAAAGGTAACAGAGGTTATTTAGATTACAACAGTCAAAATTATTATCTTATCTTAAAAATCATAATTTGCGTCATTTTCGTACTTTCCTGACCACGGACAATATGATAAGGACAAAGAAGATAAATAGAAATGCATTTTTTATTTGCACCATATTTTTTAGTGTGATGCTATTTACAACCTCTGTATAAAAGTATTTAGCCAATTAATTTTATTGATATTTCTTGTTCTTTTAAGGTTTCAATTCATTTAAAGCCAGTTCTAACAAGGTCTTACAATCCGTCTGTAGAATCACTAAACTACTTGTAACATTATTTTTAAGTCTTTGACTATCTATAGTTTTGTGTAGTTTTTAAGACTACACAGCCACAAAATCCTTAAAACAAGCCACAGATAAGAAACTCGTAAATCATCTAATTGACATTAGAGCTGTTTTTAAGTGGTCTCCAAAATTCCAGTCCCTTTCAACCTAATCTTTGACCATGACTCTCAGACAGACTCTCGATTTCGTTCAAAAAACGTAAATTAACGTAGTTTTTGTACAGTTTCCTTGGGCCACGGTTTTATTTTTTTGGGGCCAGGTTGAAAATAAGAGTGGAAAGATGTCGCCTGGTCCAGTTTTGAAGGGGTTGAGATGACACAGGGAATTTGCCTCTTCAGCGTGATATGGACAATTGGTTTGAAAAATATAGAGAAATAAATGTCTACAAATTGTGGAAGACTTCTTATAGGGTTTGCTGGGAAGTAATAGATTAGGTAAATTGAAATAAATACGAGAGCTTGTATACTTGTGGAATGATTTGGGATCCTATAACAATTTCTTGTGTGCTAAGCAGTACTGAGCAAGAACTGTTAAATGTTTTCGGTTAATTTTACAGACGTCAAAACCCTCATCAGGTCGTAAGGATTATCAATACAGTAGAAATGTGTGTTTTAAAATTAAATACCTAGTGGTTTTTGTATATTAACCTAGATAATGACTGCCTCAAAAAGTTTTAACGACATAAACAGAGTGTCCAATATTTTTTGAACAGTTTTTTAACTAAATAGATTTGCACTCGACCATAGTTTGCCTGATGGTAAGCAATAGCTTTGGTCTATGGTGGATCGTGTTTACCCAATAAGAATCGGTTCACTCTCGCTTTAAAGATCGTAGGATTATAGTTCGTGGGGAACAGGGAATCAGAAAATCTGATGTCCATTATAAGTTTCTTTCATTATAAACTATTATAATATTTCTCATTACACAAGCGTGTACGTGATGTTTCAGCGTTGCATGTATGTTTATGCAAGACGTGTGGCTTATCTTGAAGGTCGTTGCAAGTGCAACGCTGACGGTCATTCATAGGCTGCTTGCAGGCTGTAAAACCTATTAAAGATGTCTGTGAATGTCAAATATGCAGTTTTTACACATGCCAGTTAGGTATATTTTAACTCCGTTTGAGGTAAATAAATAAATAAAAAAAATTAATTGAAACAAATTATTTTGCTATACATCGTTTAAAAGTAATGCTATCTATATGTAAACATTTGTATAATATGTACTTTAACAATAATTTCACCTTAGCATTTCGAATATATCCAAGAAATTATAATATGTAAAAATCGAATGGAAAAAACATTTTATTCATAATATTAATAAATTAGTTAGTTAAAAAACTAAAATCTAATTTCAGACCGAAAAAAAAACTAAAATAAAATATAAGTAAAATATAATGTATACAGATGTGAGCCCTGGAACTACTTTAAAGTATGTGATATTATTTATTAGTCATTACAATATACGTATTTCCTACACCGACTTCACTCGTATAACTGCATCTTTACAAATCTGTTTATAGCTCGACCTTGCGTATTGTTAACTCTGCTCCATATGTTTGCATCTCCGGTGCATACCGCTTCTATTGCTAGGTTATATGTATTTAAGATTTCTCAGAAACATTATGAATAAGATCAATTGTTAAATTTATTTATCTAACTAACTAATAGTAACAATCTAGAATAAATGAAACTATTTTTAACTAGTGGGTGCTCGCGGCTTCGCTCGCATTGAGAAGTAAAACTTGCATCCCCTATTTCACCCCTTTAAAAGTGGCATTTCCAAAAATCCTTTCTTAGCGGATGCCTACTTCATAACATCTACCTTCATTCCAAATTTCAGCCCAATCCGTTTAGTGGTTAGGGCTGTGCGTTGATAGATCACTATATCAGTCAGTCAGTCAATCAGTCACCTTTGAGTTTTATATATATAGATATAAGTTTCGTACACTTTTATAGGTTCAGCTATTTGAATGTGAAGAATAAACTATTGTCCAATTTAGATTTAATTTAAAAACGCTTTTTCATACATAGGGATTAGGGGAAGATGTTATATCTGGGTAGCACGGGCAGAAGACAATATATCCCGAGGGAAAGAAAAGACTTTCATTCCACTGTTGTCATGCTATAAAAGGTGGAAATGACACTGTCAGGTGGATAAAATGGTGGAAAGACTATTTATCCCCATGCCGTGCTTGCCCGAGGTCCTTAGCGTGTATTGAATTGTATTGTATTTTCCTTTATTGTCCTTAACTTCTGACACTAAAATTAGCCTCTCATCCGAACTTTTTTATAATCAAAGAAGGAAAGTTTATTGTATTCTATGTGTGAACTTGCCGTAAAAACTTTCAAATAGCAGCGCCAAATTTCATATCAAAAGCGCATGCGCTTTCATTTCACCCTGTTGAATACACACCCCATTCGCCATCCCTCTCAAACACACCGAATCAGCTGTGATGTAAGGGATGAAACACTACTTTTGATTTAAATGCGATTTTATTGATTTTCTCTACACATCCCTTCAGTATATCGACATGATAAATGAGACCTTATCCTCATAAAATTAAAGTCCATATACTTTGTTTTATCGAATAACATTTTTGAAGTCGGTATTTTCCTTGACAGCTGTTTAGTTGTTAGTGTCATTTGAATCAAAACAGTGTTTGACTATTTACAAGTATTTTTATAAGAATTTCCGTGGATTGTACAGTATTTTGTGATTGTTAAATTATTGGAGTGAGGATAAAAGCCCTATAAAAATGGTATGTGAAATATTCATGAGACAGTTAAGCAAACGTTTGGTCCTTGCCACAGGAGATCTCAGGGCTGACAGCTATTGTTCTCAACGATTGAGTCTTTCCATTCAAAGAGGAAATACTGCCAGCATCCTGGGATCCCTGCCGCACAGTGACAACATGGACGGTGTGCTGAATTTTTTGTAAATATCTGTTTTTTTTTATTTTTTACAAAAAAATGTGTAGTGTTTCTGTATATTTAAATCATTTTTGTAGGTACATATATACTTGTGGAATATATGTAAATATAAATGGTATGTGAATAACTTAAACTAAACTTAATACTATGTAAAATTCCATGTGTATTGCTATCCAGCGCTACAGTTTGCTGCACATGTTTGGTAGTTCTCCAATGTGTGTTCATAAACAAATATATAAATACCAAATTATTTATTTATCCTGGCAAATCGTGCGTACATTTCTATTTACATGTATTGGTGTTTAATATAAATAATAATAATAATAATAAGCTTCTGAAATTAACCCTCAAAGTGATCTCCACTTGGCCTAGGCCCGTGGTTTTCATTTAAATGACCGAAATTCTTAAAATTTCGAGAAAAACAAATGTTTTAAAAAAATAATAATAATAAAAATGTTTATTGGACACAAAAATTCTTATAATACTAACACTTATTAATAATGTAATTTAAAATAGGGCATTTTGAAAACAAAAGATATGTCGAGCAGCTGCTACGCTGAGAGAAAGTGGTCTCTCGTGTTGTAGCAGCTGATTCCATCAGGGAAACATTTTTTCAATAGGTTGGAAATCTTACAGAAACAAATAGGCATATAATTAGTATTGTACGCTGAGGGTTTTCTGTACACCATTCCAGACATCTTTAGACGTTGAAATTGTAGCGTACAGTTTTTTTACATGATATAGGCTTACGCTTGACTACAACTTGCCTACAGTTACAAACTACAGTTTCCCTGCGCCAAAAATATTCACACTGTTGATTTGCCTTGAGTGCGTCCGTGACTCTATGACATGTTAACTGGTAGGTTTCGGTTTGTCATTGTACGGCAGTAGTTAATCCATGTCAGAGGTCTTAAAGGCGGCTTGAAAACGTTAAAAAGGAATAAGTAATTAGTAAAATGTTGTCGTAGGTCAAGAAAAGTA